>CM076578.1:1157659141-1158016416 GCA_034641835.2 Pinus albicaulis | reverse complement strand
CTTTTGAAAGTTGTCCAAACAAAGGAAATTATTTACACAAACCTATTTATGAGAAGGAAATGTTGGAAATACTACATGCACTAAAGAAATGGAGACCTTACCTAATGGCAAGACACTTCAAGGTAAAAACATATCATGATAGTCTTAAATACTTTTGGAACAAAAATTGTCTTTAGAAGAGCAACAAAAATGGGTCACAAAGATGTTGGGTTATGACTTTGAAATCATCTACAAAAAAGGGAAGAAATTTTTTTTTGCAGATGCAATCTCAAGAAAGAATGAGGATGTGGAACCAATTTTTTGTGCCATTTATATTATCCAGCCTTATTGGATAACTGAAGCAAGGGATGAATGGAATAATGATGAAGAGGTGTGGACACTCATTCAAAATTTTCAGCAATATCCCAGTATATCTGATACATTTAGCTGGAAAAATGATTCATTATGGTACAAAGATCCCTTTTATATTTTTAAGAATTCCCAACTCAAGAAAAATATTCTTTTGGAAATGAACGCCTCACCCTTAGGAGGGAAACCAATATTTTTAAAAACTTACCACAAGGTCAAGAAGGATTTTTTTGGGATGGCCTTAAATCTGATATTCAAAAGTTTATGGTAGAATATTGGTTTTCCATCAAAATAAATTTGAGACAATTAATACCTCAGGTTTGTTACAATATTTAGCCATTCCAAGTTAGTATTGGGAGGAGGTCTCAATGGATTTTATCATAGGCTTACCCAAGTCTGAAGGAAAGAGTGTCATAATGGTGGTAGTTGATAGACTTACCAAGTATGCATACTTTTGTACATTATCTCATCCTCTTAAAGCCAATATAGTTTCTAATGAATTTATGGAAACAATTCAAAAGCTATATGGAACCCAAAGATTATTATAATTGACAGAGATCTCATTTTCACTAGAAATTTTTGGATGGAATTATTTCCTTGTCTTGGTACTCACTATCTCATAGTTCATCTTATCACCCTCAATATGATGGGAAAACTGAGATAGTGAACAAATGTTTGGAAGTATATCTTCGTTTCTTTGTATATAATAAACAAACAAAATGGGTCAAGTGGTTACATCTAGATGAATGGTGGTATTACACTTCCTTCCATATTGCAGCAAAAATGACCTCATTTATGACACTTTATGGATATCATCCACCATCCATCACATCATATTTAAGAGAAAATTCTAAGGTTCAAGTAGTGGAAGATCACATCGAGCATCAACAATAAGTTCTCCAAATCCTAAAGGATAACCTCACTCTAGCACTGAATCGAATGAAACAACAAGAAAATCAGCATCGCAGTGAAAGAAACTTGTATGTAGGTGACTAGGTATTTTTATGGCTACCACCATATAAATAAATGTCCCTCAAGCAAGATAAGAAGGATAATAAATTTTCACCCAAGTACTATGGTCGTTACAATGTTTTGCAAAATATTGGTACTATGGAAGCCAAATTGGAGTTGCCTGCATCTTCATGAGTACACCCAGTTTTCCATGTTTTGTGCTTAAAAAGGTTATTGGTGACACGCTCTCAGTTCAAACAATGTTGCCTGAACTTGAAAAAGAAGGAAAAATCATATTTTAGCTTGAAGTAGTCACAGAAACAAGATCCTAATGGCTATGGAATCGATTAATTTCAGAGTATCTCATTAAGTGGAAGAACTTACCCACTGAAGTCTCCACATAAGAGGATGAGAATTTTATATAGAAGCATCTGAAACTACTCAAGCATTGAGGATAATATTTTTTTGAAGGAGAGGGGCATTTTAGGTCCCTATAATACTAGTGTATTCCCCTTATTGTTATTATTAGTGTAGCCCCCTATTGTTATTGTTGTGCCCATGTATCCCCCATGTTGTTGTTGTTGTGCCCAATAGAAGCCCACTATTGTTATTGTTGTGTCCTTACATTATTATTGTTATGTAGGCTCTAATTATATTGTGACCCCTTAGAATCCTATATATACGAAAGAGGTCTAATAATTTGTATCATCCAAGAATTGTTGTAATGTAAAGGAGGTTTCTCCCTCGAAGAGGACAATTTTTACGTCGTTGATATATATTTTTTTCTTTTGTTCTTTGAGTTGGTTGCATAACAAACAATTATTTGATGTACATTTAAATATTAAATAATGATACATAAATATATAAAAATCATAACTTTAAAATATTGACCCTTTTTTTAAAACTATGCAAAATAACAAAGATTTTATTACAAAAAAACAAAAAGACACAAACTTGAAAAACATTTAAAAATAAATATCTCAGGGAAGAAGAAGAAGATGAATACTTCAAACATGGTTAAATTAAAAAAATAATTATCCACACTTAATATATTAGAAAATTTAAAGTGTCAAAAGTAAGTCCTCCAAAAAATGGGGTTGATGTTGCTTCAATGCTTTTCGAAATCAGCATTAAAATCACTAACATTTAAAAAAAAATGGTTATAGTTGATACATAAGAAAATTTAAAATGACACTTTTCAAAATCAGATGATTTTTTGCTACCTCTATTGTTTGATTGGTAACTATGTTGAAGGTGGATGATACTAAAATTCTACAAGTTCTTGCTTCAAAGCCCACTACATTCTTTTATCTTATTTTAATATTTTTATCACATTTATGAGAACAACAAATGATGAAAAAAAAATTAAAATCCATTTAGAATTTGAAAAGTTTTTAAAGTCGTATGGGAAATGAACGAATCTGAGTTGAAAGGTGACTTCATCCAATTTCATAAAAGGACCTTCATGCCTCATTCAGGAGGGGGACTTTGGCATTTGAATTGTGTATCATAGTTGTAGCATTCAAGACATTGAGCACTCTTGCTCTTGGTAGCTGGTAGGTAGAGTGATAGTGACACTAGGGTTTTTTGTCTGAGGTGGTATGAACAACCCTCATTCCACTATTGGATTTTGAGGAACTTGTAGTGCATGTACTTTTATTTATCAGCAATTTAATGAGAATTTATTCCATATTTGCATTGATTCCCATACTTTTTTTTATTGGTTGCAATGGCTAACCGCTACTCCATGCATGTGTGCATGTGTGCTTATATATAGGGTATATGTTTATGAACTAATTTGTGGTGTATGTCTAATTTGTTTGCTTTCAAATCTCTTCTATCTTATTCCATGCAAATGTTAGGTATTAATTTGCATTTAGCCTCTACCATTTTCTTGTTTGTGTGTCTTAATATGGTATTAGCTAACTGATTCTTTTTTAGGCATATTGTTCTTATTATTTTGTTGTTTTGTTATTTTATATTGTTCTACAAGTTCTCCATTAGAAGGTTGGTTTCATCCTTATACTCAGAATTTCACTCTTGCTTTCACACTAATCTATCTTCATTTGGCATCCAAGAGAAACACACACATACTAGTAATCGAGCCCACATACCGGATGGGGCTCTATCCCAAATGGTGTGAGGTATGATTGAGAATTCACACTAGGGAGAACCCATAACTATTGGTGGTACATTTTCCCCCGCCAACACATTCCACATCTAATATCCTGATATCAATCCACGTCTGATATCCTGATATCACTCCACACCTAATATCCTGATATTGCTGCACATTTGATATCCCAAGATCACTCCACACATGATATCCTCATATAACCTTCAATATGATATCGAGTATAAGTATTACTAGTTAACACATGATCATAAGCACTTGGTCATATGATCCCATGCAACTTGGTGCCGAGAGCTAAAAGCTAGAAAATTTGAGGTTCACGTGTGAAATTACAAAGCTATTCAAATGGTATTGGTGTTGTAGTTTATGTTTTGATCATGTGGAGTTGGTATTAAGTGGATGAGTACGATCAAGAACTCAAAGACATTACAAGAAACAAAGCACCGATCTAGAAAATAGTGGAATTTTCAGCAACAGTGCAACATTATATTTAACAAGAAATGATTTTCACTAGAGTTTCCAACATTAAATCTTAATGCAAAATCACTTTTCATGCTAGGTATTCCCAAAAACCACTCAAACATATTTTCTTAACAATTATTGCAAAATACAACTAAATTTAACATTATTTTTCCAAATACCATAAATTTTGAACAAATATTTTAATGTGATTAATTCTGAATTAACTTTTTTTCAATTAAAATGCTCATTAATAATCATAGAAAAATGGAGTTTCTTTCTCCTATACCATTCCTACTATCACAATATTAGCGAATGTTTTGCTTAACCAAACTCATTAATGAAATACATCTAATATTGATTTATATTTCATGTTTTTTGAAGATAGTAAAATGATTCATTGTTTCATATTTTTATAATTAATAGTTATCAAACTGATATAAAAAAACATAACTATATATCATTTTTTTTTAAATTGCACCCAGACGAACTAGTTCAAAGAACATCTCAAAATGATCTCACGAATAACCATTAAAGCATACTTATTGCTAAGAAAAAGTAAATTTTGAGATAATTATCCTGCACTTTTCCCACTGTCAAACAATTATCAGACAAAATCATTTACCAACATGTGTCTTCAATTTTGATTTGGCGATTAAACATAATTCATTGGCACAGGTTATTCAATAGAAAACGTTGGATGTGTTTATGATTTAGTGGAAATGTGAGATATGCAATTAAAAACTTTAAGAGATAAACTCATGAATGCTTGCTTCACGTATGATAAAAAAACTTTAACAGATAATCTCATGAATGCTTGCTTCACGTATGATAAAAAAAAATATTGTTATCATGCAATCTAGATTTTATTTTTATCAAACAACAAATGAGATTTCAAAGATAAACTCATGAATGCTTGCTTCAAGTATGATAAAAAATATTGTTGTCATGCATTCAAATTTTATTTCTATCAAACAACAAATAGATATCGAATAAATAAATAAATTTAACCAAAAATCACTTGCTCCTGTTTAAAATATAGAGGGGTAGAGGGGTCGATGTTTAGAGACCTTTAGAGATCACAAATTTCCTTGAAAATACCCAATAAAATCTTAACTACTTCATGAAGTTTTCAAAATGTGCACTGTTTAATCTCTGCGAATTTCTATTGATTTGTCTCTCGTCATTGTTTTGTGCAAAGAGTTTGAAAAAAAAATTAAAAGGACGAGATTGCATACACTGGTGTGGTGGCTATATTCGTGGATGTGAAGGGTAATGTTGGTTACATTTTGGGTAATGCTCACCGCGTTTTGGGTAATGTTCCTCATAGGTCCAGATCCAGGTCTAGTAATGCTCATCACATTTTGATTTTGGGTAATGTTCCTCAAAGATCGAAATATTGGATAATGCTTATTTATATTTTATTAAGCATAGTTATTAAACATCATTAAACCTAATTATCGAACCTGACTTTTAAACCTTGACTTATTGAAACTTTTTTGTGAATATGGTCATTAAACATATTAGACATTCAATTTCATATTAATTTGGTTGAGACTAGAGGATTATTTTATAGCTCGGTTTGAAAGTGATGTGTAAGTATGTCTATCCTCAATTTGGAGTTGAAATGTGTACCTCTTAAAATAAAAATAAATATTCTATAAATACCAAAGTAATGTTGGTTATAACCAAAATAGATCAACACACATTAAAATGGTTTTTTTTGTTATTAATATATTTTTAAGTATATGTCAATATTAATTCATATTAAAATATTTTCTTCATAACTCACAATGGTTATTTATTATATACAACATTTAAAATATTTTCTTTTAACTTTTTTTTTTCTATTTATAAATATATATAAATTTTTATCATTGGTGATTTGGTATTGATAACCCATGGTATTTTCCCTTAATAGTCTCTATATAATATTTATAGTATTCAAAAATACAATTAAATAATGAAAAATTAAACCTTTTTTTTTCCACTCTAAAATAAGTTTACACCTAAAGAAATTTGATCCGTCCACGCTCATATTAGATTAGTTAGTTTTTAAGATAGATCTATCCTAATTTTTACTATCAATTGGTTCTCCTTATCAACCAATTATTCAACATTATTAAAATGGTTTGGTTTGCATTCTCTCGGGTTCTTCACATTATCAATAAATTTTAAATAATGATTATCATGCTCATTATCAATGTGGTTATCTAAAACACTAATTAAAAGTTATTTAAAATTGATTATTATTTTCGTTATTAAAAAGATCAAAGCTATTTAAAATTAAATATAATTTTAACTATTTAAATTGTAATTATAATTATATATATATGATTTCTATTACTCCAAAATATCATCATACAAAATCAAATATTATGGTTTAGATTGAGTTTTCTCGCAATTTACAACAAGGGAAACCAAAAATACTAACAACTAATAAAGGTTTGGTGATATCAAAATTCGAATACCAGTGACTACTAAATGTATAATTGTTAAAAGAAACTATTCTACTGAAAGTAAAAAACATAAGCCAAGAGGCTAGATGAAACATCAAGTAACTAATGAAGTTACCGAGGTTGGATCATGGACGCTTGTACCTATTGGAGCTAGGGGCTTAAGGCCACGCTTGAGATGGCCTTCTATG
This sequence comes from Pinus albicaulis, assembly GCA_034641835.2. Lineage (NCBI taxonomy): Eukaryota > Viridiplantae > Streptophyta > Pinopsida > Pinales > Pinaceae > Pinus > Pinus albicaulis. The sequence continues at coordinate 1,158,009,877 of CM076578.1, read as the reverse complement.
TGGGACAAACGAGAATCTAAGTTAACGAGAAAGAAGCATTGGTGGTGTTGGACTCGTTGAATTTCATTAAGAGAAGAGATAATATCGTTGTTTTCCTCATGTTTTTCCTTTAAGATTTAGGAGCAGCTTCATTTTCCAGTTAAGGGTAATGGATTTAAGATAATGACTCCATCTTCCCCTCGTATGCCCAGGGTCAAGAAACCAATTGGATACTTCATCTTAGATTTCGAATCAAAGGATGCTTGCCAGTCATTTGTAGTCGAGGCTTCAAGTTGGAAAATTTTCTCTTGGATTTCTGGAGGTGTAGAAGAATTGAATAGGGTCATGTCATTCTAAGTGTGGGATTTAGCCCGAGGCCAGGCTTGAGGGATTTTTTCTCCAAACCCCTGGTGACAACACATTCGTTGGAAAGGCATGGTACTCAGAGATAAAAGAGGCTATATTAAGGATGATCACTAGTAGATGGAAAAACTAATGAAACAAATTGATAGGATCTCTAATAGTATTAACAAAAATTTAGCACTCAACTACTAGAAAGGTCTAGAGTGTATCTTAACAAGTTGTAACAAAAGATAAATAAATAAATCAGAGCTATGGGCATGGTTTGATAGCCATAGAAATAAAGGTGCATCAATGACAATACACACCATCAACCATAAACCAGAGTCCACCATGAAAATACTAACAAACTGAAAGAGTTGTAGAAATTGGACAAAGAACAAATTGTCCGAAAATTGTCGACCCATTGAGCTTGGAAATGCTGCATACAAATGTTGAGTCATTTTCAGTCACCTCTTGTACCCGTTATGTCATTTTTTGTTTCCACTATGGACATCTCATAGGTCACCTCCTCAGTCGCTATCACCATATTACATGAGCATAGGGTTAACACCATGTGCATGTACTAAAGGCTAGCTTCCCAAGAACCAAAACCATCGTGCAATTGAATTTTCATAAAACCAATACCATGTGAGAGATATTCCTCCAGTAGTGGAGATGTACCAAATGGATTGCAGAGGAACATGAAGCCGCAACAAAAGGATAAGGTCTCCATAAATCCAACGTCATGGGGGAAATATCCCATCTATGATGGTGGAATGTCATATCGGCTGTAGAAGAACATAAAGGCAGAGCTACCAAGCCGAGAGCTTGCAGAAGAAATATGGGTTGCCATCTTAATGTGAAGGGAATATATTACGGTTAACATGTGTGGTTCCATGGGTGAGATAGACATGCCATCCCCCTCTTAAATGCATTGAGAGGAAGTGGGGTGGCAACCTCCCCTCCATTATTAACACATATTTCAACATCCCAATCAAGAATAAATTTAAATAATTTTAATTAAACATAAATTATTTAAAAATAAATAAAAACATCATTAGCAAAAGTATCTAGTTAACTATGTTTTGTTATAAAAATTCAAAATTATTAAGAACTAAAACCATCAATTCAAAGTTATTATTAAAATTTATTAAATACAATGTAGAGTTATTATTAAACTTACTATAGAGTTATAAAAAAAGACATAAGTTTCTTTTAGATTTCATTTAAATTAGTTATTAAAATTATTTTAGTTATTTTGTATTTTGTTATCAAGATTCAAAACTATTAAGACAAAGTAGTCATTGAACATTATTAAACACAATGTAAGGTCCATTTTAATATTAATTGGCTAGATTCTGTGAAAATTAACATGTGAAATGAACACGTGGCATGCGAAATTGAACCTGTAGAATTATAACAAAATTGAGTATGAAATTGAGCTGAAGCAAAATAGAACTAGAAAATCAAAATTGAGTTGAGGCAATTGGAAAATAAGTTATTCAATATAGCAATCCATATTGCATGTGAATTGGATAGGATGGATTTGGTGGATCCTATTGGTTTTAGCACGAGGGCTCTAGCAAATATTTCTTCCATAGAAAATTTAGCACAAGGGCTCTAGCTCACTGGATTGATGGTGCAACATGATGTATTTTGTGGGTGTTCGTGGCCTGTTTTGCAGGGTATTCGTCACCTCTTGGGTTCCTAGTTGTATATTGGTATTTGTAATGGTCTCTGGCCCGTTATGCATAGAACTTTCTATTTCTTATGGTCTCCTTACCGGATGGATGTTGGTCGGTCATGGTGCTGCAGGCTTAGTATGGCTTTTACTGTAAATTGGTCATGGAAATTTTTGCATGGTTTTGTATGGCTCTATGTTTGTAGTCTTCGAAGATCTTTTGATGTTAGTAAGTTGTGGGAGGCATTTGTATTGGTGAAATTTGGTGATTTTGTTCGTATGGGTTTGTTGCGAATTAGAATATGCTAGTTTTTAGCTTTGGCCTTAATATAATCTAGATTATGGTTTTTTTAGTTTTTTGGGATGGGCATGAGGTATTTGATCTTATGGTTGTTTGTTGTAGCATGTTGAGGAGAATATGTATTCTTCATGGGAATTTTAGATATCCTTGTAAATCTAACTTTTAATTAATACAAAATTTAAATTTACAAAAAAAATCTATAAAGCCAATGCAACGAATTTGATGAGACATCAAGCAAAATTGAAATTCATGTAAATTGAAATGGTAGGTCAAGGAGTGGAGAGATAAGGAAATGGTCACTATGTTCTTTTCAAGGAATGTGTTCAAATGAAGGGGAGGTGACATTTTATAATAGATAAAAATAAATAATTATAAAGGTTGAAGTGGAAACTTGGTAGAGGGAAAAATGTGTTATAAGTGGAAACTTGGTAGAAGGAAAAATGTGTTATCTTAAATTATGAAGATATAATTAAAAGAAATAAAATTCTTAAGTTTAGTTTTTTTAGTATAATTTCAGTGTTGATTTTGGACTATGACAAAGAATGTTTTATTCCTTGATTTTGGACTACCACGAAGAATATGCACTTATTATTATTAAATCTAGATGTTTCACCTAATCTTTTTATAATAAAATCTATATTCTAGAACCCCTATTTTGTAATAGGGGGATACCTATTGATGTAATTATTCAGTGTTTTGATGTTTTACTTGTTTTTCACTCTTCATTATTTTGATTTTATTATACAATTTTATTATATCTCATTGTAAATTTTAATGGATGATAAACACTTTCTTGTAACCATTTTCTTTCTCAAATTGTTGCATGTACCTTGTGTTGTGCTAAGGAACAAAGCTCATTATAACCAATCATAAAAAAATCCCTTATTCTGTTGAAATAATGGTGAGGAAATGGTATCAACAAACATTGTTGTGTAATTATGTTGAATTCTCATGTAGATAAGATTAGAGTGCAAGGTGGGGCTTCTTCTTCTTGTTCGTATTCATCTTATTGTTTAGCATGTTATGATCTCAAAAGGAATCTAAATCTAGTATAAAGGATGATAATTGATTTAAAACTATCAATTTTTCTTGAAGGAGAAATAAGTATGTTGTTATAAGGTTAATGCACACTTTAGTTTCATGTGGATCACACTTAAAATAGAATTTGTTTGTTGTGCATCAGATTGCTTGTAGCGAACAAAAGTAAATGTGGTGCATGATGCAATGTGTCACATGAAAGTAAACTTGATACAATGCAGTGTATCATATGAAAGTAAACTTTGGTGCAACGAATATACAACATGAAAGTAAATTATGGGGTGATGCAATATATCATTGTAAATAAAACTTTGGTGAGATGATTTTGGAGAAGTAAATTTAGGTGTGATACATTATGTCACGGGAAAATTCATTTTAGGTGAAAAATGGCATAAGAAAGAAATTTCCATTGTGAAAAGTTGGGAGATGGAAATAACTGGGAAGTGGTATAACATGAAATTAAAGTTTGACATGATGAAACGAATAGTGGGTAATGTAATTTTGGTGTGATACAATGCTAGTGAGAAAAGTTCATTGTAGTTTATCACACACGTGTAAACTTTTCAACCTTGCAATACATCATAGGAAAAATATGTTTCCTTGTGCTATGGTGCATCACAAGAAATTTTTCATCGATGTGACAAAGAAAAAAGATGAAAATCATTTGCTTAAAAATTTTCCTTTGTCATAGTTGAAACAATTTTAGAAAAATGCAATATATTGTGACTAAAGACATTTTTGGTGCGAAAGGTGCTATATCACAAAGAAAATTGTTTTATGTGCAACATGTTGCATGAAAACAAAGATTTGTGCAATGTGAAAAGGAAGTTTGCATAATTTACTATAAAATTTTGTAAGTGTTTAAACAAAAGGTTCATTATGGTTCTTAATATTAAACTATCGTTGATTGTATATTGAGTATGGTTATTTTTTATTTATTTTGGTTGAGAAGATATCATAATGGATAACTATGGTTGATTTTACAATAAATTTTGGTTCAATGGTTGACTACAGTGTGTTGTTGACTTTGGTTTACATTTGTTAATAATCACTAGCTATAGTATCTGGTTAAATTTGGTTGAAAATTGTTTACACTACCCTTGATGATTTCTGCATTGCAACATAACCATTAATAAAAATTTAAATGCAACATTGATTTTTTTGTATTTTCATTTGGGTTGAATCTCCTCAATCCAAAACTCTCTTTTCACACCTTATAGAAAGATGCATGTTTATGTTGTTGAGAAACCAAGTGTTTTGAAGATTATACTTGATTTCTCTTAAATTAGTAATTACTTGTGAATGTTAGTTGGATTATTGTTACTTGTGATATCTTATTCATCAATAAATTATACAAATGTGTAAAACATAAAGATCACAAGAAAACAAGAGATGCCAAGATTTAGGCTCCAAGCTAGGGAAAAAACCCACAAGGGGGAAAACCCAACAATCCTTATTTTATAGAATTAGATCAAAATGAGATATCCAATACCTAAGACCAAGATCAAAAACTACCACAAGGATCCCAATTCAACACTCCTCCAAGTCTCCTCCAACAAGTCAAAGTCAATGAAGGTCAATGTTGGTCAAACTCTCTAAAATATGGATAGAATCTCAGAATTCTTGGACCTCCAACGGAGGTTGAATTTTTTCCTTGTAGTTGTCTGAGAGATGCCACAGAATCTTCAGACGTGTGAGGAGAAACAAGATAGAAAACTCATATTTTATCTCTCCTTTGACTCCCTTCTCTTTCCTTTGACTTCGGCTCTCTTTCTTCTTGATTAGGCACAAAAATTAATGGTTTATTTGATGAGTGGATGAATTAATCCAAGAGGTCAAGTTGAATCTTATATATAGTTGTCTAGCTGGGTCGAACAACTACCACATAGGTAGACTTGCCCAAGAAGGGTTGATTTGGTCTTTGTCTTAACTTTTGACTGAAAAATAAAAATTCAAATTATTTTCTTACAAAAGTCCAAATGGGACCTGACTCAAATATATATATTTTTTTACTCATAACAAACTCTTTTTGAATATTTTGACTCTATAAGTATGAAGAACATTCTTTGACCAAAAATGAAATATAATAATGAATAATATAATAATTACATCAATGATATATTTTTCATTACTATATGAACATTAATACTAGTTATAATTTTAACAATCCGTCTTAACTTGGGAGGCATTCATAATTACTCAACGAGGTGATCTCAAGTTGAAATATTCATATAAAAAGAGATTCAGACTGATAAGAATCAATGATATCCAACATTGTCAAACTACTAAGGCCTTGGAAAGTAAGATTTCTCTCTCTACTAGGGCAAAGAACAATTTTGGGAGGCATAAATTTGGATACCACGGCCTCTCAAGGAACATACCCCACCTAGATCTTCACCAAGATATGGCCTCACAAGACCATTCATAATCCATTTTCACAATAGTTGACACCATGAAATTCCAGTCCTCGGGACCATTCTTATATTAGATTAATGTACTTAACTTACGGTTGTTAGTCTTGATCACAATAAATATCCCCAAATAATTTTGGTCCCCAATGCTTATCCAATCCACCATTCTCCCTACTATTGTTCATGCATGTGACACATGGAGAACACAATGTCGATCCTCACTCTCTCTCAACCAGGGAGGAGATTCTCACTCCCTCTCAATCAAGGAGAAGATATCCAAAAGCCTAATATTGTCTCAAAAATACCCATCCTTTTTCCATGAAAAGGAACATCATCAATGCATCAACTACCTGTTTTATTAATAGATACATAATTCTTCTTCACAATTTCATCCTACATCATGTCATGAATCATAAAACAATTCAACCTTCTTGGTTCTATGTCAATATTCATGTATCCTTTATCAATCGAATCCAACATGTCATCATTTAGTCCATCAAACACCTTAAGGAGTGAAACTTCTTAACGGCTAGTTGTACAAGTCTTCACATCTTATATCTTCGCATTGCAACATAATTTTTCTTTATATTCTTCTAGAAGAAATATTGGTAATAAGCATTGTTTGACTTTCTGCCCAACCATCTAGAAGTGGTATATCTGACCAACATATATCATGTTTTTCCTCCAACTCCCTTTGAAGATAATATCTTTAATCTGTAAATACCCTTTTTTAATTATTTGATTTTATTTCTAATTGTAAAGTATTATATGATCATGAGACTCCATTTCCATGATAGGAGTAACTTCTTTCATATAAAGTAAGAGAACTTCTTGATTGATAGAAAATTTGTTTTGAAACTTGCTTCCATGTTGTCTTCAATGTATATTATTAAATTTCATGCTCTTCCTGTAGAATAATCTTTGTTGTGTCCCTTCAATTCTTCCATCTATTTTGTCAAAAATCTAGTTTTCATTCAAAATTCTTGATTCTGGTAGTATCACTTGACTTATTCTTATGATGTATGAGGTCAACTTTTATTCACTGGATATTGAAATGAATATCATGTTTGAAAATTAACTTTTGTCTCTTCTATTGTTCTATTTTTATTGTCAACTTGTAGTCCTTGTTGCTAAAAGAAATGATGGTTTCCTTTAAATATTCATGATGAAATGAACATCTTAACTGTGACTGTATGCTTATTCTAGAATATTTTGTACAGAAATTAAATTAATATATTCGTTCAAGACTATATTCTTCTTCTTAAACTTGATCTCCATGACTTTAAAATTTAGGAATCCCAAAAATATTATATCCTTCAAATATAATTGTAATTTCTACTCTAACTATCATATACAAGAAATGAAATGAAAATTGCTTGCAAACCCAGTACTTTCCATATTCTTTAATAGTAAAGTTATTTGTTATCTTTTAACTTAGGTTTTTTTCTGACTTCTTCATCTTGTGCTATATGTGCTTCATTTCTTTCCTTCCTTCTATTGAATTTATTATTCTTAGAGTTCTTGGGAAAATCCATCTTATAATATCCATATTCATTACACCCAAAGCATTGAACTTTGGATATGTCCCATTTTCCATGAGACTTATTGTATAAATCTTCAAAAATTTCCAAACTTCTTCTTCGATCTAGAAGCAAATACTTGAGATTTTTCATTATTGGGTTTAGCATCATTTGAAGGCTTCAACTTTGTGTAACACCCGCTTCCCACATCTACCCAAGTAACCAGAAAACTAGGGTAAACATGTTAAGAGAGGCTACTAATACGTGATTCAACATCCTAGATGACCTTGAGGAACTGGAACTAATGAAACCTAACAAACAAAACTTACACATCATCAAAAACATCCCCGGTAGGTATCCCAACACTTCAGGTGTCTTTCCCCTAGATTAGACTAACATTTTGAAAATTTTGATCCATATTCATAGGCATGAAACTGCATGCCAGTGGTCAGGAGACTATAGCCGCAGGCACAACATAGAAATCCTATGTCTAGGGCCCCAATTACTTGATTTTTTGCTTGCAACTCCAGGATTTGAACCATCGTTTTAGGCCCACAGCCCAGGTAACTTCCCATATCTTAATTAAAACTTAGGGAATGATAAATAACATCATTACAATGATATAGAAGCAAACATATCATTAAGGACTCAACCATACCCCTGCTAGCCATGACAGGAATTTTTTCAAACATGTGACAAACATTGAATCTACAAGTGTAAACAACATATTTAAACATAGAAATCTCATAATTATCTGAGAATAACTATGAATCATTTCTACCTTACATCATTAGTTGCAATACAACCTAATTGACCATAGATACATTATGCATTCATTTATAGGTAAAAACATGGATAGAGCCAGACATCATCATTGATAAAATACATGCTTATAACTAGCACAATAACCACAAAAATACAATGGATACAACAATAATATAATCCAAAAATAAAATAGTACATTTTCATAAAAAATACCAGAGGAATTAGCTCTTCATTACTGAATGTAAAAACCAACCGGAGATGGGACTTCCATGTTCCACCTGGACATAGATTGGTTGAGCCAAGTCTCGCTTCGGTCAGTCACCCCCATGCCATATTCCAAGAATGAATGTGGGATATCATCAAACACATCAATCAAAATCAATCCAGGGATCCCAGAGGCCAAACCACCTCAACCCTCAACCATTGACTCCACCTCGCGGTCGGACATCACAACCATCACATATTGGTCTCTTTCCAAGCTATTCCAGGGCTCTAGAGTGTTTGTTCCAACCAGGGCTTCTAGGACAAGTAACTCAACCCCAACTATTACAAGGCTTCCATATCATTTGTAAAAATAGGGCTTCTAGGACTAGTAACTCAATCCACCTAGGGCTTCCATAGCGTTTGTCCAACCAAGGCTTCTAGGACTAGTAACTCAACCCATAGTTGTCCATCTAGCTTCCAAAGCATTTTTTCAACCAAGGCTTCTAGGAACTAATAACTCAACCCAAATCTAAAGGAATCATGAGAAACAACCAGAAAAGAATCAATGGAATAAATCCACAACACCATGTTTATCCAGGAAATGGAAAGACTAGGCAAATCCACATGCATACACCATGCGTGCCAAAACTAGTGAGGAAAACATACATGCAACTTGGTACCTATAATCAAATCTCATTGTAGTTGCTGATATCGATGTCCACTTGTGCCTTCCTGCTCTTCCTTTGTCTTCTTGCTCCAAATCACCAAGTATCCACACTCTCCAAGAGTTCTCCAAGAAAATTATAAGTATCCAAGAGTATGAGAGAGAGAGAATAATGATAGCTCCAAAAATGCACTGACAAAATCTTGAACTAGAAAAATATTACCAATTGATCCTCAGAAGCATTTTTATTAATGAGGCCTCTAATTTCTTCAAATTTCCATTATTTTCCTTCCTTTTCCTCCTCACATGAAACTTGTGATCTTTCACCTTCCTTTTCTCCTATTTTCCGTTATTTTCATAAATAAAATTACAATTAATGCCTCATGTCTTTCTAAACCCTTTTCCATTTCCTTTGGCCATAATAGCTGAAATGAACACCCTCTAGGATTTTTTTGTTGAGATTCAACAAGATCATTATCCGAGTGAAAATTAAGCACCTACACTAGGTGGGGCCTGCAGGCTATTTTTAGGTGATATGTCTATTTTTAGTAGTAATATATTTATAGATGATTGAGCAAATTATATGGATGGATGGGAGTCTATTTTTGGAATTCACGTGCGAATTTGTTTCATGGAATGCATGTCTAAAAATAGAATGCATGTCGATTATTGTTATCCCTTAACAATAATTAGACAATAAATAATAATCTATTCTCTTGAAGCACTTGATTTTAGTTAATCGATGTGGAAAAACAATTAACTGCTGAAAATTAAAGCTCTGCATATTAGTAATAGTTGTGTGACTTTGCTGTAACCGAGTGATACAAAGTTGTGCATTGCAGTTGATGTGTACAGAAGATAGCAGTTTTAACTTCCTGCACAAGTGAGCAACTCTCTACAAAGCAAGTTGTACCAGTTGTAACTAAAGATGGGATTATCAGAGATCAGAATAAATATTAAATTAATTCACATATTTGATCTCACATGCAATCTGGGCAGATTTACTATTGTTAACTTATGACAAAATGTGATTCATGGAGACTTGAAGTGATGATAGGTGAAAGGGATAGTTTGACTATCAGTTGTGACATTAGTGGGTGCACACTTGCAACCAAACAAACATTGGAGATTCCAATGACGATTGTGTAGTCAAGGCAAGGCAAGATCAAATTCATTCAGGGATTGTGATCAATAGGGATTGCACAGTGGAGGCAGGCTATCAAGAGGTAGTAAATTGGCACATGTATTTGCCAATTTTTGTATGACAGTGTGAGACGATTGTATACTGTACTAAGAGATCTTGGATTAGATTTTTGTATGATATTGTTTCATGATACATGATATATACATAATATATGATAGTGGGGTTTTTAGCTTTATGATTTCCTAGTAAAAACATCTGTGTTATGTGTTATTGATATTTCTTTATGTGTTTGCAATGGGCGATTAAATTTATGCAAAGAATTTAAGTAGAAGGATTCTGTATTTAACAATGGCATATAATTTTTAGATCAGGAGAATCCGGAAATACATAATTGTATTAAAATTTCTACATGGTATTGGAGCAAAGAGGATTGCAATATTGAAGTAGTAATTGAGTTTGTTGGTGGAAACAATTCGAATTTGCTGCAAGAATTTCTTGGTGCGACAGTTGAGTAAACATTGAAATGGCTTTCAATGGTTTGCGGTTAGAGTATGCATTCGAGGGCAGCTCGAACTACATTGCATGGAAGGATAGGATGGAGGCAGTGCTTGAATATAATGGCTTGAAGTAATTCATCGACAGTGATGTTCCTAAGCCCACTTTGACAGATGCTGCATTACTTGACGCTTGGCAAAACAAAGTAGTGAAGATGAGAAGGATTCTATTGGAAGGTGTGAGAAACCATATTTTCTCAAGCCTTCATGGGAAATCCACTCCATTTTCAATGTGTAAGGCTTTTACTAATATTTTACAAAGCAACAGTGACCATAGGAAATTGGTGTTGAAGGATAAGCTTAGAAAGATCAAGATGGAGAAGGGAAAAATAATTCCTAAGTGTCTCACAAAGTTTGTCCAATGTCGGGATGAACTGGGGAGTGTCGAAATCATGAGTGCTGATGATGATCTGGTGAGTTTTTCTCTCTTGGGACTTCCTAAGAGTTGGCACAGTTATCAAGACTCTGTCAACAGATGGGAAAAAATGCTAGAATGGGAATGACTGTGGTCGAATCTAGTGCAGGATGAGCTCACGTGGAACACTAGAGATGGCTCTTCATCAAAGCATGATGATGAAAAGGAATTTGATTTGGCTGCCAATACCAGGAAAGGGAAGGGGAATAAATCCCATTAAAAATCCAAGGCTAAAGGCAAGAAGATGGATTTGTCCAAGGTGAAGTGTTTTCACTGTCACGAACATGGGCATCTCACCACTAACTGCCCACAGAAAAATAAGAAAAACAAGGTTTTTGGAGCTACAACTGGTGAAGCCCTTGCCTCGCAATTTGAACTTGATTTCTCTTTGATTGCATGCTTGGTTTCAAGCGCAATGGGATCAGTGTGGTATCTTGATAGTGGTGCTTCCTTCCACATGATGGGAGATACGGAGCTTTTCAGTGACTTGGAGGAGAAATATCTTGAAATGCATATAGAGATGGATGACGATGGAAGATACAGTGCGACCAACATTGGTACCATTACCTTTGAGAGGGATTTAGGTAAACCATTTCTATTGAAAGATGTTATGCTTGTTCTAGGTGTGAAGAAAAACTTGGTCTCAGTCGCGATGTTGGAGGATAGAGGTTATGACATTGTTTTCAGCGATGTAAAAACTTTCCTGCAACATAAAACAATGGGTCAAAAAAAGAGGATAGGGATTCGAGTCAAGAATATCTACAATTTGAAGGTAGATGGTTGTACTGCAATGGTGAGAAAAGAAGAAGAAGTGGTGAGCCAAGATGATGGTGAATTATGGCACAGGAAATTAGGCCATCTTCACCAAGGCATCCTGAATATTTTGCAATAGATTTCTACTGGACTTCCCAAGGGTACACTTGCGGAGTTAAATCAGGGCAAGTGATGTAATATGGGTAAGTTTGTGAATACCACCTTTCATGAAAATGAGAATTGTGCTTCGGTGATCCTGGAGAGAGTTCACATAAACATGTGTGGGCCTTTCTCGATTGCTTCAACAAAAAAACACAGGTATTATGTTATTTTTGTTGATGACTATTCTCATAGATGTTGAATCTTCTTCATACAGAAGAAGGATCAAACATTCTCAAAGCTTTGTGAGTTTAAAGCATTGGTGGAGAGAGAGTCGGGGAAGCAAGTGAAGGCTTTGTAGAGCAATAATGCCGGTGAATATATCTCGAAAAAATTCAAATAATTTTGTAACAAATAAGGAATTCGAAGAGAACTCATAGCGCCTCATAACCCACAAAAAAATGGGGTCACGGAGAGGAAGAACAAAACGATCATGGGTGTTGCATGAGCTATGTTGCATGATCAAGGCCTACCAATGCACTTGTCGGCAGAAGCATGCAACACTGCGGTTTGTGTGCAAAAACGTTGTCCTCATAGAGTACTTAGCATGAGTACACCTAAAGAATATTTTACTGGTAAGAAATCGGATGTTTCTCTCTTTAATATTTTTGGCTCATCTATTTATGTGCATGTGACCAAGAACGCTAGGAAGAAGCTAGAGCCGACTGCTGAAGTTGGGATATTTGTGGGGTACATAGAAACACCCCATAATTATCGTGTGTATTTTCCAAAAATTCAAATGAATGTAGTGTGATGGGATATAAAATTCAATCCATGAAGTTGTCACTTGAGTGGGAGCTAGACTTGTATGTCGAAGAGGAACTGCTTGTTCCCAAAGATGAGCCTCTAGATGTGGATCAACCACAGGAGGAGGTTCATGGAGTGGAGGAGTCCACTCAAGCAAAGCCAAACATCAGAACTGGAAAAAGGCATACCACAGAAGCTAAGAGGTTGAAGCTTGATGCAACACAGAATGTAGGAGTCCTTACTTTATAGCGTAGACGAAGACAATCTCCTAATCGATTCAATGGATACATGGCTCTCATGAGCAAATGTATTGTGACAGAGCCATCTTCCTTTCAAGAAGCAGTGTAGGAGCCCACATGGGTAGATGCAATGGTGGAGGAGTATGACTCCATTTTTAGAAACAGTCCTTGGGAAATTGTTCCAAGGCCAGTTGATAAATCAATGGTAGGTTCAAGATGAATCTACAAGTTAAAGAAAGTTGTTGATGGGAGTGTTGAGAAGTATAAGGCAATATTTTTGGCCCGGGGCTTCTCACTGATCGATGGGATTGAATAAGAACAAACCTTTTCACCTCTCGCACGGTATTCTTCCATAAGGACCATCCTTGCTCTCTCAGCACAGATGGGTTGGCACATTCATCTGATGGATGTGAAGACTGTGTTCCTTAATGGGATCATTGAGGAAGAAGTGTACATTGATCATCCTGAAGGATTTGATATCTTCAGTAGCGATTCGCATGTTTGCAGACTCAAAAGAGTGTTTTATGGGCTAAAGCAAGCACCCTGTGCTTGGTACACTCAGATCGACAACTATTTCACTCGACTTGGCTTCACCAAGAGTGAGGCGGATGCAAACCTATACCAGATTTTGGTGGAGGGTAAGCTTTTAATCATTTTTATTTATGTTGATGATTAAATATTGACTAGTGATGAGCAGTTGATACACTCATTCAAGGAGGACCTTGCAAATTAGTTTGATATGAAGGATATGGGCCTCCTTCACTATTTCCCTGGATTGGAAATATGACAGTGAGAAGGTGAAATATTTGTGTCTCAAGGCAAGTATGCAAGGGAGATACTCAGTAATTTTCACATGGAGGGTTGAAAACCCATGTATACTTCTCTTCATGGAAACTGGAGGAAAGCGAATGCTACATCTGGAGAGGTATTGGATGCTACTCTCTATCGAAAATTGGTGGTTCCACTCATGTATTTATTTAATACAAGACTGGACATATGCTATGCGGTGAACCGGCTTAGTCAAGTGATGGTTAAGGCTACCAAGCTCTTTTGGAAGGCAGGCAAGCATGTCCTGAGATATCTCATGGGCACATCTGAGTATGGATTATGGTACAGACAGACGAATGAGGTGAAGTTGCATGGCTTCAAAGATGCAGATTGGGCAGGAAGCCCAACAGACAGAAAGATCACATAAAGAGGGTTTTTCAGTATTAGATCTATAGTTTTTTCTTGGTACAACAAGAAACAGAGATATGTGGCACTCAGTTTAGCAGAAGTGGAATATATTGCAGCAAGTCAAGTTCCATGTGAGGCTATCTAGATGAGGAAGATCCTGGTAAGTTTTTTTTATTCTAATTTAGATCCTACAGTGATTCATTGTGATAATTAGAGTTGCATCAAACTCTCAATTAATCATGTGTTTCATGATAGATCTAATCATATAGATATCTGGTATCATCATATCAGATATTGTGTGCAGCAGAAGATCATGTTGCTTCAGTACATTCCTATGGAAGATCAGGATGCAAATGTTCTGACAAAGGTTCTAACCAGGAGAAAATTCAAATACCATAGAGACAGGATTTGGGTTAAGGATAATCCCTTTCTTGTTGAGAGGGAGTGTTGAGATTCAACAAGATGATGATCCTAGTGAAAGTTAAGCACCTACACTAGGTGGGGCCCTGTTGGCTTGAGGGGTCCTGACCCAGGTTTTGAGGTTAAGGTTTGCTGACAAACCCCTATACTACTGGCCCTTATGGCAATGACCTATTTTTGCAGGCCAAGGTCTCACCCAAAGTAATATGGGAGGGTGCTAGAACTAGGTTTCCACACCCTGTGAGAGAGTAGGTAATTAAGGTAGATCGTTGTTGCACTAGCAGGTTCGCATAGATCGAGTCTATTCACAGGCTTCAAACAATACAATCAGAAAGTAACTATAATAGAGCTACTAGAATTAACAGATCTGATCAATACCTTCGCATCCATGTGCGCATCAGAAATTACCATTACAAAACATCATAATCGCAGCTAATTCCAAATTACAGACACATTCACAGCTTAATTAAATAACACAGATGCACTTTGGTAATGAACACGATTAGTCGAGATATCATAAAGATGCTTCAAATATATTCCACATTCATTAGTATCTAAAAACCCAATTACAACCCAAAACATAGCCTGCTCACACAGCCTAGCGGGGTTCGCACATAGCAGGACTAAGGATGTCTGTGCACACAGCCTGCAGGAGTCCTTACCCAAAACAACCTAGACAGATCTTAACAATTTGCTCGTAGCATCAATATTACTTCTTACTTACCTACTAGACCCAACTATCTATCTATTTATAACATTGTGGCCTTTTTTATCCGATGGTCCACAAACCGTGGTTTTCGGACCCTAGAGCTACCCTTTAACCCATTATAAAACATTAGGGGCTTTGACCCGCCCCATGCAAGACTGACTATTACAAAATTATATCAAAACACAGCATAGGGAACCCTGTTCCAATAGCCCCCAAACACAATCTTGTGACTCGTCTCGAGTCAGAGCAGGCATGGGTTTTGCATCTTCGCCTAAAGCTGCTTGATCGCATCAACCAGAGGGGGTAGTACTCCTTCACTCTGCGCAATAGATTTTTGTTCAATATCCACCAATTTTGTCAAATTTGGGCCTTCTGTAGCAGCAATGACACTTTCCAAGGTATGGTTCGGTTGCTTAACTGCGACATCCACTTCCTGAGAGAACATGAGGGCTTCATCGGCCCATGGCTTAAGTTGGTCACTAAGAACCTTATTTTTGTGGCGGAGCTCTTCGATATCATCTCTAAGTGCGTGGCTGGTATGTATTCATGCCAGGCATTGAGGAGGTACCAGCATGGGCATTGTAGCTTCCATATGCTCGAACTCTTCTTCCTTCTAGCGCAGCTCTTGGGTGATTTCACATAGGAGAGGATCGCGTTGCACCTTAGACCATAGCTTCATAGTTGTCTCTAGCAATTCTACGCCCTAAGCAATTTGACATGTAATGGCATTGGTGGCCTCTATAACCAGTGTGGCTCGTTGAGCTCGTAACTCAGGTGGAGTCTCTGGGTGCAATTTGGCCTGCAAGGCAGCAATCTGTTGCTCCATCTCTATCTTGACAGTCTGAATCTCAAGTTAGATGCCTTTAGGGCAGCAAAAAGCCCTTCAATATTGGCCTAGGGAGTAGCAGAAGCTAGGATATCCTCATTTACATCTGCTCATAGCCCACTGATTGGCATTCCAACTCGGTCTATTGCATGGTGACAAGGGTGCATGAAGCCTGTGCCTGGGACACCTCAGCAGTTTTTTCCACGATCGTCTGCTCAATCATATTGAGCTGCTGATGCACCCGATGGTATCAGTGATGGATCTCCTCTAAGAGTGAGGTGTGGAGGACTTGCAGTGGTTCATGTGGGAGCTGGGAAAGTCCAATTGCACCTCTATGCAAGCCTATACTTGTGCACCTAAGGTAGGCGGGCTCAAGATGAATGTTGTGCTCGGTAGGGGGCAGAGGTGGCTCTCAGTTGTGATGACCAATTCAATGTTGGTTGTTGGGGGTGGCCTTGCCTTAATCATACTTGTCTGCAGGGTGTCGGTTTTGAGTTGTAGAGCTCGGAGCTCAAACTGGAATGTAGCAACCATGGCCTTCTGCTGCTCTTCCAAAGCCAGCCATTTATCTTCTGAGGCAAGGGTGACTGTGTCTGTGATATGCTCCAAGTCTTCCCCCATCAAAGTAACTTATGTCTCCCTGTCAGACCTTGTGGCCCGTTGTTTCTTTCATTTTTTTTTAAGAGGGTCGGTGGTCCGTTTCATACCACGTGGGGAGTCAGCACCCTATCCATCCAGACCTTCTGTGTTCAGTTCCTGCTACGACTCCAGCTCCACACCCTTCTGAATGTCATTGCCATGTCCTGCTATCTCTTTGGTGGCATCAGGTGGGGTGGTCTTCTTAGTGCTCATACCTGCAGTGTCAGCTATACCCTATTTGAAGCCTTGTTTCTAGTGTGCTGGCCAAGTGGCAATGAGGCGGTCGATTTCTTTGTCAGCAACCATGTATGGCAGTGATACCCATGTTGGATCCTTACAGCCCCGGATCTGCACATTGTGCATTGTGACCTAAAATGTTGTGATTCTCTTGTACCTGTCATAGATCACTGGTGACAAGCGCGGCCGGAAGTGGATTGATGCTGCGAGCCCGCTCTGAAATAGGACCCAGAATACTTTATTATCTTCAATGTGCTGCTCGTCCTTTGAATCCCACAAATTTTCATAGCGTGCCCCCTCGCACATATTTGGCTCTAGCTCAGGGAGGAACGAGTCTTCAGGGGCCTCCCATGTGACCAACGGGATGAGGAGTAGCAGCCAGGAGTAGCAGAATGCCTGTCCATGATCATGCCCCTCGCGCACGTTCTCCAAAAATTTGTTACACAAGTACTGGGACCAGTTGAAGCAGACCCCCTTCTCGCTTCAGCCAGCCAAATGAATGACATAAGCAGGGACGATCGTAATCTGGAACTTGCGCATCATTTTACATGCCATCAATAGGGTACCCATGTGTGCTCCAGGGTCACTGATGGTGTTAATTAGGAACCCCCTAGTGTTTCGCTCCACATTGTAGCTGTCACGCACCTTATCAACGATCTGTTGCTCATACTTCTTACCCACACGCTCCACAGGGTTCGGCCCTTCCATGGGTAGACCAGTAATACAGTGAATGAGGGTGACATCAATGGGAATGCGATCCCAGATCCATAATTTGTCATCGTGGACCAGGGCTAGCAGTTGTCGCACAACTTGGTCAGTTATGTTGTACCAGCCAAAATGAGGCATTTGCAGCAAGTTTAGTAAACCCGATTTTGCTAGCCCGCTTTCCCATAGCATTGGGACAACCCATAGCATGTCGTCTTCCAATATTCTTTCCAGGTACAATTTAGGTGCCAATTTTAGGAAGGCTTCCAGGTTGGCCAAGTCGTGATCATCGAATTTTATCGAGTGGAATTTGCCAAAGTATTCTCCAATTATGGGGACCTTGCTCGGAATTAGTGGCATTTGCAGGTATGCACGCATTCCTTCTAGGTTCTTAGGAGTGCGCACCGAGGGCCGGTGAGGCCAAACATAGGGTGGCAACCAAGTGATTGGTTCAATGATCCGGGCCTCTTCCTGAGCAGACAAAGTTCTCTTTAATGGGTTAGGTGAACGTGCCTGTGGCACCGTTCGGGGGGGGGACTTCACATTTTAGGGGAGATGCATGGCTTCCCTCCAGCCCATTTCACAGCCTTTCCTTGTCCTTACTCCTAGACTTTCCCTTTACCCTTCTTTTTCTCCACCTGCTTCCCCTTGGTTGGCGTGGACACAACCTCTTCAACTTTGGGGGTGACCTCTTCAACTTCATCAATGGAGACCACAGTCTGTGATGATTTAGCCGGATCATTTGAAGTCATTCTCACTCGGAAGATAAATTTGGGATTGCTACTATCAGAAGGGGTAGCTCACCCAGACATTAATAGAGTGCAATAGTCACATAATTTCGCAAAGAATAAACTATTCAAGACACACGGAACCCACTTATGATTTACCCTTCTGATTTTATAGCCTTGGATATCGACCAATGGTTGGATGAGGCTTATTAGAAACTTATCATCATGCAAACCGTAAAAAATCTTTGGAAATCGCCTCATTAATTTCTGACTGCCCGCTCCTTTCAATGGTTAAATTTGCTTTTTACCTAGTTTTATTGTTCCAACGGCTAATTTTCGCAACTGTGTATTCCCTTTGCATGCCCAACGCACCTCGCCGGGCTTCCAAACCTGCGATCAACCCCTGCGCTCCCAGTGCATCTCCCTGGGCTTCCAAACCTACGACTGACCCCTACACATATAAGAGGCTTGCCTGCATTCTTCTTCCGGCCTGCGTGTATGTCACCCAATATAGCTACGCCGACATTACAGTCATTCGGTCCAATATGGTTTGAGCTGACTACCATTAACATACCCTAGGACCGTGTCACCACACAATGTGGCTAACTAGATAGCTCCTCCATTAGTGATTTCCTTTACCATACAGGGACCTAGCCAATGCTGGAGGAACTTCCCCAGGTGCTTCGCAGAATGGCTATCATATAACAGGACCAATTCTCCCTCCGAAAAGATCTTATGCCGAATATTTCGATCATGCCATTCTTTTTCATGTGCCTTCTGAACTTGGTGATGGAAGTTAGCAATGAGTCGTTCTTCCTCCAAGGCAACGAGCTACGCTAAACGCTCCTCCATGATATCAGGCTCTACCATGTTGGTAAAGGCTACGATGCACAAGCTAGGAACAATATATTCTGTGGGAATAATAGCCTCCTTTCCATAAACCATCCGGAACGGTGTTTTCCCGATCAATTTCTTACAGGTGGTTCAATAGGCCCAAAGGACCGATGGGATACACACGTCCCAGTCGCTGCGCTCGAAATTGCATATCTTGGTCAACGCTTGTTCCAAAATTTTATTAAAAGCTTCCATAGTTCCATTCACCTGCGGGTGATATGGCATACTTTTGGCATGGTGGATCCAAAATTCTTCAGTCAAGGCCTGGATTGTCTCATTATCAAAATGTGTACCTCTATCGCTCATCAAGATCTTGGGACCGCCAAACCTGGTTAGGATATGTTCAAAAATAAAGTGCGCAGCGGTTTCTGCAGTGTAATTCTTTACAGCTTGTGATTTGTTCCATCTGGTTACATAGTCAGTTGTAGTGATGACGTAGCGAGCACATGTCTTCTTCCCTGATAGGTTGATGGGCCCAACGAAGACTATAGCCCATTTTTCAAACGCTTGCAAGGCCATTTGCGATTGCAAGGGCATTTCATCTTTGCACGATGGTCTTCCTGTCCTTTGGCATGTGTTGTAGGATTTGTAATAGTCGTGAGAGTCACTATGCAGTGTGGGCCACCATAGTACAACTCTCAAGATCTTCTACATCTTTTTTTTCCCTACGTAATGTCCTCCTGCCATGCCCCCGTGGGCTTCTGCTAAGATGGTTGATATTTCATGCTCCAAAACGTATCTTCGCAGCACCTCATCGGTCCCCATCTTATACAAGTGGATTGCTATGATGGTAAAGTCCTTTGCATGGGTTACCAGCTCTTTCTTCTATTGTATCAAATATTCTGCAGGCGCCATCCCTATATTTAAGAAGTGAATGATGTCGACCAAGTGCACATCAACCACTATTACACATAATTTTTTCACTGTCCCTGAAATCCCCAACTCGCACATTGGAGGGTCGTTTCTGTGACCAATACGCAGTGTCATGCGTTGAAAATCCCATCCTTGCATCCCTTTTTATGAAAGAAACATTCTTCTTGTTGACATTTCCCTAAGCAGAGCTGTGAAAATCCCTATTTTTACCTTGGCGCAAGTAGCCCGTTACATCCTCACGCCAACCTAGAAATTTAACATTGAGACCGCCCCACTTGGCGCTCTGTGCCAGTTAGACACACAGGCCAAGCTGTTTATGGAATGTTTTTTAAAAATAGAGGTGGAGGTTCCATTCCAACCACCTCGGGATGAGTCATTGGGAGTGGTTGAACTGAAACAACCACGGACTCCTGCCTTTAGTTAGTAGTTTCCACCTCCCTTGGAACTCTCCTAAAGGATAGGACTCCCTCCCACCTTTGTAGGGATCCCAACCTCCTCTTTTCCATCTATATAATAAACTATCTCCTTTGGTAGAAGCTAGCTCAACACATTATAGAAAAATAGCTGAATAGCTGAACTAGAGAATTATACTATAGCTAAGCTGCTAGAGGAGAAAGAGTAAGAAATATTGTGTTGAGAGAGCTTGAGTCAATGACTTCTAAGAGAGCTTGAGTCCGAATTCCCTGACCAACAGTTGAGACGCATTTCGTCTAAACCCCGATGGAGGAGATCACGACGTCAAAGCATCAATTGTACTCTTCCTTCTACTCATTAAAATACATGACTACTGTTTGGTTCCACTATTGTGTTATGATGTTTATTTGATACAATATGTTTAGCCCTCTTTGACTAGCTAATAGTTGTGAATGAAACTACACTGCTATATGTTGTTCTTATTCTTTGTCTTATGTGCAGGTATCTAGGCGTGACAACGAACAGATCGTGACTTGTCAAGGCAGGAGCGAGAGACCACTACTCTTTCTGCAACATTGATAGTGTTGCATTCAAGGTAGGTCAATCTACCATGTCTTTTGTTCATTCATTAACTAGGAAGCAACACTTTAGCGTGTCTTTTTGTTACTAGACCCACCCTAGGGCTAGAGGGATCGTCTCTGTCCGTAGAGAGGATTTACCTTCATAACAAATTGGTGACTCCACTGGGGATTAGTGCGATTTTCTCGTGTCATCTTGTTGGGTCAGTTTCAATTCTTGGTTTAGTTATCTATGTTTTTTCTGGATTGTTTGATGAGTTTCCATTCTCTGTTCAGCTCCAGAGAGTCAAGGTTGACTTTTGTTCATTCGGTTAGGGTTGTTTCCTCTTTTTCCCTTAGGCTTCTAGCTTGGT
The DNA here is from genome assembly GCA_034641835.2 of Pinus albicaulis. Lineage (NCBI taxonomy): Eukaryota > Viridiplantae > Streptophyta > Pinopsida > Pinales > Pinaceae > Pinus > Pinus albicaulis. The sequence goes on along the minus strand of CM076578.1, from coordinate 1,157,988,409 downwards.
GCGTTTTTTTTTTTTGGACAATCGCGCCGATTGGAGCATGTTGCTCTTTTAGCACTCGCGCCAACCACTGTATGGCATGGATTACAGCCTTACAATCGCACCCATCCCTGTAGGTTTTGGATTGACCCCCCTAATGCGTTTTTTGATCATTTGTTCTTGCCGCTGGGTTATTTTTTAGTGTGTTTAACCCTTTGGAGACTGTGTAAACTACTATAGACTTGTTTCCCTCTGTCGTTTTTCCGTTGTCTTATCGGTGTCAGTTAAGACCTTAGGGTTTCTAGGTTCTCTTGCACACCGAGCCTTCTATTCAAGAACGAGTCTCTTTGATTTTTTTTAGTCTCGTTTTTGGTTTTTAGACTGAGTTTTCTTGATCCTTTTGTTTTGTTGATTGAATGGTCATTTCGTTTTTTTCGATTAGTCCTTCTTCTTCAACAATTTGAGCATCGCTTGCTTTGCTTGTTTGGATCATTTTGAGAACTCTCTTTCTCATTTGAAAGCTTGCTCCATTAGCTTGCACATTTTGTGTCTATTTCGCTTTGGTTGAGTCATTCAATTTCAAAAATTTACATTTGCAAAACTTAAACTAGTGTTTATTTTGTTTTCCATTGAATTAGTACAATGTGTGCTTCATTTCATTGAAAAAATAAAAAATAAAAAAAAACTTTGCACTCTTTTGTTGCATTGAAAATGAAACGTTCCTTTGGATAAACTAGCATTTCTCAATCTAGGAAGGAATTTCGTTTTCGCTTGATTGCATTAAGAGCATTAGAAGTTTCTTCACATATTTTTCTTGCTTGCTTGCTTAAAATATTTATGTCCTTCTTATAGCTAGCATTCATCGAATTGAAATGATATTCATTTGCATATAGCTTGCATTTAGGAAGTTGAGCTCCACGTTCAATAGGGCCTGAAATTGAAACATAATTCAAGATTAACTTTAAAATTTACTCAATGAACCTAAGGCAACATTGGAACCTAATGAAACATTTCTAGTGGCCTATGCTAGAGATGTGTTCTAGCATCTTAAAACCTAGTAGTTGTCGCTCACCTTTCGGCTTCAGACAACACTAGTACAAACTTGTGCTCCCCGTACTGTCACGTATATAAAGGGAGACCCCTCTAGGTTGCAATATTTTATCCATAGGAAGCCGAGTCTGCCGCTTGGTAACCGTGATACACCGAACACATCATTAGGGGAGACTACCTGCATGTACGTCAAGTCCTTGATCATTTCTGTTTCATTTGATCACCAAGGTGTATATGGCAGTTCATGGAAACCTGGTACACCCTCTTCCTTAGAATTCCTGAGAAGTCATTTCGATCTTTTCGTGACTCTTTAAATAAGAGAAGAGATCATCGAGCACTTCTCCTTTCACGCTCATTTCAAATTGAAAGTGAATAGAGTCATCTTTTTTCTGTTTCTTGACTCTTAAAACATGAAACAACAGATTTTGGTTTCAGTGCTATAAAATTAATCACCTACGATTACATGCCCATTAAAAGTTTGTTACTTGGTCTGATTGATTTCCTTGATTCTTGATTTTCGTACCTTCGATTAGTTATCTCTTTTCCTTCCTGTTATGATTTACAGTCAAAGTGGCAGAACATCCAGTTTCGTCATCCTCACCACCTCCTAGTGGTGATTCGTTTCCAGATATTTCTTTCGAAACCCCTCAATCCACTAGGTCTGCCGAGTTTTCGCAGCCTATTCTACCATCTATCTAGCCCCTTGCTACTCGATCTCCGCTTGACGAGCCAGTTGAGTTCAATTGGCCTCCTTCAAGTGCTTGGTCTAGTTTTGGGGATGACGAATAATTTCCTTCTCTCACGTCTGGACCACATTTTGTTGCTGTTGGGGTACCTCCTAGTCCTCGTAGTCTTTTCAAAGATCTTACGGAAGACTCAGATATGGATTCTTCTAGTCCTATTGGTAGTGACGGAATGCTTGTATCCACAAAAAAATATCAATTCTTTCCTGAAGATATTTCTCATGCCTCTGTCCAATCTTCTTCGCCTTCAGTGTCACTTCCAGCTGGTTATAGGTCTCTGAGTCAGATTATGTCTGGTGTTGCATCCATTGCACAGTCCGGCACAGTAACTCCTCCTCAGAGTTCGGTCCAATCTTCATCAGTACCGTTACCCTTGACATCAAATCCGTCGGTTACTGTTACATCTGTTCTAGTCCAGCCTACAGTCTATGTGGCTTCTAGTTCAGTTTACACTACTCCTGTGATTCTTAGCAGTCTCACTATTGAGCCTCTATTTTGCCTTTCTTTATATCACCTTTTACTCATGCTTTTGTTTAGCTTGAATATCATTGTCATATTTTTGTGCATTCTCGGAGATAATAAGTAAGTATTTTCTATTCCTTTGTTTTAATGAGATTTAAACATTAAAGGCATATTTAATAATAGTTTGTGTGTTTGTAGGTTTATAAAGTTGGTTATATGCCTATTATGATAGAGGAGAAGTTCCTGCACCACACATTCTTGGACTAGTACTGGCAAGGTTCCTGCAGAACACATTCCTGCACCAACATTGCAAATTAATAAGTTTGCTCAAAAACTGCATAATTTCTAAATGGCCAAATTTGACCTCGGTTTTTATGCAAATGGAGGTGAATTATGGAAATCTGAGCAAATGGGTTTTTAAAAAATATAACCAATTACCCCTAACCAAAACCTTTTCCTAAGATTCAAAGTATTCCAAAAGTTACGAACAAGTATTTGAAGCACTTTTATAAAAAAGACAGTTTTTTCTAGAATTCTAGAAAACATAGTCAACAAGTTTCAAGACTACCAACTTTCGCCTCGGTTTAGGTGCATATGAAGGTAAATAAAGAAATTCCGCAACATGGGTTTTTTTCCCAGTATAGGAGATTGAGAATGATGCTGGTCGTTTTCCAAAATATGTAATGGTTGAAGAGATATGAAGGGCGCTCTAGAGGCAGTTTGTTAAAATTACCAAATTTTCCAGAATTCTGGAAAAATCCCTAAATTGGAAAATTCGTATTAAATCTCTATTATTTTAATAGGGGAACAGTTTTACTATTATACTATGCAATTATAATTGGTTAGGATTCAATCCCCATATTCCTTGCAAAGGAAAAACTTGTTTTAATCATTATGAAAGATTATAAAGGGGGGGTAGAGGAGCGACGCTATAGCAGTGTTGTTGTAACTTTGTTTTTCTGGTATCATCCAAATCTGGGCTGGACTCTGTATTTCATGATGTACTTTGCCTTTGTCAATTAATATGAAGAAGGAGCTCCACCTCATGCTTTTCAAATCTTATTTGTTCCTTTAAACAAATGAGTCTGATCTGAGTTACTGAGTAGCATTTCTATTTGAAAGGGAAATGCGTTGGTTGGCTAGGGCCCAACCAACTCAGCACGTTTACCCTATCTTCTGTTCTTGTAATTTATGTTTATCCTGCTAAGTGTGATTTAATGTAAAACACATGAATTTATGTTTGAATGAAAGCAAATCCGCAGTGTGAAGTAGTTAGAATTTATTTTCCTGCATCTGATTTTGGATTGGTTTTTCCCGCCTGGTCGAAGAAGGAGAAATAGCACTGCACCAGTGCACATTGGTATGCTATTCACTTTCTGTATTTCTAATTGATTTAGTTTCCCCGCCTGGTCCAAGCAGGAGAAATAACCCTGCACCAATGCACGTTGGTGTGCTATTCACTTTCTACAGTTCTGTTTGATTTGGTTTCCCCGCCTGGTCCAAGAAGGAGAAATAACCCTGCCCCAGTGCACGTTGGTGTGCTATTCACTTTTTGCAGTTCTATTTGATTTGGTTTCCCCGCCTGGTCCAAGCAGGAGAAATAAACATGCACCAGTGCACGTTGGTGTGCTATTCATTTCAACAAGCCTTTCTAGTTTAATTCCCACAATTTTCTTGCTTTCATTAAACACTTTATGACAGGATAAATGATATGGATTGTTTCTTTATTTTTGCACTCAGTTAAAATCAGAAACATTCATTTTTATGTGTGCGATTTGATTTTCTAGTATAATAACACTTGTAGTAATTAAACACTTATTTAAAGAATTAAATGCTAAGTGTAAGAAACTCTGATATGGTGCAAGAACTAGTTTCTTGCCATGGGATCTGAGTGCTTTGAACTTGGAAAAGCTCAAGCCCTTGCATGAAGTAAAAATCCTTTGGTAAAGACACCATTTATACCTCCTACATAAACCTCTGTTCCTGCACTAGTGCAAGTAGACTGTGATAGTCCAGGACAGATTAGTGCAAGAAGGAAATCTCTAAAGAAGCAGGTTTAAGGGCCCATTCTATGAGACTGCCAAGTGTCTCTGCTAAAGAAAAAAAACATAACACATACTCAGTAATTAAAAATTGATCAGTTGGAGTGATTGCCTTTTTATTTTGATTCCTTTGCAAATTCATTCTTTCTTGTTCCAGCACTAGATTACTTTGATGATTTAGTTATCTTTTACTCTTTCAATTCTGCAAATTTTATTTAAGGAAGTAGGAATTTCTATCAGGAAAATCCATACCATCTCTGGCATTTCCTGTGCTTCATCTCTAAGTTTATGAATCCCCTGGGTTGACAATTAAGTGTTGAGGAGTTTGCTTAAGTGAAATTCCTGCACCCAACATTTTGGCATCATTGCCAGGGAGGCGATTTGATTTGGTAGGCATTTTATATTGATGCAATAGGGGTAATTTTGCCTTTATATTTTTGTCTTTTTTTTATGCAAGTGTGGTGAGATTTATTTCAGCCAATAACTTTTAAAATCAATTATCTTCAGATCCTAATCTTTAACATTATATCATTTTTCGGGTGTTGTAAGAACCCCTGTTACTAATATGTGTGTGGAGACAGGGACTATCAATCAACCATATGGACTTGAAGATGATAAATATGAAGGAACTCTCACAAGCCCTAGCAGTTGCTGGGATCTTGACCTCTACCTCTCAGGAAGAGAAATTTTTGACAATATTCAAGAACTTCTCCATTTCTCCACTACCACAAGAGGATTTGGAAGTCTCTTTTGATTTCCTTGACCAGTCATCTAAGGAGACAAATGAAACATGCACTATAATCAATGGAGAACACCCACTGGAACCTGAGATCGAGGAGTTATTAACATGTCTAATAGCAGATCCAGAATGTAATCAAGAGACTAGTCACCCTACGGAGAACAATCAACATGACATGGAAGAAGAGGATGAGCAGCATGGGCCAAATCAAGAAATGGACCAAGAATACCATGATCATATCAAACATTGGTTCCGAACAATGACTCAAGCGAAGGAGTATTCTTCTCTTTTAAAACTTTTGTTGTCATATCAAGTACATTGGTTGGTTCTATATGCTCATGTACACTTTCAAGTTTGTATGATAAATTTGAGCATGAATATACATTTTCACCTGATCCGCACATGGCTTCATTGGAGGTACTCCTATACATAAAAGGAAGTCTTCCGCCTCTTAGGTAAAGTAGGGTAAGTGAATAAAATGCTATTAGGGTTTTTTATTTTTAAAGTGTAGTCACTAAAACTACTTTTGATCTGCATTGGTTGTTAATACACACATCTGTGACACATCTTGTTGAGTATGATTCACTCTAATACCTCATGATTTTTCAAAGTAACTGTTACACCATTTTTTTGGTCATCTAACCTATTATCATTAGATGAACCCAAGTACACCATGTAAGACCAATTTTACCCTAAGTAAAATCGCTTTCAACATGTGAAATAAAATTTGTTTATATTTCCCGGTCATATTCAACCCAAAACAAGGAAATTAATTAAATAAATCATTATTTATTTGATTATTTCCTAGGAATAAGTTATTTAAATCATTATTTAAATAATATTCCTAGTTAAATTTGACTAAATCATTTTTAAATAATTAAATAAATCATTATTTATTTAATTATATTCCCACCATCTCCTAAAATAATAAATAAATAATTTATTTATTTATTGTTTATAAATAAAGGAATTGACCCAAGTCAAAAGACCTTTTCCCTCCAACAAATATAATAAAATATTCCTAAAGGGTGGTTCTAGAATTTGATTAATAATATTTTATCCATGCACCAAGTTCTAGATAACCCTAATATTTTGTTATAAATAGAAGGGTTTTCCCCATTCATTAGTCACCTCCATTGCATTAGATCACTCTGGATCTATACTAGGTCACATTCTCCATTTTTGCCTTGTGAGCTCCCATTGAGTTCTATGTTTGTTTGAGTTTTCTACAACAACAAGAGAGAGTAATTTTAGATCTGAAACACTGAGGACTTTCAAGAACCCATCCCATTGAGGAGAACTGGAAAACACCTTTCTTGTTCTCCTCTTAGGTGCCCCCTTTTAATATAATATAAAAATTCTTTCAAATACATTGTTCTTGTCTTGTCTATTGGATGCATGGAGCCACATTTTACTTTATCTTCTTAATGTCTTGTATGCTTAGATCTGGATTTGTGCAGCATTATTTGGATCACCTAATTGCAGATTTAAAGATATTTGGCAGCCATAATCGATGTTAGGGCTATTTTTTATGCGTAGCTAAAGTGATATTTTACGACGAAATATTCATACTAACAATTGGCGACTCCACACGGGTTTTCTTTTGCGACCGCTATCGTTTTATATATTCCTGCATATCCAACTATTTCAGACCCTAGGGTTTCTCTTCCATTTTCTATTTTTCCTATTTTTATGGTGCTTTTCACCTCTAAAACCCTCAAACATTAAAATTTTTAACTTCTGTGTGTTTCTGGCCTTATTGCGCAGGTGACAGACATCAACCGCAGCTGAGACGACAACTTTTTCTGAAATCTTCCACCGAGAGACCCGGATCTGCAGGTTGCACTTATCGGCCCAAAAACTGTGACCTAGCCTTGAGGTCGCACTTTTCTATCCCAAACCTGCGACCTAGTGTGAAAGCAGGTCAAAACCTGCGACCTGCACTTTTTTCTGCAATTTTCCAGTACTTTTTTTGGGTTTGTCTGAAGCTTCTGTCAGGGTTTTCCAGCCTCTGTCTTCGCCCGTTTCGACCTGTTTCTGATCTGTTTTACTCAAATAAGTGGGAATCTTTCCCCTTAGGGCTCTAGTACACTCCACTTTTTCTGGGAGAGTTTTTTTTGTTTCAGAAGTCTAAATTTCCAGAGTTTCAGCGTTATTTCTTTCAGATCTGATACCTCCTTTTCAGATCCCTTTAGATCAGCTCTTCTCCCTTTCAAATCACCTAATATAGTTTTTTTGGGTTCATTTCTAGGGCCGCCTCCTTGTCCCTTCCATTTTTAGCTGATCCCCTCATTTTTAGCAGCAACCTTGCCTCTGCCTCTTTGTTGTTCTCTGCACCTCTTTTCAGCAGATTTCTCCTTTAGATCCCCATCCCTCCCAACCTTAGATCTAGTGGCCTCTTTTTCACGTACTTTTCTTAGTTTTTTCCCTCTTATAGACTAGTTTTGAGAGACCCGCCTTCTTGGGTTAGATTGATGCATTGTTAGCTCTTAATTTTCTGTTCTTTCAGTCTCATTTACTGCAGATTTATTTCTAGTTACGCAGCACACTTTTTCTTTTACTCTCAAAACATCTAGGTTTAAACAAATTAAAATTAACGCATGCCACACACTGACCCTAAGCGAAGAAGAGCCTGGTTATCACTGCCTGGCAAAGAATTTAAAATCAATTGTCACTGCACCTCTTTTCCCTTGACCTCACTTGATTTTGTCCCTCCCTGCCCTTGTCGGTTTTTCTTCTTCCCGTCATCATTGCACCCCCCAGGCGCTTCTTCCGGAGACTTCTTAGCCTTCACCCTCATTTTCCAGTTGGTCGACTTCCTCTTTCCCGTCGTCATCGAGTAAGTCATCCCCCGATTCCGCACTCCGACTCTTCTTCTGATTGTTCGGGTTCTCCCCCTCCTCCTGGTTCTCCCCCTATTACCTTCACCATGTCTAGTTCAGGGCCTAGCACCAACGGCAACCCCAGTTCTACTGCTGGGTCTGTTTCTAGCGGAACCACTACGGGACCTACCTCGACTGCCCCATTGCTCCCTTATATGGCCGACCTTAGTCTCCCCGACTTCAATCAGCTGATCAATGATCCTATCCGCCACGATGTTAGTTGGCTTGCTATGCCAACCAAGCTCCCCTCCGACATTCCCAAGTTCGAAGGCCTTGCTAGTGAAGATCCCTCCAACCATATCCGATCTTTCCATATGTGGTGTTCATCCAATTCCATTACTGATGACTCCATTCGTCTTGGATTGTTCCAATGCACGCTTACCAACGAAGCTTCTAAATGGTATGTTGAATAGGCCACCTCCTCTCATACCACTTTTGCAAACATTTCCCAAGCCTTTTTATCTTATTTCCAACTCCCTCTCTGATACGACACTGGTACCAAAATTTTAACTTCTTTCCGTCAATCCTCTTCGACCCGCCTTTCCGCCCATGTCCAGGAATGGCGGCGAAGAAGAAGCTTATGTCGCGCTCCTCCCTTTGAAGATTGGGTTTATGTGGAATGGTTCCTTCATTCTCTCTTACCTCCCATTGGCAAAGATGTCGCCTCCCATTTCCCCCAAACCGAAGAAGCCGCCCTCCAAATAGCCTTGAAATATGACCTTATTTACGCTCAATCTGGTTATGTTTATACCGTCCTTCCTGACCTCCCCAAGCCCGGTGACCCTAATGTCTCAGGGGCATCTCACTCTGCCGACGGTATCGTTGGAGCTCTGTCACATACCTCTGCCCAACCTCTTCAGGGCTATGGTTTCCCTCCAGGAGGGGCCAGCCCCTCCGGCACTTTTGCCCCTCTAGGTAGCATGTATCCAGAATACGGCATGCCTCCTCCTTTTGCCCACACTCCTGCTTACCTCAATGTTTCCCATCCTACCCCTTATTCGTACCCCCCATCTGGTGTCCCAGCTCCTCCAGCATTTGGACCTCCCACTCCCTTGCCTTCTCCACTCCCACAACCACACTTACTACCCCTTCCAGGGCAAGTATTTGCGCAGCAAGGGGCAACTAATCTTCTTCCTTCTCAAAGAAAGCGGAGAGGCAATCAACCCATTTCTGGTAATCACGGATCCAATCCTTCAAGTCTTCACTCTACCACTGCAACCAGCCACAGGGCTCTCAGCCCAAGCTGGACAGGGCACTTCACACCAATAAGCCATGTTCGTGTTGCGGTGTTTTTGGTCATTACACTCACGATTGTCCCTTATTACCACAAATGCGGCAGATGTGGGAGTCTCAGGCCACTGTGCGGGGACAACACTCCTTCCCTACTGTCCCTCCCAATACGGCTACTTCTCAACCCGCTATGTTTACCGATCCTTTCCCTCAACAAGGATTCGTGGCCACACAACCACCTCATGCCCCGGTAACCACTCAACCTTCCCCTTCTAGTTCCTCTGATTACCAGATTCTCATGATGGTCGCTGACCAACCTCTCACTGTTGACCTTAACCTTTAAACTCGGTCTCATCCATACTCCACGCCTCTCGTTCCGTCTGTCTCCGAGTCCCCATCCTTAGGTCCGACAGAGCCTCTGTCGACACCCAATGGTCCCTTGCAAATCCCTCCGCCCAAAGCTGAGGTTCATACCAAGATTCCTAAGGGCCCATTACGCCGAAATGCTGCCTCTGGTCGGGCTGCCCATTCATATAGCATAGTAGATGATGCGGAGCAATCTCACCTTACCATTTCAACACGCCGGAACTCCTCCGGTCATGTCCTTCCAAAGAAGGCTCTATTATCTACCGTGGGCCTTGTAGATCTGGAAGTGACCAATTGATTGTTTCGATGCAGATTGCTAAGACCATCCCCCTACCTACTTGTTTCTTTCCAAATCCCAGTCAAAATCCAAAATGCCAACGTCACTCGGTGTATTATTGATGAGAGGGCATCTACCTGTGTGATGTCTACTTTGGTTTGGAAACAACTCGGTCTCCTGAGCTAGCCCCTTCCATGATCACCCTTCATGTGTGGGATGGCCATGCCTCCCAACCCATTGGCCTATTCCGTAACTGTCCTATCACCCTTGTGGGTAAGACTGTTTGTGTCGATGTTGAAGTTATTGACGCCCCTCTTGACTACAACATTCTTTTGGGGCGTAGTTACACCTATGCCACGTCCACCGTCCCATCCACAGTCCACCGCAAAATGTTTTTCCCTCATAATGGCAAGATTGTCACGATTGACCAGTTAACTTACCATGAACCAAAATCTCAGACCTCCCCTGAGTCCACCATTTCTACTGTCACCATTAAGAAAACTGTTGATTCCTTGACCAGTGTTTCCCTTGGCGTCTATAAAGACTCCCCCTTGTTTGGAACCTTTTTAGACCCTCCTCCCAAATTTGATCCTAGCATGGTGAATGTTTTCATGATGCAATCATCTTAGGCTGACCTTGCCCAGCCCACTTTCGCTAGTAAGCAACTGCACCCTCACCCAACCCCACCAGCTCCTAGCCCTTCGCCCTTGCTAGACAACCTTCTTCCTTCAAAATCTCCTTCCCCGAATATTCCTCACAAGCCTCTCAACCCTCCTGGTTTGATCCCGCCCGAGAACAAACCCCTTGGCCCCATTCCTCCTGGCCATTTCCCTGCTGGTCAGATTCCTTTCCTTGCTCCCTCTTTTGGAGCTCATTCCATCCCTATCTTGGCCACCCTATCCCTCCCCAACTTTACCTTGGGTATACCTATCTAGTACCTAGAACCCCCAACCACTACCTGGCTCGGTCAACCCAAACCTTATCTTGCTTTCACCCCAGTTCAATCGATACCCATGGCTTCTCCCGTTGCACCAATACCTCAGTCCCCTCATCAGGAACCTCCTCCTGTTGCGACCATGTCGGGTAACAATAGCAAATCTTGCAGGGGGAATCAAAGGACAAGGTTGCCCCGACAACCTCTACCCCTCCTCAACCTCCAAAGCATCCCATCCAATGTGCCTTGTGCGATTTTTTCGTCCATGCTACCCATACCTGTCCTGAATTACCACATCTCAAAACCATGGTCAATGAAACATTTCCAGAATCCAATATTTCTGAGGTCTATGTCACCATACCTGATTCCCTTCCGAAACTCAAACAGTTGCGCACCAATCACCCTTATTCTTTGTGCGATTTCCATGGACATTATACCCATATTTTCCCCCGCATCGATGAGTATCATGCCTCTTTAGCTGCATACCACCAATTCAAAACCACACTTTCCCGTAATCCTTCTTCACTAACACCAAACAACCTGTCTACCCCGATTACCATTTCTCATCCTGATACTAAAATGATTGAACCTTTAGCCACTATTTCCCACCTTTCCTCATCACCGTGTTTCCCGACAACCGACCCCTTAGTACCTTCCCCTGATGTTTCGCCTACCCTCTCATCTGCTTGCTCCGCTGTCACCCCTCCTGACGACGTGCATGTGAGCCTTTCCCCTCAAACTTAGGTGTCTCATATTTCTACCTCCTTAGATCCTCGTATTCCTTCCACCCTTCCCATATTTCCGTCTGATAAAGACATCATGGAAGCCATGGCCGAACTTGATTTTCCGTGGGACGATATGCACCACCATGTATACTTCCTCCCACACCAATCCCATGACCAATATGCTCTCAAATCTAAGGAATTCATTCCCGATAAAGTTGATTGGTTCAAAAACCCCATCCTTGCACCTGACGCTTTCGAAGAAGGAAATATGGCTAATATCTCTCCTACCATCAAAATAGGATTTTTTGTCAAAACAGGTATTGAAGAACATATCACCACGGGCGCCCAATGCACTCCAGAAGAAATTCAAGCCTACACCACACTCTTCAAGGAATTTTGTGATATTTTCACCTGGTCCTACTGAGAAATGCCCGGACTCGATCCTGCCATTGTCGAACACCACATCGACACATGGCCTGATGCCATTCCAGTCTGTCAAAAGTTGAGACCCATTCATCCCTCTAGATGTGAAGCCATCAAATTTGAAATCAATAAGCTCCGGGAGGCTTGTTTCATTTACCCCATCGAATACACCACTTGGGTGTCCAACCCAATTCCCATCCTCAAAAGACAAGGCACCATTCATGTTTTCACCGACTTTTGTGATTTGAACAAATCTTGTCCCAAAGACAACTTCCCCACACCATTTATTGACCAAATCATTGATGACTATGCGGGGCACGAGATTCTATCCTTTATGGATGGCTTCTCCAGATACAACCAAATTATTATCCGTCGTGTTGATCAACTTAAAACCCCATTCATTAGTCTGTGGGGCACTTTCACCTATTGAGTCATGCCATTTGGCCTTAAAAATGCCGGCACCACTTTTCAATGAGCCATGTATTATTGTTTCCATGAATTAAATCATATTATCCTTGCCTATTTAGACAACCTTACTACACATTCTAGACATCGGGCACAACACCTTCATGATCTGCGTACCATTTTTCTCCGATGTCACAATTATATCATTTGCCTTAACCCATTGAAATGTGTCTTCTATGTTCCTGTCAGTTGTCTCCTCAGCTTCATAGTGTCTAAATATGGGATAACCCTCAACCCTTTGAAGGTTCAAGCCATTCTTGAACTTCCTATGCCATGTACCTTACACCAGCTGCAAAGTCTCCAAGGTAAAGCTAATTTTCTTCACCGATTCGTTCCTGACTATGCCACTACCGCACATGGATTCATTAGACTTCATCGATCTCACACCCCATTTTTCTGGGATACTTATGCCCAAGAATATTTTTATGCCCTTAAGCATGCTCTCACATCCGCTACCTTGATCCATCCTCCTGAATTTGATTGAGATTTCATCCTATACATCTCCACTTCCACCTATTCGGTTGTTGGTGTCCTTATCCAAGAGGATGATAACGGTATCGAACATGTGATCTATTATGTCAGTAAGAACCTTTCTAGTCCACCTGTGCCCTATTCTCATGAAGACAAATTAGCACTAGCTGTCGTGTTCTCGGTCCAAAATCTGCGTCATTATATCCTCATGCGTTCCACCAAGGTTGTGACTAATTCCAACCCCATGGCTTTACTATTGAGTCGACACATCCTTACTATTGAGTCGACACATCCTCGGTGGGAATTATGCTCATTGGGTCATTATCCTCCAAGAATTTGACCTTGAATTTGTCACCCCAAAAGGTAAGAAAGGTTTAGTCCTCGCTGAACTCATTTCTGATTTTCCTACCAGGATGCAAGATACTCCAATTAATGATGCTCTTCCCGATGAACATTTATTTTCCATCACCACCAATGATCCTTGGTACGGTGACATCCTTACTTACTTGCGAACCCAAAATTTCACCCTTCATCTTCATCATGATGCTCAACGATATATCCGCCGCCAAGCCTCTCGCTACCTTATAATCGGCGATGACTGTTATCATCGTGGAGTAGATACTGTCCTTCGTCGTTGCCTCACACATGCTGAAGCCGAGCAAGTCCTCAATGCCTATCATAGCAGCACTTGTGGTGGCCACCTCTGCGGCCTCGCCACCGCCCAAAAAATCATGCGTGCTGGGTATTTTTGGCCTTCTCTCTTCAACAATTGCATTGAAGTAGTCAAACACTGTCCCAATTGCCAACAGTTCGCCCCCAAGGCGTGAGCTCCTCCTGCTCCCCTCCATCCTGTCATCACAGCTGGTCCTTTTTGTAAATGGGCCATTGACTTTATGCAATGTCGACCTCCATCCACTGGTAACCACAAATATATCATCGTGGTAGTTGACTATTTCAATAAATGGGCTGAAGCTATGCCAACATTCAACAATACGGCAGCTACCGCAACCCTCTTTTTCTTTAACCACGTCATTGCTCACTTCAGAGTTCCAAAACAATTAGTCTCTGACCATGGCCGACATTTTGAAGATGAGATTTGGCATGAGCTATCCTCCCTATTGGGTTTTCAGCACCAATATTCATCTTCCTATTACCCCCAAGGTAATGGCCAAGTTGAAGCGGTCAACAAAATTCTTAAGACCATGCTTCAACGAATGTATAAGCACAAAACTAATTGGCATCTCATGCTCTTCCCTACTTGTGGGCTTATCGTACTTCTGTTAAAACCGCCACTGATTTCACTCCTTTCCACCTTGTCTTTGGCGAGGAGGCAGTCTTACCGATCGAGTGTGAAATCCCTTCCCTTCACTTGGCCATCGAACTTCGCCCTCATACCCAACCTCTAGAACAATGACTTATCATGCTCGAGCGCACCTCTGAAGACCGTTGAGTTGCATTGAAAACTATTGAAGCAGCCAAAAAGCACACCATAGCTCAATATGACCGCAAAGTCCACCCTCGTACGTTTCATGAAGGTGACCTTGTTCTAGTATATGACCAAGCCCACGATACCGTCGTTCATGGGAATTTCGACTCATTATGGCTAGGTCCTTACATTATCAGTAAGGACCTTGGTAAGGGGACATATCTTTTATAGGACTTTGAAGGCCACATCCTTCCTAATCCTCGCAATGCACTCTATCTTAAGAGATATTACCCTTAGCATTTCCCATTCAAAATGCATGTTTTATTTTCTTTTAGATAGCCAGCATCTGTTTGTTTTTGCATTTCGGTACTTCACCAGGACACTTGTTGTCCACGAAGCCTTACCTCACCTCTCATCAAAATCGGATTTTCTCACTTACAACACATTTCATTGGGGGCACCACTTTGCCTCTATACTCATTCCTATTCATGTCAATTTCCGTCATGAGATACCATTTTGTACTCATGTCTTTTGTGGTCCCCTTTGGATCTTCTCCCATTTCATTATCATCATTACTGTCTGTCTGTTAGTTGCTCTACTATTTTCTCTCATGCCTTAGTTGAGGTTCCCTTATTGCCTCACCTATGGCGAACCTGCTTCTGTCAACATCAACTCATTTACTCCAGAAGCCAGGTCTAGGGGGAAATGTACCTAGGTTCGATCTCTTTTCAAGATGATTGTGATCTATACACTTGATGGGCCAGTGATGCAGTAGCAGCTATTGGTGATTCCCGAGTGTGTGTGAGATGTCTCAACCCTCATGAAGGGGTGGCCCTGCAGGTAGCCCCCCACATGCGTGGATGACTTCTTCATTTCAGCCCTTGATGCAGCTCCTCCCATTTGATGATATTGGCCTCAACCGCTTGCAGCGCCTCTTCGATTTGCATATATCAGTCAGATTTTGCGAGCCATTCCCTATGTGTAGGGGGCATTTGGGTGTATTCGTATCTCATGTACTAAAATATTATTGTATAAGTCATGACGCTTATTCCAGGCACCGCATGTATGTAGGATTCATCATTCTATTTTTCTGGCTCCTATTTACGCCAGCATATTCTTCATAGTTCGGTTCCCTGTTTACTGGACTTCCTATTCTTTGTACTTTGTCTCAGCGGGCATAGGTATGCCTCCCCCGCCGCCTTTCGCACAGGTACCACTTCATAAACTAGAGACTTGTTGCACCTGTAAGTCTCGTCTCCTCAGGGTCTAGTCCTTTAGCACATTAGACTACCTTACATTTCTCTCTTTCACTTCCCTCTTGATGTCTAGTGATTGAGTTCTTACAACGTACTTCGGTCATACGATTTTCTCCTAACACTCGTACATTGGGGGGCAATCTGTTACACCATTTTTTTGGTCATCTAACCTATTATCATTAGATGAACCCAAGTACACCATGTAAGACCAAATTTACCCTAAGTAAAATCGCTTTCACCATGTGAAATAACATTTGTTTATATTTCCCGGTCATATTTAACCCAAAACAAGGAAATTAATTAAATAAATCATTATTTATTTGATTATTTCCTAGGAATAAGTTATTTAAATCATTATTTAAATAATATTCCTAGTTAAATTTGACTAAATCATTTTTAAATAATAAAATAAATCATTATTTATTTAATTATATTCCCACCATCTCCCTAAAATAATAAATAAATCATTTATTTATTTATTGTTTATAAATAAAAGAATTGACCCAAGTCAAAAGACCTTTTCCCTCCAACAAATATAATAAAATATTCCTAAAGGGTGGTTCTAGAATTTGATTAATAATATTTTATTCATACACCAAGTTCTAGATAACCCTAATATTTTGTTATAAATAGAAGGGTTTTCCCCATTCAATAGTCACCTCCATTACATTAGATCACTCTGGATCTATACTAGGTCACATTCTCCATTTTTGCCTTGTGAGCTCCCATTGAGTTCTATGTTTGTTTGAGTTTTATACAACAACAAGAGAGAGGAATTTTAGATCTAAAACATTGAGGACTTTAAAGAACCCATCCCATTGAGGAGAACCGGAAAACACCTTTCTTGTTTTCCTCTCAGGTGCCCCCTTTTAATATAAGGGCGGAAACGTGAAGCTGGGTTACACTTTTGTGAGAATCGGGGGCAGAAAAATTTTTTCGGCAATAGTTCGGCCGAACATTTTATAAAGTTCGGCCGAACTTTATTAAATAGTTCGGCCGAACTTTTGAGTCCGTTTAGATTGACGGCACAGTGACGGCACAGCGAACAGAATTTTTGCCGGAGCTTTGGAAAACCGGCAACAAGAGTTCGGCCGAACTATTTTTTTATAAATGCTTCTCCCGCGAATTGTACAGGTTCTATTGTTCGCGCGATTTTTCAATTCTGTTTCTGTTTGTCTCTGTTTCAGCGGTGGCTCTGTTTCTGGTGGTGCGCAGATATTTGCAGCTTTGTTTCGATTCGACGCGTTGGCGCTCCTGCTGTTACGTCCGCGTTGGCACTCCTGTTGTTACGTCTGCGTTGGCCCGGGTATGAGGATTTCGCCTTTCTGAATCCGTCTTTACAGTCCAGTGGTATAGTTTTAGACTTTAGTTTGTAAAGGAATTTAAAATTTTTCTTGTGCTCATTTTGGAATGTTTATTAAGTAACAAGTCCATTGTTCAATGTTTAGTTACTGGCACGGGCAACTGCGCATTACTCTGTTTTAAACTTTTAAGTTTTTAATATTTATTAAATGGATTCAACTTCACCCTTGCTCCACGCTTATCGCTCAAGAGTCAATACCTCCCTTCACATATGGGCCATGGCTAAAGAAATTCGTTAAGACTGTGGTAGGATTCTTCGTCATGCTAAAACGCATAAGCGGCAAGCCTAATCTTTCTAAGGAGGAGATCCAAGCCTTCGATTTCTAGAAATGATTTATAACTTTAAGTTTTTAACCTGTTCATTGTTCAATGTTTAGTTATTATTTATTAAACTTATTACTACGCTTTACTCTGACACTGTGTTTTGTTATTTAATTGAAAATTCACATTACTCATATTAATATATACTATATAGCTAAAATATTTATGGTATTTCAATCGATATAAAGTTTAAACTTAAATGAATTGAGAAATTCAGAAACCCACCAGATTTTCATTTCAGTGTTGTTTTGATTTCAATCCATTTTCCAATTACTCTCGAGGTCTTGATACGAGAGATCGGAGATACTAGCTTCTTTTTATTTTGTATCTCATGGCAGACGTTAATTTGACCCTTGCCCGGGACACTACATCCTCCGCATCCTACTCTACTATTATAAACTCAGGTTTTAACTTTTCGTTTTTATTGACACTGTGTCATATAATTAGTAACTTAGTTCAATATGATATATCTGTACTCGAAAAATTATTTTGTTTTTACTGACAGTGTATCATATAATTAAACTTTTATTACTCTGCTTTAACCTGTTTTGTTTTATTAGTTTTAATTTTAAATGTGAAGAGAAAATTTCAATTTTGCCTGTTTTTGGTTTGCACATGGTTTTCCGGTATGATGATCAATATGATTTGTGTGACTTGTCACTTTAGCCTTTTAGTTTTGGTTTTAACTTTTTATGTCTTTTGAACTATCCCTTGGCTTAACAGTGATTTTGAACTTCTTGAACTATTCCTATTCCTGTATGATTGTATGGACCTGACAGATTCATGCTGCCTTTTTGTTACCAGATAATCATGCTGTTGATCCTACACCTTCAAAGTCTCCCATTAAGATCATGTGCTTTAATAGTCAATATTTGCTTTAAGTCTCACCTTTCTTTCCTGCTCATAGTCAATATTTTTATTAATGTCTGCAAACATATCCTGCTTTAATATCGATTGCAAAGGGTCACATATGTTTATAAACACTGCCATATTCATGGTTGAGCCTGATATTGTAGTGTCTCCTTATCTGCCCTTAACCAAATTTTTTTCCTGTATGAAATAATCATGCTCCCAAAACTTCTTGAACTATTCCTATTCCTGTATGATTGTATGGACCTGACAGATTCATGCTGCCTTTTTGTTACCATATAATCATGCTGTTGATCCTGCACCTTCAAAGTCTCCCCTTAAGATCATGTGCTTTCAGGTGGACCTGATTTAAGTCTCATGCTACACTTCAAAGTCTCCCCCAAAGAGCTTCCTTCCTTCATTTATAAGTACTTTTCATGTACTGTCCTCAAAGTGCTTTACCTAAAGAGGAGTGCTTCTCCAAATTTTGATTCAATTGATATACTTGAAGAAGCCTTTGTAACCTTTTAAAGCCTTTGTAACCTTTTGTAAATACACATGTTTTGAAATTTTTTGAGGAGGAGTAACTCAAAGCATGCATATATACAAAATAGAAGTGGCTACTTTCTTCATATTCCATGAGGGACTATTGTTCTTCCTAAATACTATTCATTTCATGTACCTCTGAATTATTTCTAGTGAAATTAAATGACTTGAAATTAAATTTCCTAAAGCCTATTGAAATTTCTCCTTCAAAATAAGGATTCACTCCCATGTGATTCTCACGGATAGGTTGTAATCATGAGGCTCTCGCTCAAGAGTGGACCTTCGCAAAATCTTGTGACGTCTTGTCATAAACAAAACCATCAAATTAAAAACATATCATTTTTCTCCTTCAAAGAAAAAACAAGTTCACATCCTGTGAATATGTGAATAACGTGTTTGTGCTCATGTAGATATTTTCATTAATTGGTTTTCTTTAATTGCAATCATTTCCATAGGTTAATTTCCATTTTTGATTGAGAGTTAATTGCTTAGCATATATTGTGCAAGTGTACTGCAGAAGTATAAGAACCTGGATTGACATTTAATGCAAGTAATTTATCTCACAATTAATTTACCCATTAGGATGCTTTGACCTAGTAACTTGAGAGATGAAAAAGATCCTATCTCATTAACGTGAGGATCCATTTTCACAATGAACATTAGGAAAAGACAATATTCATTGCAGTTGGTAATATAGTCAACTAGTAGACTATTCAATTATTAACAAAGTTGATGAAAGAATGCAAGGAATGTAAGGTTGCATTTCAATTTTGAAAATTTTCTACAATAATTTTTGTAGGATAATGTGTTATACAATATCATTTTCATAGTTTACTTTTATTTTTATTTTTATAATAAAAATGCTCATACTCGTAATTTCAATTATATGGTTGGTTGTATTTCACAAATTAATTTTGATTATATATTTGGTTATATTTTCCAAGTATATTTATTCTTGTTGGACTAATTACTTTTAGGATCACACACACACACACACACACACACATGTTAATTCAAGTTTCCATAGTTATTTATAATTTTTATTTTAGAAAGAACCTTCAACCAAAAATACCCCAAAGGTTAGTCCCTCGTGTGCCCTTTGAGACACATTAGGTCATCCCACCAATTCATGCCCCATGCTTCATGAGTTGAAGGGTATCCTTCATACCCTCAACTATTGGTGCTTAACTATTTCTTAAGCACCCCCATTTCTCCCCACTCCATCATGTGATTTTGCCACCTCATCACGTAACAAGGGTTTAAGAACCAACGACCTCTTGTCTATTTATGTGAAACGCAAACATTATACACAACATTGTCTCAATCTCCGACGATATCAAGATGTGTTGGTCACCATACATCATGCTTCAATAGTAGCACCACCACTTACACCAACCTCATATGTTGATGATTCCTCTTCCACCATTTATTATGTCACGAACTCGGTTAATTAGTATATGGCATGCCCTTGAGTGCTCTATGTTAAAGACACTCATCTCATCTATATGTGTCCTTTACTCATCAAATACCATCATCACTGCATGCATCAAGTGACATATCCCTCTCATCAAGATCCCAATCCGCCTAATTTTGGATGCTCCTCATACACTAAGTACCTTGAACATATTAATGGAATACCCAACTCCTAGCATGGTTCCCACCACACCAACACAACTATTGGAGATTCAAACGACGTCACCACTTAGAAAATGATAAGAAATTATTTCACCCCCTTTACTAACAATACATAGAAATAATTTAACATAATATACTTGTTATAAAAGAGTTATCCTATAGAGTTATAAAAGAAGAATCAAGGGAATAAAAATGTAATTCATAAACATTTTCATATATGCCTACTAATAAATAAAATATTATTACACAAGAAATGTATGTGCTATGGATCCTATGAAAATCGGGATGGGTAGAGTAATTAAATGACTTTAAATTAAATTTCCTAAAGCCTATTGAAATTTCTGCTTGAAAATAAGGATGCACTCCCATTTGATTCTCACGGATAGGTTGTAATCATGAGGCTCTTGCTCAAGAGTGGACCTTTGCAAAATCTTGTGACGTCTTGTCACAAACAAAACCATCAACCTGAAAACACATCATTTTTCTCCTTCAAAGAAAAAAAAAAATTCACATCATGTGAATATGTACATGTACTCTTACATATTGGTGTACAAAACCATCAACCAAACACAAGTTGACAAAACATGCCTCTTCAAACAATTGACTCTCAAGTCAAATAATAGAACTCATGTACTTTCAACATCTTGCTTCATGCAACATGCACCATACTTTGAATTTGCAAAGAAATTAATGAGACATCAAAATACATGCTAGGCCTTAATTGGATAAGAAATCTAACCATTTGTCAGCAAACCATTTCAGTGGCGCTTCTTTTTATTTCAACTATGTCGAATTTAGTTTTAAGTTATGTTTTTAATTTTGGAGAAAATAACTATTTATTTCATGTGTAATTAGATTGGTGATTTCATGTGTTAGGGTTGGATTCGGGCATTGAAACAACACCATTATATTTCAAATTTAAAAATGATGGTTTGAGTCCTAGGTAGCTTAGAATCCTACTTGTTTTCAAAATAAGGATGCACTCCCATTTGATTCTCACGGATACGTTGTAATCATGAGGCTCTCGCTAAAGAGTGGACCTTTGCAAAATCTTGTGACGTCTTGTCACAAACAAAACCATCAAGCTGAAAAACACATCATATTTCTCCTTCAAAGAAAAGAATAAATTCACATCATGTGAATATGTCCATGTACTCTTACATATTGGTGTACAAACCATCAACCAAACACAAGTTGACAAAACATGCCTCTTCAAACAACCGACTCTTAAGTCAAATAATAGAGCTCATGTACTTTCAACATCTTGCTTCATGCAAGATGCACCATACTTTGAATTTGCAAAGAAATTAATGAAACATCAAAATACATGCTAGGCCTCAATTGGATAAGAAATAGATAACCATTTGTTAGCAAACCATTTCAATGGCGCTTCTTTTTCTTTCTACCATGTTGAATTTAGTTTTTAGTTATATTTTTATTTTTGGAGAAAATAACTATTTATTTCATGTGTAATTATATTGGTGATTTCATGTGTTAGGGTTGTGGATTTAGGCATTGAAACAACACCATGATATTTCAAATTTAAAAATAATGGTTTGAGTCCTAGGTAGCTTAGAATCCTATTTGTTTTCAAAATAAGGATGCATTCCCATTTGATTCTCATGATTAGGTTGTAATCATGAGGCTCTCGCTCAAGAGTGGCCCTTCCCAAAATCTTGTGACGTCTTGTCACAAACAAAACCATCAAACTGAAAACACATCATTTTTCTCCTTCAAAAGAAAAAAAAATTCACATCATGTGAATATGTCCATGTACTCTTACACTTACACCCTTACTTTAATTTGCAAAGACACGAATTCTCCACCCCCCATTAAAATGACCCTACAAGTTGATTCTTTCGGTTTTTCACTCTATAAGCATCAACGTACGATTATGCATGATGGAGAATCTCTAGCGCCTTCCCTTGTTAATATATTAACAAGGGAAAGTGCTAGAGATTCTCCACCATGCATAATCGTACGTTGGATTTGGTGATAATTGTCTCCATATTTTGGCTTTTTGACCCGCAAAACATAATTATTTTACAAGGGAGGGAAGCAGGGATGATCACATTGACTTGCTTGATGACATGTCT
Organism: Pinus albicaulis; assembly: GCA_034641835.2. Lineage (NCBI taxonomy): Eukaryota > Viridiplantae > Streptophyta > Pinopsida > Pinales > Pinaceae > Pinus > Pinus albicaulis. The sequence continues at coordinate 1,157,966,133 of CM076578.1, read as the reverse complement.
ATGAAGATTAACTACCTCAAGATCTATTTTTTTGCGTAGGGAAAGAGACACATTCGCATGTCTGAGCATGAAAACATTCTTTGATATTGTTAATGCCTCTAGTGTTTACTTCTACAAGTTCTATAGGAAGAGTCTGTAAAGGGCCGGGTAGCCTCTGGATCTCATATTTTATGAAAGGTGACATATCTAGTAAATGCCCCTGCAGTCAATCTCTGGAATGGATCTAAATAGAAGTTCTTCATTTTAATATCCGTAAAACACAACTCTAAGGTAAACTATGTACATGTTCCATTCATCATGAACACAAACCTCACGAGCCTCCTTGGCTTTTGGAGCATTTTCCATGTTTTCCATAACCAAGACTCAAATAATTAGGCCCTTCTTGAAGAACATTTGGCTCAACTATGCCTTGTACATGCTTGCCTTTAAAACCCTTTACTTTCATAGCACATTTTCATCAAAAATTTCATCAAAAATTTTCTCAAAAGCATGTACACATTCATTTTCGAGAGGAAATTGAAGGTACTCTAATGTCTCTAATGTCTCTCAAAAGCACGTACACATTCATTTTCGAGAGGAAATTGAAAGGTAGAAACCCAATAGCTAATTCTTCTAACTAACCTTGACTAAAATGAGCTAAATTGTACTTTGATACGAACTTGATTTAAATTGTCCACCCCACATTAGGCACCAATTATTATAACCTTTAATGGGCTAGCATTGGTTTGTAATCAAGGGGATATAATCATTCTTGCCTTCCATATAGATAATGAAAATGATTGTTCTAAGTCTCATGTTGCTTCTCATGTTATTTTATAAACCTTGGTTGGAAAGAAAAATAGGAGGGCAGAAATGTAAGAAATATATAGAACATATTGGATTTAACAGCCCCAAACTGGATTTTACTTCGAGGTATTGATTTTTTGAAGTCTATTTTGTGAATGTCGACCAAGGAGGGATGATCACATTGACTTGCTTGATGACATGTCTATGAAGATTAACTACCTCAAGAACTATTTTTTTGCGTAGGGAAAGAGACACATTCCCATGCCTGAGCATGAAAACATTCTTTGATATTGTTAATGCCTGTAGTGTTTACTTCTACAAGTTCTATAGGCAGAGTCTGTAAAGGGCCAGGTAGCCTCTGGATCTCACCTTTTATGAAAGGTGACATATCTAGTAAATGCCTACTTGATCCAATCTGCGGAATGGATCTAAATAGAAGTTCTTCATTTTAATATCCGTAAAACACAACAACTTTAAGGTAAACTATGTACATGTTCCATTCATCATGAACACAAACCTCACAAGCCTCCTTGGCTTTGGAGCATTTTCCATGTTTTCCATAACCAAGACCCAAATAATTAGGCCCTTCTTAAAGAACATTTGGCTCAACTATGCCTTGTACATGCTTGCCTTTAAAACCCTTTACTTTCATAGCACATTTTCAACAAAAATTTGGACCTTGTTCCTCTAATGTCTCTAATGTCTCTCAAAAGCACGTACACATTCATTTTCAGAGGAAATTGAAGGTAGAGCCAATAGCTAATACTTCTAACTAACCTTGACTAAAATGAGCTAAATTGTACTTTGATACGAACTTTATTTAAATTGTCCACCCCACATTAAGCACCAATGATTATAACCTTTAATGGGCTAGCACTGGTTTGTAATCATCATCTCAAAATGACCTAGTAGATGAAAAATTATCATGTTTGTAATCATCGTTTCACACCATCTACATATGACCCTTCTACACATTATATGATTGAATTTATGGTAGGTCATCTCTTCTATCTAGACCATGATTGATTGTGACATTAGGTGAATAAAGGAAATTTGATGAGGAAGGGATCAGTATAAGTTTGTCTTCCTCCACGCACTCCATATTCAGTGATTGCCTATTTTTTTTCTTCCAACATTTTATTTTGGAAATTCATTTTGGTAGTTAATTCTACTAATAGTCACAACACACTTGGAAGTCAAAGAAATTGTTATATACACTACTAAACTCACTTAACATTGTTTTTTATTGGACTTTACAATAACAAACAACGTAGAGTTCATTAATGTAGTAGTGTATATGATAATTATATGTATAGTGGTTTGGCTATCGATAAAATTAGCTGCTAATGAATTTTGAGAATAGAAAGTTGGAAGTGGAAAATTGAGAAATCACTAGCTATGGGGCGGATGGAGGAGGACAAACTAGAAACTATCTTCCGCTTATAAATTGTATTTTATTCACCTATTGTCACAATCCATTCATGGGATAGGTAGAGAGGATGACATTTCAAAAATTCATGCATATAATATGTAGAAGGGGTCATGTATGAGATGGTGTGAAGTGATGATGATGGACCTGGTAAATTTTCATGTGCCAAGTCATTTTTAGATGATGATGACAAACCAATATTAGCCATTTTAAGGTTATAACCATTAGCAAGAAATATGGGTAAGGAAATTCAAAGTGCCAAATTCTACGGAACAAGCCATATTTGGTCCTCAAAAACTTTATTTGATATATTCTTAAAAAACCAAGTACAAATTTTAGTAATCCTAGAATCATGCTTTCCATAAGGTAAAATTGGGGAACTCATGACTTGTACTATAGATAAAAAAACATTTACACTTGCCAAAAAATATATGATAAAAATTGACAAACTACATACCCTTAAGCTCAAGGGGATATAATCATTCTTGCCTTCGATATAGATAATGAAAATGATTGTTCTAAGTCTCATGTTGCTTCTCATGTTATTTTATAAACCTTGGTTGCAAAGAAAAATAGGAGGGCAGACATGTAAGAAATATAGAACATACTGGATTTAACAGCCCCAAACTGGATTTTACTTCGAGGTATTGATTTTTTGAAATCTATTTTGTGAATGTCGACCAATAGATATATATCATGGAGTATGAAAGACGAATATCGGCCGAATCCCATATGGAGGCTCGGGGATTGGAGGATGTTCACGGTATTTAAATATAATCTTAAATCTCCATACATGTTTGTACGTATGGAATTGATTTTTTTATTAACTTTGTGAGTGAAATTAGTTGTTAATAAGTTTCATATTTTAATTTTTAGGAGGCAAGAGGAGAAGGCTTTCTACTCCATCAATGGAGCGTGGCCAGTTCCATTTGGTCGAGGTAAGCGGGGTGCGGGAAGGGGGTGATGTTTATTCCCCAGAAGGCCCGGTAATCAACGGTACAACGGTTCTCCAACGGGGGTCAACGTAGATTACGGTTCTCGGCGGCATCGTGCAGGGTTGGTTCTCAGCAGGGTCATGTTGGAGATGATGTTAACCAACAACATCAAGGTTGCCATCAATTTCAATATTTTTTCATTAAATTTGTACGACTTTTGTTACACGTGTTTTTTCTAATATACGAAATTATATATATATTGATGCAGAGGCTGAAAATGTTCTAGCCAGTGGTCAAAAAAGACGCAGGGCAGTGCGCTACATTGAAGAAGAAGGTTGTCAACCTAGCATAACTTATCCGGCTGAGATTACTGATATACCATGGGAAACGAACATGGCGGAATGCACCTTACAAAGGTGTCAAAGCCTTTATGCAAAATTGCAAAGAGATCTCCATGATTTGTCTCTACCTGCTGAGAGTAGAAAAAGCCTAGAAATAGTTACACATTCATTGAGTGAAATGGTAAAAGTGTACAAAGATTTGGGACCAACGACTGATTCGTTTATAGAAGTGATGATAAAGAGAAGAGAAACAGTGATAGGTCCCGATAAATGGCAGGACATTAAAAAAAGAGTTTCAAGAGCGGAGGCTAAGTCAATGTTTAATTATAAGGAAGGGCCAAAAAGAAAAATGTTGAAGGTGCAGTATTTCAAGCACCCAAACAAAGCACAATATTTGTATAGTCGACATCTTGCGGCCTTTGGAAAGCTTCCATGGAACGATGAGGTTCCTCTTTATTTTGCACAAATGTTTTATGCAGAATTTTTTTTGGGTATGAAACCCGACTACAATGACCTTCCTTCAGAATTTTTTGGCCGGGGGAGGTCGATTATATCAACGTAAGGGCGCTAAGCGAGATGTGGAGTTGCCTCGCCACGAACGCCATTGGTGAGTCGGCTTGTCTCGAGTCGAAACCTTGCGATCAGAGATGGATGCGACTTCTCAAATAAGTCGTGAAGCAAGAGAGGTTATGATTGAAAATGTTCATAGCGGATTGAGTGGAGTCGATCTTGGCTTAAATCGACAAAGAGCACGTCAATATGCACGTGCCAATTTTGTTTATCATACGGATGAGGAGATTTACAACATGAATGTTGAAGATCTCCGAACATACGCAATAAATTGTCGCAATGGTACGCAAGACCTAATTTTTCGTGAGGAAGAGGGCACCGGAACGGTACGTGTTAGTGACCTTAGGATTTGAAATTATATTTACATATACATGTGTACAATTTGTAATAAATACATGTGTATGTACACATGCATACATTTATTTGTCTGTGTACTTTAATCTAACAAAAAGGTATGATTATATGTTAAAACACCATTTGCAGTTCTCAGGCATGATGCGTGATGAAAATGTTAATATTACGTTCGGGACCTCTGGCTCAAACGATGCGGATGGGTCTGCCCATCATGATATGTTGGCACATGTATGTTAGTGTTTTTTAAGTGACTCTAAAATAAATGATTGTTGCGACACATGTAGATGTGTGTATATATATAATTCGATAAAATGTTTTAACAGGTACCGATTCCGTCGATGTTTTTTGGGATGCGGTACCTTCTTCTTCTTTAGGAGATATACCTTGTACTTCATTGGGAGATGCACAAGTATGGACAATTTTTCACAAGATCAAAATTTATGTTACCTCAAAAAGTTCCATAAAAAATTGAGATATATAGAGAGAGATCTATATTTTGAGTTATTTAAAAAATTTTGAATTTAGGTTTGTATAGAAGATTTTTTAAATCCGAGGACTTTAGCGACGGAGATAGGGACATCCACAGCATTTGAAGAAGTTGTCTTTAGTTCTTTTTTTTAATATTATTGTTCAAATATAATTTTATATATATGTACACACGTGCATTTTCATTTGAAAGTTTTTAATTTATATAAATTATTTCTGTATATATATATATTTATATTTAATTGTACATGTATATTGTACAGGTTACCACTAGAGATGTTTCTATGGCAGATCCTGTTCATCAAATGGAGAGGCAACCTTACGAGGTATTGTGCGATTGTTTTGTTATATTTTGTTTTTTACATGAGGTTCTAGATATATATATTCTCGTTCATTTTTAAAACGTCAAATTTTAATGTTCAAGTACATGTACATTGTGTATGTAGGTTTTCCCTTTACAGATAGCGAGCCAACGAGGACCCCGAGAGGCTAGATCTTCCATTTGATGGACAAGATATACGATAGATTTGATTTTATTTCAAAATTTAGATGGTTTTAAAATTTGTTAAACTTGATACGAGTTTGATACTTGAGTGAGATTTACAATTTTTGGAAATATTTTATTACAATATGTTTTTTGGACATATTTTTGGACATATGTTAAATGTTTTTTGTTGGATAGTTGAATTATAATTGGCATGGCATGTGATATTTAATGTTAAATGTTTTTGTTAGATAGTTGAATTATAATTGGCATGGCATGTGATATTTAATGTTAAATGTTTTTGTTAGATAGTTGAATTATAATTGGCATGGCATTTGAAGTTTTTAAAACTACATGAAAGATGGAATGTGAACCTACATTTGCACATGTGGTAAATTGAAATGTTACTTGTAACAAGACAATCCCCATTGATTTCATTACAGTATATGTTGATTTCTGATTTGATATAATTGCATACACATGATGGTACATTACTTGTAAAGTCATTGGATTAATAACTTGTTCATTGATTTCAGTTTTCTTTGGATGGTTTTAGAACTTTTGGCATGTGAATGTGAAGTAATGTTGTCATTGAATTACATTTGACATGTGATATTTAATGTTAAATGTTTTTGTTGGATATAGTTGAATTATAATTGGCATGCCATCTGAAGTTTTTAAAACTACATGAATGATAGAATGTGAACCTACATTTGCACATGTGGTAAATTGAAATGTTACTTGTAACAAAACAATTCCCATTGATTTCATTACAGTATATGTTGATTTCTGATTTGATATAATTGCATGTATGATGGTACATTACTTGTAAAGTCATTGGATTAATAGTGTTCATTGATTTCATTGTAAGCGCAAAAAAGTATTGACAATGTAGAATGATTTGTGTTATAATAATTAAACCTAATAATATTGGAGAGCAAGAGAGACTTGAGGTATGGTGTTTACTACAAGAGTTTGAGCTAAATATTTAAATGGTTTACATCTATCTTCATAAAATAGTTTAAGATTGATCACAAGAATTAAGAGAATGTCTCGGCCCATCATTGGTATGGTCCATCATAGAATGATCATCCATGTCAATGAATCTTAAGTATATCTTTCCAAACCATGACCCTACTCTCACATGTGTGCCTTTCATGACACCAGTCACTGCTTTCATCCTCGAGTTGACTGCCTTGAAAGCACTCAACTCTTTCTCGATGCTAGCCTTCTCTTTCTAAGAGATGAAGGCGCCTTTCGACTTAGGAAGCTATGGGTAGCCCTCGTTTCTATCAAAGCAGGAGAACTTTTTCCCATGTACGGTTGCTTAGACATGAATCTCAAGTCCGAGGAACTTTCATCATCATTCCTCCTGGTCTTGTGCCTTACTTTCGCAATCTTCTTCAACATTTCCTCTGCCAATATGTTTTTCGAACTAGCCCTTGGCTTAACGGTGCTTTTCACATATCTCTCTCATGAAGCTCCATATAACAATTTGATCCTGGGCTTGCTTGAATTGGTTCAAGCTCTTTCTTTTTCGAATTCTGTCTAATTGCGCCAATACGACATATATTGACTCCTTCCAAACGAAGTGCACCAATCCTCTTAGTGTGGTCGTCTTCTTTTCCAAGTGTGCCAACACATGCATTTTCTTTCTTCAAACCAATAGGTTTCGGATCAAGAAAGTCCCTCTTGATCTTAGCTTCCATGTTCTTGACTTTACCCTGCAACGTGGTGCTTATTTCCTTCAAGTGAGCCCTTTTCATAAAGAGTTCCTGAAGTCTTTGTTCACCTTGTCGTATCTCCATGTCAAGCTTTTCAATTTCAGCAGTTTGTCTAGAAAGTCCATCCTTGGAATTTCTTGCATGAAAAACCAAGTAGGTTGAACCCTCTTTGGTCTAGTGCATTGGAATTCATTAAAGAATTGGTCATTGGCGCTGCTTCAAGCTAGGAGTGAGCATCGTCAGCAACCTACATTGAATATTTTGCACTCCCTAGGGTGAATGATACTTTAAATTGATTGACAGTCTAAGACTTTCGAATTTTTCCGAATGCCAAATGATCTTACAAAGTTAGTATTTATAATATCCTAGTAGGTCATTCGGTGACAACCTTTACCGGAAACTTGAAACGACTTTGCCATGTGATATTTAATTTGTTAAATGTTTGTGCAGAGTTGTTGAATTATAATTGGCATGGCTTAACAGTGCTTTTCACATATCTCTTCTCATGAAGCTCCATGGAACAATTCAATCCTGGGTCTGCTTGAATTGGTTCAAGCTCTTTCCTTTTCGAATTCTGTCTAATCGCTCCAATACGACATATATTGACTCCTGCCAAACGAAGTGCACCAATCCTCTTAGTGTGGTCGTCTTAGTGTGGCGTGTGATATTTAATTTGTTAAATGTTTTTTTTGGATTGTTGAATTATAATTGGCATGGCATGTGAAGTTTTTAAAACTCCAGTTTTGGATGGTTTCAATCTACATTTTGCATGTGATATCTAATGAACTTTAAATGTTAAATGTTTTAATGATGCACAATATATAATCAAAAGGGTTTTAAAACTTAAAGTTTTGGATGGTTTCAACCTACATTTGCACATGTGGTAAATTGAAATGTTACTTGTAACAAGACTATCCCCATTGATTTCATTACAGTATATGTTGATTTCTGATTTGATATAATTGCATGTATGATGGTACATTACTTGTAAAGACATTGGATTAATAGTGTTCATTGATTGTAGTCTAAGCGCAAAAAAATATTGACAATGTAGAACGATTTTTGTGTTATAATAATTAAACCTAATAATATTGGAGAGAAAGAGAGATGAGGTATGGTGTTTACTACAAGAGTTCAAGCAGGTCATTCGGTGACAACTTTAATGAGCTTGGAAACAAAGAGAATCTATCTTTGGCTAGGACATCATGTAAGATGCTTGACATAAACGGTAAAATGTACTTAAAAGCCGAGATTCGGGCAAGTGGGGACAACCACTTGTTATCTCGTCCCTTGGAGGCTAGGCCATATGGGGACCGAATCTGACTTCACAAAATAAAGTGAAATAATTTGTACCATATGGTCGGAGAACATATACAAGAACAATTAATTTCATTGTAGAATATATATATCCAATACATATTTAACATTTTTAATCAATGCACATGTATCGAAAAACTACTTTCAGTGGATACTAGAGCACGTGCTTGTCCCCAAACAATTTGTAACATCTGCAAACCACAAATAAAAAAGGCGAGTTCAATTTTTAGTTGACTGCGAAGGTCTAAAGATAATAAATTTTTGGACAATTCACTCAAAAAAATTCTAATGGAATTCCATCCTCAATAATCCGTTCATGATCGGATTTTGACATTTTCCATCTCTTAATTTTCGATTTTTTCTTTGATTGAACTTCTATCAACTTTATACGTACTGCACACACCAAGTGACTATATTGACAACTTATGGAATTAGGTTCATAGTCTTCAAAGTAAACAAAGTTTCCACTTTGATGAGTTTTTCTGAAAAAATAACCTTTCAGTATAATAGACCCTCTATCATATTGAAATCCGTGATCATTATAGTTTCGTAGAATAATTCATTTTTCGTTCAATGCAACGCATCAAATAATACTTCACATTTTCATCGTTGCAATAGGTGAAATTACAACAAAAACATCTTCTGCACAATAAAATAAATTTAACATTTAATTATGCATATTTAAAAATTTATTTGTAAATCTTTAAATCATTAAAAAGGAATTCAAATGTTACCTTCTCTAACAAGATCAGAAACTCGATCACCATCGGATGATATTGTAGTCTCCTCTGATTGCATTTCTTCAAACATTGCAACGGACATTTTTCCCTTTGTATTTAGCTCTGTATGTTTCCAATCTTTTACATACATTTTGTTTTCACAAACATCATTGGATTTTGTGTTGTATATGCAAACATGACAAAAACAAGAATGTTTTCTTTTATACAATGCAAACACATTTCTGGACAAATTTGTTTTAATTGAATGCAATTTTCGAGTCACTTTTATCATTTCAATGTCATTTCCAATTGATATATCTATGTCTTCAATCCCAATATGCCAAAAAAATATTTATATGGAAAATTTAAAGAAGAATGTAAACATGATATCAAAATACAATCAAAGATAATCATTGTGATAAATGTACGCTATTTAAAATTATATATCCAATAAAAATTAAATTGAATGTGCCTTCACACTTCCCTTGATCGGTTAGTCTCATGGCTTAGAGCAGGGATGCACCACTGAACAAATTCTTTCGCGTCCACAAGTCGGCTTATAGAGGGGTTCATTTTATATCTTCGAAGTGCTCATTTTATGCATGCCCCTGCACCGTCATGTTCTCATTTTCCATGGCCGGTCTCAAAGAAATTCCGACAATGTTTAATCAAGTTTTCTTATGAAGACAACACAACCAAAAGAATGATCATGCAGATTTGAATTGACCTGCACATTCGTCTGACCATATCCAATGTTCATTGAATGTTATTCCACGACTTTTCAAGGAGTCTTAAATCTTTTCAAAACAGTGTTGTACAAAATATGTATTATGTGTACGATCGTCACTGATATAAAAGTGATATTCTTTAATAACATACTAATTTTCACTGGTGCTCTCTATATGATCAACATTTTGTTCATCATGTCTATATAGAATATGGACGAGCATGGAGACTTGGTCAGAATGATAGTATTCACTTTCAATTTATTTTTGTGGAACAAATGTGTAGTTTTTTGCAAACAACTATTGAAAAAATGGTCCCTGGTGGAAAAACTTCACGGGATTTTTTGAATTGAAAGTCCTTCCATCGAGATCTATGGGAATGCTTGGTTTATTAATAAATTTCTGCCTCAAACTTTCTCAAAAAATCAATCACAAAAATTTCTTCTTCTTGTAAATCATTTCTTTTAGCACTTGTAGTACTACTTGAACCAATCGATGTATGGATATATTCATATCTCTTCCATTTCAATTTCATGTTGGACAATGATTGATCGTTTATATTAGTACGATATTTGTTTTGAAATTTAGTCAAATTTCCACAATCATTGCATTTTTTACCACCAACACATTTCTTTTGGTAAAATAATTCGTCGCTTTTCTCTTTCACATAGAATTTGAGATATGAATTCACGGATAGTGGAAGGAGGAGGTGAATCCTTCCATAATGTTCTACGAAATCAAGGAATGTGTCATAATATAACTCAAATTCCACATGATAACGGCAACAACAAGTGTCGCGTACGGTGATAGGTTTTACATACCATGGTTTTTGTTGAACAAAAGCAACAGCAAAATAAACTTTCAGCAAGTGCTCTTTGAACTTGTTGAATAACTCTATTTGAGTGGTTTCCAAGAGATGTTTTTCATGTTCTTCGTATTGATTTCGTGCTATTCTTCTTCGCATCATGTCTTGCGGTGGGTGAAACACGCGAATTGTTCTTCCAATATTCATATATTATTTTTTTAACATTTTCTCCAAGTCTATCTTTGTATGGTTTCCTACAAATAGCTCTCCAACAAGAGAGTTCATCATTTACATCTATTTACAGTCGAAATTTTTGATGTTTGTGCAGAGTTTTTCGCGAGGTTCCCAGTGCTCGTGCCATAGATGTTATCAAACGATTCTCTTGAGTACTTGGTGAAACTATTGCCATCTGTATTCCTCTACGTATATTTGAAACGTCTTTATCTCTAGATCTCTTAATTGACTTTATAGCACTACTCATATTTTTTATCACCTCTTCATTCATTTTTTTTTATCTTTGGTTGATTTTCGAATACCCAATAGTGTTGTCGCTTCTTTTAATTTCCTTAATGATAGGAGACATTTCAACATTTGAGCTTGAGCTGTCACTTGCTCGAGTTTGAAAAACATTTCCAGAATTTTATCGACACGATATCGTATAATATAGTCAGGTTTTTTATCTCCATGTGTGTGAGTGTCGACGATTTCTAACATCTCATTATCGATGTTGATTTCATCTGTACATATTCGAAAAAATAGTACATATTCAATAAATAACTAAATTAATAAATATGTCAATAAATATTAGGAAAATTTTAAATATATCAATAGATCATTATATTTACATTTACATACCCGATTCAATTTCTGCTTGAGGTTGATTTTCTTCTTCAATATTTTGAGGAGTATCTCTGTCTGTTTACAGTAAACAAAATATTTTTCAAACTAGTTCATCAAATAAAAATTAAGCTTCACATTCATTCTACATTGGGAAAACTTTAAAAATATATCAATTGATCATAATATTTACATTTACATACCTGCTTCAATTTCTGCTTGAGGTTGATTTTCTTCTTCAATATTTTGAGGAATATCTCTCTCTGTTTACATCAAACAAAATATTTTTCAAACTAGTTCATCAAATAGAAATTAAGCTTCATATTTTACATTAGGAAAATTTTAAATATATATCAATAGATCATGTAATATTTACATTTACGTACCTGCTTCAATTTCTACTTGAGGTTGATTTTCCTCTTCAATATTTGAGAGAGCTTCTAACTTTCTTTTGCGATATTGTCTCGTCTCTTCTCTTCGTTCTTCAGGCTTTCTTTTTCTATCATATTTTCTCACACAAGTTCTTCGATTTCCCATGATAATAGGGTATGAGGTTCAAAAAATTTCTTTTAAAAAATTAGACAATAACTCAATTACAAACAATATCACAAAAGATTTAATTTAAAAATTCTTTTTCTAAAAAATACACAATCCTTGATCCAAAACACATACATACCTCTACGAAAAATCACACCGCCTCTAAAATGTGAAGGAAATTTTTTGAACAAAGAAGCTCAAAAGATTTATTTCAACACAAAACACTTACATACCTCCAAGAAAAATCAAGTTGCCTCCAAAAAAATGTCTTCCCAAAAAGTTCTTTAAACTCAAACTTTGAACCTCCAAGAAAAATCACGCCGCCTTCAATTACAAACAATATTACAAAAGATTTAATTTAAAAAAATCTTTTCTAAAAAATATGTAATCCTTGATCCAAAACACGTACATACCTCTAAGAAAAATCACACCGCCTCTAAAATGTGAAGAAAAATTTTTGAACAAAGAAGCTCAAAAGATTTATTTCAACACAAAACACTTACATACCTCCAAGAAAAATCAAGTCGCCTGCAAAAAAATGTCTTCCCAAAAAGTTCTTTAAACTCAAACTTTGAACCTCCAAGAAAAATCACGCCGCCTCCAAAAAATGTCTTCCAAAAAAAATTTTCAAACCCAAACTTTGAAGAAAAGTTTTTGAATTCAAACCAAGTTGTAGAATGAAATGACTTATATAAAAATTCTTTCAAATACATTGTTCTTGTCTTGTCCATTGGATGCATGGAGCCACATTTTATTTTATCTGCTTAATGTCTTTTATGCTTAGATCTAGATTTGTGCAGCATTATTTGGATCACCTAATTGCATATTTAAAGATATTTTGCAGCCATAATCGATGTTAGGGCTATTTTTTGTGTAGCTAAAGTGATCTTTTACGACGAAAGATTCATACTAACAGTAACCATGACTAATCACTCTAAGAAGTTGTCATTTGATAGATATAATTTCAGTTTCCCTTAGAAGGTACTCTTGGAAACCCCCTATGGAGGACCACTCTTGTTAAGATCATATTAAGCTATCCATGAGGACACTAGCATTCTTAATTCAAGGATTCTTTTAGTCATTATCTGGGATATCTTTAATAAGTCTTTGGGGCAGGGGAGCTAATCAGTAATGATTAGTCATTAAAAAAATTTCACGGCATCCCATATTCTTAAGGAGTAGATCTGTCTCCCCACTTATTAAGTAACCTTTTAGGTTGATCATAATCAAAGTATACAAAAGATTTAGGGGAGGATAGGAGGTCTCGTGATGAGCCGACCTACCATGATCATGAGACCTAGCATGCATGACATTACTGCTTCTGGTCACCAAGCCAGAGTAATGGCTATCAACTGAAAAGTTGGAAGACAGGAGGTCTCATCACGAGCCGACCTGTTCATCCATATTACTTCTTTTGAGTGGCACTTCCATTAGTTAGTTATGAAGCCAAAGCAGTGGCCTTCATCTAAAATTAAAATAAGATAACTCTGAATCCATGCCTAGTAAGTGGGACACAGACATTTCGATGGGTCAAAAGACACCCCTGCTAAGGTTATGGACACCTGCGGGCAGCAGGGTTATGTCTGTGGTATTAAATTTAATTTCATACTATGATTTTCTTGGCTATCTTTCTCTTCCCCTAAACTTATCCTTTTTTTTTTCTCAGAAAATGGTTTTAAAGACAATTTGAACATGATGCTTTGAGTTATATCTTTCAAAAATCAAGAATCTTTAAGGATGTGGTACCCTTAGTAAAGGTTATTCTTTGTGCTATATTAAGAGGAAATTTAGTTTGAATCCGGATGACAACGGAATTTAGAGTGTTCAATAAAGAGGTTGCTAATTAATATCATAACTCATTTTGACTTTCATGGTATTTAGAATGATGAATTACTCAATGATGATTGCTCACAAGATGTTGGTTGGCAGCAATGTCTATTGATGGTGGTTGCCTCTAAATATTCGCTGCATAATCTAGAAACAAAACAAGGAATTCATTCGGGACAAGTTAACAAGTATGTACCATACTCTTTTGTCTATAATTTCTACTTTTTATACCTAACCTTGTTGCATTCTTACAATTGATATTTTCATTAGAACTATAACATGGTTAGCAGGCAGAACCTTCCCATCCGTTTCATAAATCCCACTTTACCCCTTGAATTTTTTTTTCCTATCCCACTTCTGTTTACGCCCTCTTGATGGTACCATTCCTGGAATCCCTGTAATAAACTTCCTTCCCATTCTGAATTTTTCCCTTTTCCCACTTCTTTGTTCCCTCATGAACTTATTGTAGGATCTTCTAGAGAAAGAGAAAAATGATATGCTCAGAAGCATCAAAGAAATGGCGAAGCAAACCTTCCATATGATTGAGGAAGTCATGTTAAAGTCAAGCCCACGTTTTACCAAAATTCCCTGTTTCTTTTTTAGCAGATTTTATGCTTGCACCAGTGCAATCACGTTGTAATATACAGTAGTGCAAGCAGAAAAGTGCCAGAAAAGCAGCGCAATTTAGGTGGTGTAACCAGATCAGTGCAAGCATGCACCATCCTTGCAATTTGGTATTTTTTGTGATAAATTTTCTTGAAATTAGTATAAATAATCAAAGAGTCCAGCAAATAATCTGTTCTTGAAACAAGCTTTATCTATCGTAGGAAATGTGATCACATAGAATTGCAGGAAACATCATTATGAATGCCCATAATTTTTTTTAATCTTTCCTTTTGCAAGGGAGCAACAATGCGACAATTAATTTCCTTGCATGAGGACATGCAAGAAGGTCAGCATGGGGGGATGTTCGGCCTTTGCTTTGCCTTGCTTTATATCACCTTTTACTCATGCTTTTGTTTAGCTTGAATAGTCATTGTCATAGTTTTGTGCATTCTCCGAGATAATAAGTAAGTATTTTCTATTCCTTTGTTTTAATGACATTTAAATATTAAAGGCATATTTAATAATAGTTTGTGTGTTTGCAGGTTTACAAAGTTGGTTATATGCATATTCTGATAGAGGAGAAGTTCCTGAACCAAAAATTCTTGCACTAGTACCGACAGGGTTCCTGCAGAACACATTCCTGCACCAGCATTGCAAATTAGTAAGTCTTCTCAAAATCCGCATAATTTCTAAATGGCCAAATTTGACCTCAGTTTTTATGCAAATGGAGGTGAATTATGGAAATCTGAGCAAATGGGTTTTTCACAAATATAACCAATTACCCATAACCGAAATTTTTTCCTTAGATTCAAAGTATTCCAAAAGTTACAAACAGTTCTTTGAAGCACTTTTATAAAAAAGATTGTTTTTTCCATAATTCTAGAAAACATAGTCAACAAGTTTTCAGACTGCCAACTTCTGCCTCAGTTTCTGTGTAGATGAAGGTAATTAAAGAAATCCTGTGACATGGGTTTTTTTTCCCAGTATAGGAAATTGAGTAACAAGTAGGCCGTTTTCCAAAATACATAATGGTTTAAGAGATACGAAGGGCTCTCTAGAGGTAGTTTGTTAAAATTACCAAATTTTCCAGAATTCTAGAAAAATCCCAGAATTGGAAAATTCGTATTAAATCTCTATTATTTTAATAGGTGAATGGTTGTACTATTATACTATGCAATTAGAATTGGTTAGGATTCAATCCCCATATTCCTTGCAAAGGAACAACTTGTTTTAATCATCATGAAAGATTATAAAGGGGGGGTGGAGGAGCGACACTACAACAGTGTTGTTGTAACTTTTTTTTGTTGGTATCGCCCAAATCTAGGCTGGACTCTATATTTCATGATGTACTTTTCCTTTGTGAATTAATAGGAAGAAGGAGCTCCACCTCATGCTTTTCAAATATTATTTGTTCCTTTAAACAAATGAGTCTGATCTGAGTTACTGAGCAGTGTTTATATTTGAAAGGGAAACACATTGGTTGGCTAGGGCCTAGCCAACTCAGCACATTTAACCTATTTTCTGTTCTTGTAATTTACGTTTATACTGCTAAGTTTGATTTAATGTATAGCACATGAATTCATGTTTGAATGAAAGCGGATCCACATTGTGAAGTAGTTAGAATTTATTTTCCTGCATCTAATTTTGGATTGGTTTTTCCCGCCTGGTCCAAGCAGGAGAAATAAACCTGCACCAGTGCATGTTTGTGTGTTATTCACTTTCTGCAGTTGTATTTGATTTGGTTTCCCCACCTGGTCCAAGCAGGAGAAATAACCCTGCACCAGTGCACGTTGGTGTGCTATTCACTTTCTGTAGTTCTGTTTGATTTGGTTTCCCCGCCTGGTCCAAGAAGGAGAAATAACCCTGCACCAGTGCACGTTGGTATGCTATTCACTTTCTACAGTTCTGTTTGATTTTGTTTCCCCGCCTGGTCCAAGCAGGAGAAATAAACATGCACCAGTGCATGTTGGTGTGCTATTCATTTCAGCAAGCCTTTCTAGTTTACTTCCCACAATTTTCTTGCTTTCATTAAACACTTTATGACAGGATAAATGATATGGATTGTTTATTTATTTCTGCACTCTGTTAAAATAAAAAACATTCATTTTTATGTGTGCAATTTGATTTTCTAGTATAATAACACTTGCAGTAATTAAACACTTATTTCAAGAATTAAATGCTAAGTGCAAGAAACTCTAATCTGGTACAAGAACTAGTTTCTTGCCGTGGAATTTTAGTGCTTTGAACCTGGAAAAGCTCAAGCCCTTGCATGAAGTAAAAATCCTTTGGTAAAAACACCATTTATACCTCCTGCATAAACCTCTATTCCTGCACTAGTGCAAGCAGACTGCGATAGTGCGGGATAGATTAGTGCAAGAAGGAAATCTCTAAAGAAGCAGGTTCAAGGGCCCATTCTACGAGACTGCCAAGTGTCTCTGCTAAAGAAAAAAACATAACACATACTCAGTAATTAAAAATTAATCAGTTGGAGTGATTGCCTTTTTATTTTGATTCCTTTGCAAACGCATTCTTTCTTGTTCCAGCACTAGATTAGTTTGATGATTCAGTTCTATTTTACTCTTTCGATTCTGCAATCTTTTCTTTAAGGAAGTAGGAATTTCTATCAGGAAAATTCATACCATTTCTGGCATTGGCTGTGCTTCATCTCTAAGTTTACGAATCCCCCGGGTTGACAATTAAGTGTTGAGGAGTTTTCTTAAGTGCAATTCTTGCACACAACACTCAATTTTGAAGAATATCTGTTAGTTGTTCAGCAGAGTTCTCAGGGTTCTCAACAGCCCCCACCTCTTGGAAATCCTCGTTTTCATCACTATGATGTTGGTTGTACTCCCATATATTAATATCCACATCATTATGATGACCATGGGAATCCAGTTTATATGCCTCCTATAGATCCTTATCATGCCATTTATGATCCTTATCAGGCCGGTTATGATCCTTATCAGTCTGTTACTCATTTGGGACCTACTTTGCTAGTGCAACCCTCTGGCTTACAAGGAAAACCCTCCCAGGGACAACCTTCAGCTCAGCAGGGCCCTGCTTTTGGTCCATAGGGACAACCATACAGTCCATAAGGCCAACCTTTACAACGAAAACCTTTGGTCCAACATGGAAAACCCTGTAGTCTCTCGGGTCAACCTCTAGTTCAACTCGGATCATCTTTTGGTCCTAGGGGTAAAGTTTATTAACCACAAGGACAATCCTATGGTTTGTCTCCAGGTCAACCTAGTCATCAGGGACATCCTCGATCATCTCAACCATCAGGCCAACCTTTACCACAAGGTCAACCTGGTGGCCCTCAACAACTGGGTCAAACAGCTCAGGAGTCGTTGCAACCTGCCCACCAGCAGATTCCTTCATTTTCGTAGCCATTTTTACGTATTTACCCTGCCCAACAGCCTACTCAACCTGCTTCGCAAGGTTAACCTGCACAACCACAGGGCGCTTATTACCCTCAAGCTTCACATCAACCGGTATACAGTGCACCCCAGATTCCTTACCCTCAAAATCAGCCGGTGTACCAGCGACCTCAAAATCAACTGGTGTACCAGCGACCTCAAAATCAACCTATGTATCAGCAACCTCAAGGTCATGCTTACATTCCACAACAAAATCCTTATGCTACTTAGCAAGGACCTGAGTGGTTTCCATCAACTCAATATCCTGGTCCTCAACCCCCGTATCAACCGACTTATCCTGTTTCTAATCCCTATGATCTGAATTCTTCAGGACATAATGTATGGGGATAGAATCCCACTCGAACTGGGTGGAATGTACAAACAGGTCCTTATCAAAGACCTTCGATGACTTTTAACACTCAAGTACCATTTCTTGCTATGTTGGAATTACCCGATGTGTTGAAGTTGATGAATGATCCTATTCTTCATAATCCATATTGGCCTCCGGTTCCGACCAATATTCCTCTTGATTGCCCTAAATTTGAGGGTAAACTTGTTGAAGACCCCCAAACGCATGTTATGACATACCACTTGTGGTGTTTTTATAATTCTTTGGTTGATGATTATATTCATCTTCGTCTTTTCCAGTGAACTCTTATTGGTGCCGCTGTAAAGTGGTACATTGAGCTGTCTCGTGGAGTTTTCCAAGATTTTAATTCTTTAGCCATGGCGTTCCTTACACATTTTCAGTTACTTATCCGCTATGAGACTGGGACGCACCTCCTCACTTCATTCAAACAGGACCGAGCTACTCATATCTCGTATCATATTCATGAGTGGCGGCGTCGTCGTCGCATGATAAAATTTGAGATACCTAATCAACTTCTGACTCATTGGTTCACTACCTCCTTTGTCAATCAGATTGATAAATACATTGATATGGGAGCATGTGTAACTGAGGAACAAGCCATTGCTTACGCCCAGTGGCTTGATCTCTTGTACTCTCAGTCAGGCACTTTATATGATATCTTGCCTGATGCTCCTCGACCCAGAACTTCTAAACTGCCAGTGACTCCATTCGTTGATGGTATTATTGGTTCTGTATCGCAGACTTCTTAGAAGTATTCTTTATCCAACTCTGGGAAGAAGAATTCTACTTCTTCCAATAATGTAGCTTCTCAGTCAAATTCGAATTTTGTTACATCAGCAGAAGTGAATGTTGTTCAGGCCAATCCTACAGATAACACTTCTAAAGGTAATAAGAAGGGTAAAGGTAAGGATAAAGCCGATAACCCTAAATAGGATTCTCCAAAACCTCATTCTGCTGATAGTTCTCAACGTAAACCAAAGTATCTTTGTTTGATTTGCGATGATGAGCACTTCACCAAGGACTGTCCTCGATGGTCTTAAGTGAGTCGATTTCTCAAAGGCACCCAAGGAGATTTGGCCATCCTTAAAGAACCCTTACCTCAGCAGACTTAGATGGTAGAGCATCCTTAGTCCTCTGTTCCATCTGGTTCGCAAGTGTTCATGATGAATGGTTCTGCACCCATTTCTATTGCTACTTGATCGAAAGATTGTTCTGGTTCACGTCAGGCAGCAGGGAAAGAGATCACTGATGGTCCTCCTCCCCCTCCCATTTATGGTCCTCTTGAGATTGAATGGCCTAACATCGAATCCATTGTGCGACCACCTTCCAAAGGTGTCCTCTGTAAGTCTTCGTATAATTCCAACGCACGTGCCACTCAACATTACAGTATTGTTGAAGATTTGGCTCAGGCGCCGTCTGCAATGTCTACATTAGAAGTACTTCAAAGATGTCCTTCACAATGAAAAGATTTAATATCTGTGATAGGTGGGATTGATCCTGCTGATACTATTTTTCTCGCTTTCAATTTAGAGAATTTCATCCCACGACTCCCACACCAAATTG
This sequence comes from Pinus albicaulis, assembly GCA_034641835.2. Classification (NCBI taxonomy): domain Eukaryota; kingdom Viridiplantae; phylum Streptophyta; class Pinopsida; order Pinales; family Pinaceae; genus Pinus; species Pinus albicaulis. The sequence continues at coordinate 1,157,946,299 of CM076578.1, read as the reverse complement.
CACTTATCATTCAAGTTGGTATTTATGGTTTGAATATTCACAGGGCTGTCATGGACAAAAGTGCATCTACTTGTGTTATGTAATCTACTTGTTGGAAAGCCATTGGTTCTCCAGCTCTTACTTCATCACTCAATTCTCTTGAAGCATTTGATGGAAGAGAATCTAAACTTCTTGGTGTTCTCGCTAGTTTACCGATCACATTAGAAGGGAAGACAGTCAATGTCGAGGTCGAAGTCGTTGATGCAAAACTCAATTATAATCTTCTCCTTGGTGGTAGTTGGACTCACACCATGTTGTGCATTCCGTCCACTCTCTTTTGTGTTTTGAAGTTTCTACATGAAGGAAATATTATTATTGTTGATCAATTGTATTTTTTCACTTCTTCTTCTTAGAACAATATTCCATACGTGGACAAGATTCCTACTCCTTACGAGAGAGTCGGGCCAGGCCTTTTCAAGGATCCTTCCCTCATGGGTGTTTTTCCTCTTCCACAACCAAATACCATTCAGGTCAATATTATTTCTCACACCAATGACACCTGGTTTATCCCTTCTCCTGAAAAAATCGATTCTTTCGGCGATTCAATGCCTTTGAGTCCGATTGAAATTGATTATTGTGAACTCATTGCTGCATCAGATTCTGATTCTACTCCTTCGAGAATAAATCTTGAAATCTATTCTCAATCCCCTTGGATTTGTGATTTTTATTCACTGGATCCTTTGAAAGAAGTGTTTCCTTCTAATGAGGCTATTGTGGAAACCTTGTCTCTCGACAATCTACTCTGGGATGATGGTCATCATCGTTCCTCGCCTCTACCAAGTCTTGAGGCCATGTCAACCTGTCTTGAGTGTTTTGCTTCTCAGGTTCCTTCTCCTCCACTTCAAACACCTATTGAGGTCCATGAGGTTTATTCGGAAGGTAACTTGAGTAACATTACTCAGATGATGCCTATCGACATTTCCATTAAACTGGGAATCGTTGAGAACGCCCATATTGGGGTTACTTGCTCTTCGGATGAAGTGCAAGTTTATACTATCCTTTTTCATGAATTCCATGATGTCTTTGCATGGTCCTATGAAGAAATACCTGGCATTGATCCTAGCATCGTGGTACATGAGATTCCTACTTACCCTAGTTCGAAACCTTTTCGTCAGCGTCTTCGTCCAGTGCATCCTAGGAAAGCTATTGCCATTAAGGCCGAAGTAGAAAAGCTTCTTCAAGTTGGTTTCATTTATCCAATTCCGTTGACAGAATGGGTCTCTAATATTATTCTTGTAGATAAGAAACAAGACAATATTCGTGTGTTTGTTGACTATCGTGATATCAATCTAGCCTGTCCTAAGGATAATTATCCCACTCCCTTCACCGATCAAATCATTGACTACTGTGTCGGGAGTGAGATTTTTTCCATTATGGACGGTGTTTCAAGTTGTAATCAGATCAATATTCTCCCGAATAATCAACACAAGACCGCCTTTATCTATCCTTGGGGTACCTTTTCATATAGGAAGCTTCCTTTTGGTTTGAAGAATGTCGGTTCCACCTTTCAGTGTGCGATGTCTTATGCCTTTCATGATATTCACCACATCATTCAACTTTATCTGGATGACCTTCCGGCTCATTCAGCTAAGTGTAGAGATCATCCTAACCATCTTCTTCAGATTTTTCTTCATTTTAGACACTATAACATTCATCTTAATCCGCACAAGTATCTTCTATGTCGATTCTGGTAGACTATTAGGGTTTATCGTTTCCAAAGACGGAATTCACCTGGATCCTCTCAACATTGAGGCTATTATTAATCTCCCCTCTCCTTCCTCATTGCATCAGTTATATAGTTTACAAGGGAAAGCTAATTTTCTACGCTATTTTATACCTAACTATGCTGAAGTAGCTAAAGGATTCACACGATTGTTAAAGTAGGGCATTCCTTTTTACTGGGATGAGATTGCTTAAAAATATTTTGATGCATTGAAAAAATTGTTGGTCAATGCCCCTCTCCTTCTCCCTCCAGATTATCATCGTGATTTTTCCCTCTATTTGGTTGTCACTTTCAACACGATTGCCATGGTGTTTGTACAAGACGATGATGATGGTCATGAGCATGTTATTTATTACATGTCTCATAACCTTCTCGACATTGAAACACGTTATGCTTATGTTGAGAAGTTAGCATTGGTTGTTGTTCAATTTGTTCAACGTTTTCGTCATTATATTCGTTTGCGTACAGTGACTGTGATTTCTAAATGCAACCCCATGACCTACATATTGTATCGACAATTGTTGGGGGGCAGATACTCAAAGTGGATTGTTATCCTCCAAGAGTTTGATTTGGAATTTACTTCTGACAAATCTAAGAATTCATTGGTCTTTGCTGATTTACTTTGTTCTCTCCCTTCCGACTCCACTCCTTCTCGTTCTGAGGACTTCATTCCTGATGATTCACTTTTCTTGATTAGCACCTTTGATCCTTGGTACGGTGATATCATCGTCTATCTCCAAACTTAATCTTTCATATCTGAGTTGATGAAGGATGCCCACCGACGCATCCGCCATCAGTCGCAACCTTATCGTATATTTGGAGATACTCTCTATCGTATTGGAGTTTATTCCATACTCCGGTGATGTTTGAATCTCGAGGAAGCCGAGAAAGCTCTGAATGATTGTCAGAGTGGCACCTGTGGTGGTCACATGTCTATTTATGCTACTGCACAAAACATTCTTTGTGCTGGTTATTTTTGGCCTTCCATTTTCAAAGATTGTATTATCGCAGTTCATAAATTACATGATTGCCAAATATATCAATGCAAGTTGCGTGCACCACACGTTCCTCTTCATCATGTCATTACCGTTGATCCCTTTGCGAAATGGGGCATCAATTTTATGACGTGTAACCCTCACTCAGCCGAGGGGTATGCTTATATTATCTTAGTCGTGGACTACTTCACCAAATGGGCTGAAGAAATGCCTACACTTGCCGCGGACGGTAAGACAGGTGCTCAGTTCATATTCAATCATATTATTGCTAGGTTTGGTGTCCCTCAAGCCATCATTACCGATCATGGTTCCCATTTTCGACATTATATGGTGGTAGAGTTGACTTCTAATTTGGGTCTGCCACACAACAGCTCAACGCCATACTACCCTCAAGCCAATGGCCAGGTTGATGTTGTGAACAAAGTTATTATCACAATGCTTCAACGTACGATTGGGATCCACAAATCAAATTGGCATCTATTGTTATTTTCGGCTCTTTGGGCATACCGAACCTTAGTGAAGAACACAACTGGGTTTACTCCTTTTCAGTTGGTTTATGGCCTGGAAGCTACTCTCTTGATTGAATGTGAAATACCTTCGCTCAAGTTGGATGTTGAATTACTGCTAGATACTTCGCCAGAAGAAGAGCGTCTTCTTTATTTAGAAAGACTGGATGAAACTTGCCGCTTTGCTGCTCTCGTTATCGAAGCACAGAAAAAACGAGTCAAAGCTCATTTTGATCAGTTAGTTTCCCCTTGTTCTTTCATTGAAGGAGATCTCGTCCTCCTGTATGACAAAGCTCGTGATAAGATGGGGGCAAGAAAATTTCAACCTATGTGGCATGGACCCTACATCGTCAAATGTGTGTTACAGAATGGGGCCTATGAGCTAATTGACTACGAAGGTCATCCTCTCGAACAGCCCATAAGTGGGTTGTATCTCCAAAAATATTATGTGTGAGTCATTCATGCATAATAGGTATACATAGGTGTTGTTTTCATTTTTGTACATGTTTTTGGGTTTGTTGTGCTTTGTGAGCATTTTCTTGTTTATTGGGTCTTGCTTATTGTGTAGATGTCTATTACCCCTTATGTCGGTTTCACAGATGGTGCTTCTCGTAGTACTAGGAATTTGTCTTTGGCAACCTGGGTAATCTATGATCCTACTGGTGAGTTGATAGATCTGCAAGGTATTTGTCTAGGGCGAACTAAAAACAATGTCGCTGAATATAGCGCTGTCATTGAGCTATTAACTAAGGCAATCAACCTTGGCATACGCACGTTGCTTGTTAATCTAGATTCACAGCTTGTTGTTCTGCAACTCAATAATCATTATTCAATTAGAAATCCGCACATTTTGAGATTTTATTTACGTATTCATTTGTTGGAAAGACATTTTGATTTTATTACATATCAACATATTCCTAAACGAATGAACACATTAACTGATACGGTGGCTAATATTGTATTAGATGGAAATTTGCATAATTTGTAAAAACATCATCATATGTAAAAGATCCATGTAAGGAAATAGATGTATATATATATATCGCATATTTGCAACTGTGTGCATCATAACGTCAAAAAAGATATGTATGTTTCTGTTACATCCTGAGACATCATGTCTTGCAAAATATGCAGATAAAATAAACCTAGATATCTAATCGGCATGGTGCTCGTGATAAAATTTCACGCCCCGTACTAGCCACCTCAGTAAGCGATGAATTTGGCTAGGCACCCCTACGGTATGTCTTTGGTAGGCCAGATGAACATCATCAAAACGTGCATAATCCAGGACTCCTCGGTTGATCCCCTCTAGGTTGTGCACTATTTCATCTTCCTCGCCACCCTCGCCTTGAGCGTCAAAATCGCGAGGGATTCGCCTCGCTTTCGGTGACATAACGATAGGTCTCTCTGGGCCAAAATCCACATCACAACGATTTAATGTCAGAACATGCATAAATAAACAAAAAAAATCATAATACTCATAAAACTTAAAAAATGACTCTCACCCAAATCTTCATCTCAATCTTCTCCTTCCGGGAGTGGGAGGTCTAGATCATCAGTGAAATATATGCTAGAGTATGGCTAGTCCTCCACAATAATCAGTTGTCGATGAATCCAATCAAAAAAATTTTCCCTCCAGGGCATTTGTTGGTCGCCCCCTGCCCTTAGCATTAGAGTTTCCCATTGAGCCATCCGTGGTTCCTTCGCTGGTGGTGTCAGAACTATGACCTTTTGTCACTGAAAAATTGGTAATTGTTCCAAGAAGAATGATACTAGGAAAGATCCATTACCAAATTGTTTCAGTTTTCTCTTCTTGCATTTGGTTAGTTGGCGCTTCATGTTTATGGTCATGGCCTCTGCCTAGTTGTAGATGGTTAGAGCCATGCAGTCCACAGCAAGAATCAACTATGTCTTTGTTGCTTCGTGTGGTGCTTGTGATCCCGCAGCCCATGCGATGGTATGCAATACCACACGTAGTGTCAAATTTGGGATAGTTTGTATATCTACTTTCCCACTACCTAAACCCTTCCGTTCTCCTCGACATACCATGTCTATTACCATGGTCATGTTTTCCATGCAAGGGTCGGGTGCTGGTTAGGAGTGGTGCTGCACCTCTCCGCGATAATCCTGTGATGAAGTACACATCAGAGACATCAATCTTAGTCCTATAGTTTCAGAGGATAAACTAATGGACCTTGAAATCTATGTTGAAAAATTGGACAAGTATGCTGATAATCAGGCCAATTCTTCAACCAGTACATCAGAAGCAGCATTGCCAACAGGAAAAAATCTTCATGACAGATTGGAAAATTTATTTTATCTTGAGCATGAAGTAAAGCATTTGTTTCCAATTCAGCCTACCTTTTTCAGATATACTGAGGCTGATGAAACATTGAGAAAACTTCAACGAACCAGAATACCAGAAGATAAATGGTGGGAAGAACTGTTGGAACTTTTGTAAAATTTATCCTTATATGAAATTTTGCCTATTTACTTTGATTTTATTACATCCTGCCACAAGCCTAAATGTTTTATGATTCTCCAAAGACTCTTGGAAAATAATGCTTTCCAAAAATGATGAATATTCTTTAGTATCCAACGAATCATGTGATTTTTGGCTTGGAAATCCATTTCCATTTTACTATAGGGATGCCTCCTTTGCTTTTCCTTTTCTTCTAGATAAAATGAAAGCATTTTTTTCTAATATTTCCCAAGATACCAACAAGAATATAAGCTAGGGAATGCCAATATCCTGGTATCGACACTACTAAGGTTAATGTGCCACCCAAGGATAACCATATTGTGATTATTTTTCCCACTTTTTGATATGGAAAGAACCAATCTCCATACCTATAGTCATTAAATCTTAACATAAATCCCAATTATTTGAAATGGGTGCACTTGGTTGATTGTTTTTTCTAACATATCTTCCAAATCATTGAAATTGATGGTAGACTTGAGTAGGTTTACTTATATTCCAAATGAAACCCAAAATGATTTTAGAGCTCTAATGAGTCTTCACATACTAGTACTATCTACTATATCCTGCAAGAAATAGGATAACATCATCCACCAATAGAAGTTGCGTAGACAATAGCATATGTAAATGTGTGAGTGATCAAAATAGTAGCATTTCTTAATTTGTTTAGGCATGTATCTCTTGTTTTTCATCTTCCATATTCAAAAACTAATCACGGATTTGGGTGTTGATGCCATGTATATTCTAAATGGATTGGTATCCATACCTTTCCAGATGTCCCCACACCTGTGACCGGGTAAATTTTATTTTTTTAACATACTAGTTAAATAAATATTGTTGTAATATATTTTCTAATCTCTCTCTCTCTCTCTCTCTCTCTCTCTATATATATATATATATATATATATATATATATAATTTTATATATATATATATATATATTATTTTATATATAATTTGTTTTATTCTAAGTCATAGGCATAGCTACTGTAACTTTAACACCCAATTACTACAACTAGATACAAGCAATAGTTTTATGTAACCATTGTTGCAACCTTAAGTTACTGTTGTTGTTCCATTACTCAAATAAAATAATTCTTGTATAAAGGTTGTTGTCGTGTCTCTATGCATAAACTTCAATATTTATAAGGACTTGTTACGTATAATGATCTCTTAATATATATACTTTCTTTCATATATAATATTTTTTATTCTAAGTCGCGGATATCGTATCCCCAAGCCACAACTCCTACAACCTCAAGCCATAGTTGGCACAACTTTAACGCATAGTTACTCCAAATAGATACAAGAAAATGTTCTATGGAACCGTTGTTACAACCTTAAGTTACAGCTATTGTTCCCTTATTCAAATAAAATAATTCCCGTATAAAGATTGTTACCGTGTATCGATGCCTCAACTTCAATATTGACAAGTATTTTTCAGGTATAATAATATCTTTATATATATATATATATATATATATATAATGTGTTTTAATCTAAGTCACAAATGTTGCATCCCCAAGTCACAACTTCTGCAACCTCAAGCCACATTTGTTGCAACTTTAATCCATAGTTACTGCAGTCGGATACAAGTAATTGTTTTATGGAACCATTGTTGCAACCTTAAGTTACAACTACTATTCCCTTACTCAAATAAAATAATTCTCGTATAAAGGTTGTTGTCATGTATTTGTGCCTCGGTTTCAATATTTATAAGGACTTGTTAGGTATAATGGTCTCTTAATTCCCCATTGTTTTCAAAGTGAATATGGTTGATTGTAAATCCCACCATTTTTCTCTCACCATAATTTCCACTATCTTATAAATTAGTTGCGGGGAAGGGATTAGGTCACTCTTTGAACTTCCACATTATCCAAAAATTTAATTCAGCATTTAAAATTCCTGCAAGTTTTTTTTGTAGACTGCCACAGCCATATTTCTATACAGGATTGTATTTAAACACAACAACCAGCATTAACGCAATTCACCAACCAGAAATTAAACAAACATAAATTTACCCCCCAGTTTTGTAAATTCAAAAGGAGGACACGTGGAGCATTAATATTGGATCGCATGAAATTGAAGGGAATCTAAAAACCTGAAAACCGGACCCGAATTTTTTATAAGGCACATTGGATTGAGAATTCGCATTACAAATTAGGCAGACGTCAGCATCCCATTTTGGAACGTGAATTTGGTTTGAAATTCAATCTATTCAGACTTTTGAAGTCCGACGAAAAGGGTTCTTTAATGTTTTGATAATTTAATTTTATGTATTCTTTAATATATACATATGTTTTAAACATATGTTATATATATATCATATGCGAAATGAAAGGTGGGCCATAGAATTTAGTTTTAATTTTATTTTTTTTAAAAGAGGGTTTATTATAATATGTTTTATATGTTACGGCATATAGAAATAAAAAGGACAAAAAAGATTGGTAGTTTTTTTATAGACAATACGTAATTTTTTTTATTACACAGCAGTGTGTAAAAAGTGAAAGACTGAGTGTAACTTTTTAAGTGTGTATGCACAGCAGTGCGAAAGTGAAAAAAAAAGTAGAGTGTTTTAGAGACAGAGTACGTTTGTTTTGAACAGCCAGTGAGTTGGTTTTATGCACTGTGTTTTGTAGCAGTCATAATTTTGTAATCCCTCTCAATGAGGAAGAAGTGTAATAGTTTTTTTTTTGAGTTATTGAAGGGAATAGAAGTTTGTTTTCAAAGTATTGAAACTCTCTCTCCTGTCAAAGAAATTTTTATATTCTCTGTGTTAAAAGAAGGGAGATTTATTCTCCATTCATTGTTCTGGAATGTTTCAATATTCCAACATGTGCAAGAATAACTTTACATGATGTAACCTATGAAATCGTAAATGGAGAAATCATAGTAACAATAAAGTAACCTATGTAACAATAAAGTCGGATTCATCCTGGGAGTGGTAATGGGAGAAATCATAGTGAACAACAGGAAATATGCAGAGTTTCTTACAATCAAATAGATGAAAAAACACATACAAAAAACCTAGATAATAATCATGAACAAGCTTAATATTGAATTAAGAACTGTAAAGGAACTTACAAAATGTGACATTACGAACCTAGTCAAGCGCACAAGCAAAAATATCCTGGAAATGACCCTGGTTGACAAGTTGTATTGTTCATGATGCAAGAGGATTTGTACCTGCATTGCCAAGTCAATCAAAATCCATCATTATCTATACAATAAATACAAGTAATTGATGTAGTATTTTTTACTCTAAGATGCATTCTTATGATAATGTTAGAAAATATGTTGAAAATGTCAAAACATACATGAATAAGCTCCTCTTCATTTCAAGAACAGTTTATTGGAGTCGCGTGAACTTGGAACAAGCCTCCCACGATCTGAAAGAGGAGCAACTAAGTCAACAGTGACTTTTTTGTTGCTACGCGGGATCGAGGGAGGTTTGCTCCAAGATTAAATCGCTCCAATAAATTATTCTCTACTAAACAAGGCCAACCACATGAAGGTAGAAGCTCTTATGGCCCCTCCCCCCCCCTCACATCACTCTCAATTCCCCAATACCCAATCTATATTTCATTTTTTACTTTCATGAGCATAAAAAAAATATTCAATAACTAATAAAAAAACAATTCAACAAAAAGTACGCAAGGAAACATTGCGATTAATGCTTGACATAAAAATAGTATGATAAATGAGTTTTTTATATAACGCAAAAAACGTTCCAAGTATGGTAACGTTTGTCTTATAATAATACAATATTTTACATTATCGAATTTTTTTTTTCTTCTTCCTATTTTTAAAGCTCCTAATTACATCATCAATATCATCATGCTCTGCTCCTGTTTCGTGCCTTTCGACCCGCACTGCTGACCTAGTTGCGTAGTCACGATGTCTGGTCTCATCCAGTGACGGGGCATCGCCTACAAAAAAAGATAATATTAAATTTTAATTGTCAGTTTTTAAATATCATTGAACTAGTTCGGTAATATTAATAAAAAAAATTGCAATGAGATTATTTACCTGGTGCACCAGTTGTTGCCGCTGACCTAGTTGCGTAGTCACGATGTCTGGTCTCATCCAGTGGCGGGGCATCACCTACAAAAACAAATAATATTAAATTTTAATTGTCAGTTTTTAAATATCATTGAACTAGTTTGGTAATATTAATAAAAAAAATTGCAATGAGATTATTTACCTGGTGCACCATTTGTCGCTGCTGACCTAGTTGCATAGTCAAGATGTCTGGTCTCATCTAGTGATGGGGCATCGCCTACAAAAACAGATAATATTAAATTTTAGTTGTCAGTTTTTAAATATCATTGAACTATTTCGGTAATATTAATAAAAAAAATTGCAATGAGATTATTTACCTGTTGCACCAGTTGTCACCGTTGGGACTGTTGCCCTGTCTTCCTCTCTGGTGGTAAGATCCTCAAGGGAAAAATTCTCTTTCATTTAAACAAAAAATGTTATAAGGACAACCATCAAGGTATAATTAGAAAAAATTATAAGTGGAAATTAATTACCGTCACGGCCCTCACTGATAGTAGCATTATCAGCCTGGTCCCCACTACAATGATCAGGTTTCACGTGAGGATCATCTACATCTGGTTCTAAAACTAGGTTATTTGCCTCATCGGTAGTCCTGCTCCCCTGATTTAAACAAAGTTGTTAGACATTAAATTTATGGACGAAAACAAACATATTGAAAGGTTAATTTTTTACCTTATCAGGCATTATGGATCTTAGGACCTGCCCCAAGCTTCTGCGATGTTCAACTACAGCTTGATAGCCGAAATGGAAAGTGATATTTTTATCTTCCTCTGTAGTTTCTGTTCTGAAGTCATCACCCTACATTACATATGATTGTGTATTTTTAATCATATTTGATAGGATTACAAAAACTTTGGAAGGCGATACAATTAATTATAAGATGTTTAGCTACTTAATTACAATTCTTGCAGCTAATTTCAAGTAGCCGCCCTGGCCTAGCTTGTGATGGCCCTTTTTTTCAATCCTAGATTTGGTTGCCTTTAAGGTGTCAGGCAACCTAGCATCAAAAGATTGAAGTCAAATATGACGTAGCACACTTTTATTTTAGACATAGAGAAAATTAAAGCTATTGAATTAAAGTTGTAATTTACCTTGCGGGTCCAGTTGGCATTTTTCCTTCTTTCTTTTCCCTTTTCTCTTTTCCGTCATGGATGAGTGCTCTCCACTCACTCTCTGGAACTGCGAGAGGACGCTCATATCTAGGTTTAAATTACAATTGCGTCCTATAGGTGTCCCTAGTATATTTCAAATATTTGTTGGCTACCCGAGCCACCGTTGTTCTGTCAAATGTGCCGACCCCAAAAAGGGCTTCTAGATAATCTAGAAGTTCTTTTTTCAGGTTGGAATTCTGGGAATTCCACCCTGTGCATATGGTTGGGCCAAAAATTACCAACGCATGGCTCTCCATAAACCTGTAGAACTCATTGTTTCCTACACAGAAAAAAAAAAAAAAAGAAGAAGAAGAAGAAGAAGAAGAAGAAGAAGATATTATCATTAATTTAAAAATAAAAATCATGATAAATATGTTTAGATAAAGTACATGAAATAGTTAAAATATTAAAATTTACCTGGGAGTTGTACATGCTTTATAGGGACACCTTCATCGTTCACCAACAACGTGCCATTAATGGTCCCTGTTGAGCTGACACGTGTAGCTCCAAGAAATGCAATAATGTAGTTGGCCATATCAGCCTCATCATTGCGAACACGTTCAGCGGTTGGCTGGGTGTCTGCTTGGGCAGAGTGTGTTTCTTGTCTAGCACCTAAAGGAGTAGAAGGTATACGAGAGGGTTTTTGGGCAATCTCTTGCCCTTGTGTCCCACTACCACCAACACTGGGTTCAGCAAGTGCCAGAAAATGCTACATACAAAAGAAATTTTTGTTAGTTTAGTCAATGTAAAAATTAAAAATCAAACTATCACAATTCATCTCATGTAGAACAAAAAAAATATCCTTTTGACTTTTTATTATTACCTGATATCTTTCTAGTTGGCTCATAAGATGTTTTATCCTCTCTTCTGTTTCAGGTGTTTGAGGCGCATCTATCAAAGTATTAAATTCCAACCTTGCATCTCGTGCCTTTTTTTGCAACAAGAACACTGGAGATAGGGATGAAGAAATATCTTCCTCAAAGAGGGAATCATCAGGCGTACCATGGCTAGGTGTCTACATATTTGAACAAAATTAATATTATTTCAATTATGTAAATAACTAAAATACCTGAAGATAGAGCAATGCTGGCACTTTACATATTCTTCCGCTGGCCTCTTTCCGCGATCATCCCGTCTCGGGGTTGTTCCTGTACTGCCCTGATCAGTCTGCCACATTGCAATAAAATTATAAATGTAAAAACTTGAAAACAATATCTAACTTGAAAACACAAAATGAAAAATGAAATAATTTCTAATAAGACACCGGACGACAGAGTTAGAGTTTCAAATATGCCTTGCATTGAATTCAGTCCTGGAAACATGTCATTGCACATTAAGGCACCCAAACAAGAGACGAGTTGAAAATGAAGACCTTATTGAATATATTGTTGGAGCAACTTCTAGTAAACTTTTTGTGAAGACCTTGAGGACATTTTTGGAGCAACATTGTTGAAGCTGATGGTATAGCATTGTTGGAAACGATCTTGAAGGGCCTTGAAGTGAAGCTTTTGGAGCAACTATTGAAAAATCCTTAGAGAATTTAAGTAAGGCACTTTCTATCTTCCATCACCTTTTTCCTTTCAATATCCTTTAAATGATTTTGTTGATATTTAATGTTTGAAATCACATTATAATTCCTTTATTATATGTGTTTGGGGACTTTCCCTTTGAAATTACCAAAAAATACCCTGGCAATTTTATCTTCAGGATGCATGTCTGACCCTATTGTTCAATATTTTGATTGATAGTAGTAAACATAGAGAGTTAGGGGGCTCTTGAATTGGTTTGTTTGGGCCATTAGATCCCTAACATCTACTAGGGAGAACCCCACTTGAGTTGGAGGAGAGCTAGCCTGAAGTGAAAAGAGGTTGGTGAGGTGACAATGGGGCTATTGAATTACACATGGTATCACACTTTAGCTTTAGGACTTTATCTTGAGAAGTGTGAGATTTTGCTATATCAATTCTCAAATTGTTTGCAACACTATTGTTAAGAACTAATAAGAAGTGATTTTGATGGGTTTTTGGGTATAAGAAACAATACCATTTAAAAACTAGGGTTCTTAGTCCTTGGCATTCCTTCACCTGGGCCTAGGGGCACACTAGAATAATTTCACACTAAACCATGCAAACTTAAAAGTAACTTAACAGATCCATAAATTAATAATAATCATAATTCCTAATTTCCTATTGTACGATATGATGCAAATTATTCAAATGTGAAGCAATGAAGACATGCAATGTCTGAATTTCAAGATTGATGAACCAATACAAGAAGTTAGAAACTACAACTTTGATTCAATACTCTGTGTCCTAACTCCAGGAAAGAATCTAGTTTGTAGTACAGAACATGCATCGTGTATTATCAATTCCTAATTGACAACAACTAAAGGTCATCTACCTCATCAATTCCTTCCCATTTTGTGTTTTTATGTTATATTCCTTATAAAAGTGTCAAATTTCTCCCAAAGTAAGCAACCACTGAATAAAATAAAAAATAGTTGAGATATGATTCAGAAATGGTCATTTATTTCTTGAAAGGATCTTCACAATTTCTTTGGTTGTTTTTCATCTCAAGAAACAAGAAATGACCTAAGAAACTATCGTGATGTAATATAAGAAACAACATGGTGCAATGGCCATTTTCAAAGCCAAATGATGTCCATTGAGGACATAGCCTTTATTTGGTTCCTGTTTCATAGGAGTTTTGGGTAGAAATGGAACTTTGTTGTACCATTTCCAGTAGTAAAAAGGGAAAACCTTCTTTTTCCATGGGAAATAATTTACCTTTCCTTTTTCAAGATAATCTAAATCACAAAAAATATGAACTATACGGCACACATTCTTGGATAATGTGAAAGTGGAAAAGGAATACCCTACACAAGTGATGCACACATGTACATTTGAACACTAATAGACTTTTGTAGTTGAAATGCAATGCTTGTTTTCATTTAAATGTAGGGTTTTTAAAGCAGGGAGAAATAATGGTTGCCAAATTAATAAGCGGTTCTTTGGGAAAAATTTAAATCTTGTATTGGGTGATGAAGATAATAGAGGGTATTGAATCTTGATTCTTGACATCTAGAGAGAACCCTACAGCCTAACACAATCCAATGGAATTGACCAAAAAAACCCAAATAGAGTCAACCCTACTATAGGAGGAAGGGCCTGCAGTAAGAACTTACCATTTTGCAAGAGCTGAGGGTGACTGTTGTTTTGCAAGAGCTGAGGATCAATGTTGTTCTGCAAAATTTGAGGGCGAATGCAGGGTGAATGATATTATGCAAGAGCTGAGGGCGAATGCAGGGCGAATGCTATTCTGCAAGAGCTCAGGGCGAATGCTGAGGATGAATGCTATTCTGCAAGAGCTCAGGACGAATGTTGAGGGCGAATGTTGTTCTGCAAGAGCTGAGGGCGAATGCTGAGGGAGAATGGTGCTCTACAAGAGCGGAGGGTGAATGCGCGCGTGATATTAGACGTTAATGTAGCACACATGTACATTTTAACACTAATAGATTTTTGTAGTTGAAATGCAATGCTTGTTTTCATTTAAATGTAGGGTTTTTAAAGCAGGGAGAAATAATGGCTGCCAAATTAATAAGTGTTTCTTTGGGAAAATTTTAAATCTTGTATTGGGTGATGAAGATAATAGAGGGTATTGAATCTTGATTCTTGACATCTGGAGAGAACCCTACAGCCTAACACAATCCAATGGAATTGACCAAAAAAACCCAAATAGAGTCAACCCTACTATAGGAGGATGGGCCTGCAGTAAGAACTTACCATTTTGCAAGAGCTGAGGGCGAATTCTGTTCTGCAAGAGCTGAGGGCGAACGCTGAGGGTGAATGTTGAGGGAAAATGTTGTTCTGCAAGAGCTGAGGGCGAATGCTGAGGGCGAATGTTGTTCTGCAAGAGCGGAGGGCGAATGTGCGCGTGATATCAGACGTTAATTTAGCTATTGTGACGGATACGAAACAATAAAATAATTTTTATGTAGCGCGCATATAAGTTTCGTATTTTTATGTAGCACACATATAAGTGTCGTTATACCGACGGCGGAAAAAGCATCGCTATTGCGACAGGTGCCTCCAAACTTCGCAATTGCGACACTTAGACATTGTGTCGCACTTGCGACGTTTGGATGTCGTCGCAATAGCGACGCTTTGGGCCATAGTGTCGCAATTACGACGTCTTCCTCCAAACGTCGCAATTGCGACACTTTTCTAAGTGTCGGTATTGTGACACTTTTCTATAAACGTCGGTATAGCGACGGTTTCGGGCGGGATGGAAAATATTTGGGGAAATTTTCGACATTTGGTCAAAAGCGTTGGAACCAAGTGTCGGAATTTCCACCAAATGTAGTAGTGTCGTGAACACTTAATGCAATAATTACAGATAGTATCGAAGTATTATTTAAAAATATCCCCTTTTCCTACTATATTAAGAAGTTGCAGTGAGTCTTCCCTAAGTGCTCAGAGAAGAATGATCTTCATAATTTCCTTGTCCAGGTCACTATGTCCAGACCTCTGCAATATGTATTTAAATCGTTCTACATAGTCCTCCATGTTTTCATTTTATTTCTGTGAAAATTTAAATATTTCCTCCTTAATGTCACAGAATTCACGGTAATCTTGGTATTTCTCCAAGAAATCTTCTTTCATCCCTTCCCATGAGGTAATCGTACTCCCTCCTAAACCCATGAACCATCTCAGGGTTGTCCCCTTTAAGGTAGCAGGAAATATCTTCAATTTCCGAGCATCAACAATATAGTCATATCCTCGACAAAAAATATCAAATTCAAATAGGAACATATCAGGGTCTTCAGAAGAAATCCCATGGAAACTAGGCATGGTTGTTAAAGGGATGGGTCTCATTGGTGCATCATCTGTAACATTTCCAATGGGAAAATCAATAGAGGAACTTACAGGTGCCATAAATACCCTCTAATACTCACTTGAAATTTTGACTGGATCTGTAGTTGGTATTTGGAGTGATTCAACTGTAGGAGGTTGCACCGCGCTCCCTGGTCCCTCAGTGACTAAAAATATTTCAAGAATTCCTTTACCAAATCCAAAGTTTTTGATTTAGCTGCAGTAACTTTTACAGTGCTGCCTTGGTCTCTAGGGGATGAAAATCCTTTTAAAGGTTCTTCTTCCTAGTTATAATTGCTCAGCTCTTGTGATCCCCTACTTTCTATTTCTTCCCCTTCTGCTACTGATAAGGAAGTCTCCTCCACTGATACTCTCTTTATTAAGTCTTCTGCTATAGAAATAACACCTTCTGGTACCGTGGATGGCACTGGTTGCTCCACAGACTTCCCTCTGGACTTCGTCTGAACTCTTACCCTGGCAGAAGCATGGGATGATGCTTCAGATCTAGATTTTTCAATAATATCCTGAATGTCTATCTTCCTTCCTAGATTCTTTCCTTTCTTTAGGGGTCTTCCTCTACCCCTCTTATTCTGATCCTTTTTCATACAAATTTTGAAGAGGATTCATTAAAGTAACAGCAATCGCTCAGGACCCAGAGCAAGACAGATAGCTTCCTTCATGGGATGAGAGCATAGGTTCAAACAGACAATTAAAAAAAGGAAAAAAAAAGGAAAATCGAAGTTCAGGACTTGAAGTAGGATAATCACATACCCTCCTCAGGACAAGAATTTGGCCCAAAGAAAAGAAAATAAAAAATGAAAAACTAGAAACTACGCCTAGGACTTAGGGAAGGGTTACAAAATACCCTCCCCAAGATGAGGGATTAATTTCTAATGAAAAAGAAGAACAAATTAGAAATAAAAACAACATGCTATGCTCAAGACTTGGAGTAGGGTAATAAATTCCCTCCCCAAGATGAGAGATCAATTCTATAGAAAAAACAATAAAAAGCAGGAAATAAAAACACAAAGCACTTACACTTAGGACTTGAAGCAGGGCAATAAATTCCCTCCCCAAAACGAGAGATTGACCCTTAGATCTGTTTCGAATCCTATTCTTGCACCTGTTATCCTTCCCCGAAAATGGCGCCAAAATGTTGGTGTCCAGATATGAACAATGTTCAACCCTTTTTCCACATAAATTATTAAACCGAGGGTGTTAGTTATTTCAAGACTAACAGAAAAGTATATGGAGGAACAAGCACATGACCTGCTGTAGATCACAGGTTTAATCCATAAACACGCAGACTACTATAAAAACAATTAAATGGATTGTAGAATTAAAAGACATTCACAGCAATTAAATAATTAATTGTAACAGCAGTAATTAACTCACACTAAAAACATAAAAATAATGTAAGAAAGGAAAACGCAGCACCTGATCAGAAGATTGGGCCCAACTCTCTGATCAGGGTTGCGGTAAACTCATGAATTACATAAGAAACAGCAAGATGTTGTGCATTCGATTAATGGAAAAATAAATTGTTACAAGATCTGTAGCTAAGGGGGCTTAACCCTGATTCATAGCCCGCAGACCTCTTTATACAAATGTCCTGGAATCCTCGATTCCCCCCAGCAACTCAATAATTACAAAAATATATTTTGTTACAACGGCAACCTAGTTGCCCAGAAGGAGACCGTAAAAAGGCCTAAAATAATGCTGGTATAAACATAGTCTGTTATGTTGTAATAGAAAATGAGAATAGCACTGGAAATTATGGTTGTTCCACGACTCATGGCTGCAATGCTCTCGTTTTGGCCGAATCTGTAGAAATATCAGAGTTAATATATAAAAAGGTAAAACCTCCATGAAAATTACTTCAATAATCAAATATCCCATAAAATATAGGGGTTTTACCTCATGCGTTAAGAAAAATAAGGGTACAAAGAGATAGAAATATAGGGTAAAATGGGAGAGGAAAGTATACAAATCCGCTACCCAATAGGGACCAAGTTGCACAAACTTCTTTTGATGTTGTCAATGATACTCTTGTCTGGGCATCATTAATGTATCCCCGAAATTATCAGAATGATTATTTAGTATATATCGTCACGGCTGATACAACCATTGGTATGGTATTGGTCCATGTATAAAATGGGATAGAACATCTGATCTATTATTTGAGTCATAATCTCAATGTTACAGAAGTCAGGTATTCGTACGTAGAAAATCTTGCCTTGGCAGTTGTTCAAGTTGTCCAAATATTTCGCCACTATATCCTGTTCCAGAAGACCATTGTTGTTTCGGATTGCAACCCCATGACTGATGTATTATCATGTCAATTGCTGGGGGGGAAATATTCAAAATGGATTGTCATTTTGTAGGAATTTGATTTGGAATTCATCAAATCCAAGTCAAAGAAGTCTTTAGTTTTGGCAAAGCTTCTCTATCACCTTCCCTCTGATAGTACTACTACTACGTCGGAACCATCAATTCCTTACGACTCTCTGTTTCTAATCAAATCATATGATCCTTGGTATGGATATTTTATCATTTATCTCCAAACTCAAACTTTTCGACCAGATACCTCTCGCTCTGAACAGTGACGTATTCGATACCAAGCCAAAGATTATCTGATCGTCGGCAATACACTTTATCGTCGTGATGTCAATACAATTTTAAGAAGGTGCCTCACTCATGAGGAGGCCAAAAAGGTTTTAAATGATTTTCATGATGGGGCTTGTGGTGGAAATTTATCTAGATATGCTACCGTGCAAAAGATACTCCATGTCAATTACTTTTGGCCTACCATATTTCACGACTGCATCCTCGCGGTCAGAAGTTGTCATGTGTACCATATTTTTTACCGTAAAATCCGCAAACCACCAGTGCTAATGCATCATGATGTCTCTGTGGGACCATTTTCGAAATGGGGTATTGACTTCATGACCTGTAACCCACGTTCATCTGGGGGGCATGGTTATATTATTGTCGCAGTAGACTACTTTACCAAATGGTTCGAAGTGATGCCTACATTTAACAACATAGGACAGACAGCTGCATTGTTTTTCTTTAATCATGTTATTGCACAATTTGGGGTCCCACAGGCTATAGTTACAAATCATGGGAAGCATTTTCGCAACCACATGATGACTGAATTGACTTCCAAGTTAGGATTGTCACATGATAATTCTACTCCTTATTATCCACAATCAAATGGACAAGTCGAAGCAATCAACAAGATTCTTAAATCTATGCTTCAACGAATGATAGAAGTTTGTAAAAGAAACTAGCATTTTATCCTGTACTTGGCCTTGTGGGCATATCGAACCTTTATGAGAAATGCAACTGGATTTACTCATTTTTAATTGGTGTATGGTCTAGAAGCTATCTTGCCAATCCAATGTGAAATAGCGTCATTAAAACTCGCTATCAACTTGGTATCTGACACCTCAGAAGAAGAAGTGCATCTTTTTAACCTCATCCATCTTGATGAAACATGTCATGAAGCCCAATTAGCTAACGAAGCGCATAAGAGACGTATAAAGGCGCAATACGACAAAAATGTCCAGCCTCGCATTTTCTCAGAGGGTGACTTGGTCCTTCTTTATGATCAAGAAGTTGATGTAACAGGTACAGGGAAATTTGAGCCATTATGGCATAGCCCCTATATTGTCAAAAGAGTTCCTTCTAAAGGAGCCTACGAGTTGGTGGATTACGATGGAATTCCGTTGGCGCAGCCCCGAAATGGGTTGTATCTAAAATTTTACTATGCTTAATCATGATCGTACTATTTTTTTGTAATATATTGTATATATATGTTGTTGATTTTCATTCTCTATCTTAGTTTGTTTTTTATAGTTTTCTTGACGTTAGTAATCCGCTTTACATTTCATCGTAGATGTCTGAATCTTTGGAACCATTCGTTGGATATGATGATGGTGCTAGTCGTAGTACATAGAACCTATCCTCTGCAGCATGGGCCATTTTCATTCCAAACGGCCAGTTAGTGAGTTATCGAGGGATTTGTATTGGTAGATCGACAAACAATATTGTTGAGTATAGTGCGTTGATCGAACTTCTCTCTGATGCCATCTCATTTGGTATTAAACGCATCATTATAAGGTTAAACTCCCAACTTGTGGTATTACAACTTACTAGTGTTTATACTTTTAGAAATCCAACACTGCATTATTTTTTCCTCAGAGTTCGACTTTTGGAAAGACATTTTGATTTTATCCAATATCAACACATTTCCAGAAATTTGAACACATTGACTGATTCCTTAGCTAATCATGTTTTAGATAGACATTTGCAACACATGTAAAGATACATTCATATAATTGGATAGGATTACACAATAAACATAGGAAAACACTAAAATCAAATAGATAGATAGTTATAGGTTTTTACAAAAATTTGTGCCCAAGACACATTTTTCATCTGACCTCAAAATGTATGCAACATATTGAAAGTAAAACTAGTGATGCTCATGGTAACATGCTATAGATCTAGCTATCCTACGCTGTAATGACATCCAGCGATTAGGAATGCCTATAGTGTGGCGTTGCAGTCACATGGGTAACTCTTCGATCTGGAAAACCGGAATCCAAAGGTCAGACCCTCTATGTGATTCCTAAGCTCAGTCAGAGTCTTAGCCATGTCTAAATCCTGAAGAACTACTCTCCCGACAACCCTCTCTGATGGCTCATCTGCTCCATGCTCTAGTTCCTCCATCGGTTGAACTCAACCAACATCTGCATTACATCAAAACTGTAGTTTAGTCTTGGGAAAACATCAAAAAATACCAAAACATTATATAAACCTTAGGAAAATCAAAAACATGGTCAAAACATTCTTACTTATTACACCCCATTGAGCGCCTTCTGGTAAGGCTAAGTCTAGATCTCCTGGGAAATCGACGCCTGCGTATACATAACAATCAATGGCAACAACCTGTCACTTGAACGAGGCAAAGAAAGCAGTCGATAACGCAATGGTCGATTGGCCTGCATGCCTACCCATTAGTTCTACCCATCTCTGCATCCTCGGATCTCTAAGTTTAGACACACCTAGTGTCACATGCTGAGACTGCATCAGTGGAATCTGCTCTAAGGAAAATGAAATGAGGATTGAACCATAACTTAAGTTCTTATTCCTTCCTCCCTTTTCCTTGTTCAGTTTTTCCTTTATTTGGGAAATTACAACTTCAGACCAATTGAATAATGTTGGCTCCATGCACTCCAGCGCATACTGCATATATGATCTATTTGCTACATGTCATGTAACGGTGCAGGTAAGTTTTGCAATCGTGAAAATAAAGGTTCTCAAAGGAAAATCTCGAACGTCACAGATGTTTATTTTCCCATATTTTCTTGTCTCTACCCCTAGATAGCAATACTACAAAACATAATCTCTCACTGTCTCTCCTCGAGGAGAAGACCCTGAGAGGGAAATGGGCAAGCCTCTCCTCGAAAAACCTGTGAGAAAGCATACATCCTTCACTGTAATAAGAATCACTTTTTTCCTAATGTGAAATGCCTCGATAGCCAGATCCCATGCTCGAACTAGGAACTCCAAGAGTTATATTTGTTGCCACATCCCTGACAAGCAGAAGTACTTTAACAACCCACAATCTCTTAAGGCTCTTACTATACCCGGATCACTTAGGGCAACCATATTCTGTTCTTCATGCTCTTTTTCTCTCCATGTAATCATCATTATAGTCTGATGGAATCCTGAAACATAACCATAAGACTCATTAGACTCATTTCAATGCAAAAAATTAGACAAATCTTGGGCATAGTGAAAGAATAAAAAATGAAGATTGTGCCCAACGTAGTCTTGAACAAGGGACAATGTGTTGCATGTATAGCTAGACTTCAATTTAGGTGCTCCACATTGCAATTTTCGATGCTGAAGGGTGTGTTGCCCTCTTTGGAAGCATAATTTACCCTAGAGGGCTCAAAATGATAAAAATTTGCAATGAAAGGAAATTAATTGATTACTGAAAGAAAGATAGGGTTCATGGAACTAAACTAAATCAAACGGCGATGAAAATCGTCCACAGAATCGATCTCAATCGAAAATTGAAGTTTGGGGGCAAAAATAGGTTCAGAGCTCCAAAATGCAAATGGTAAAAATGAATAGTAAAATTGGTTTTATTAGTCATTTGATTATTTGCAATTAATATTTATTTTTGTGACTATGGTTTTATTATATTTTTATTATGAAGCAGGTATTTTTAATCCATCTAATATTGTTCTAAATAGGTTTTACAACTGATGAACAGATTAGTCGTGTATATTTATTCAAAGAATGATTTGACCACAAAGCATACTTTTAACCTTATTTTTCGCGCTTTTTTAAAATTGAAAAAGGACTTGAAGCGCACATTTATCTCTTTTTCGAGCTTCTATAACAGCGAAAAAGAAACCCTTGGAGTCTTCTTTTAGCTCTTTTCAGACTAATAATGTGAAAATATTGTCGAGCACTTGTCTTTTCAAGCTCGTAAAAGTAAATGATTTGATATCTACTCAGTATAAGTTTAACCCTTTTCTATACTGAGATAGATTATTTACAAAAAAGGAATACCTTAGTCAAACATGACTAAAGAGGTTCTCTTAGATATTATTTTACACTTTTTCGGATCTGAGCGACAACTTTATGAAAAATTACTTATGGATTTTTCTTTCGTCCTCTTTTTCAAAATCTCTAAATATGAAAAAGGACTGGTCTATCACTATCGTTAGGCTCGTTAAAACATAAAATAGCGACAGGCTTGTTGATCATGGCAAGAATTGAGTTTCATTCATCACTAGACTCGTTAAATTATTAAATAGCGATACAATGTTCACCCGAAGGGTTGAATTATAGATCAAGCATATTATATCCTCCTCAAGCTTGTTAAAAAATAAAGAGGTAATGGTCAACAAATGACCTGGGAAAATTTGGGAAAATGAACAGAACTTTTACGGCAGCAGGTCGCTCTTGAACATGACACTTCACTCCATCACCGTGACTATTTGGCTTGGGAAATATTCTTGACGGTTCATTCATACCTATGGTTCATCATACCACCACTTAGATTTTGGGTCAATGCAGCTAGATCATCTCAGCGTCGTCGATATGTTCAAGATAAGTCATCCAATGAATACTCATCCTTCTTCAATACTCCTAAACCTTCATTCTCATCCCTGAACATTGCTATATCAAGTCATACCTTGTCTCCACAATCAGTAAATCTCATTTCACAATAAAGTGGCTTCTTTTCGACGTCAAATCATCATCCAGGAAGTTCACTTAGAAACATCATATTCCAGTACCATGAGGCTTGTTACAGCATCGACAAGATCCTCGCTTCCGGACTTTTGACCGAAATATTTTGTTTGGCGTTCGACATCAAATCATATATTCACGCCTTACGAAATGTATTATAGTACCTTGAGGACCATTAACATTAATGGTGGTTATCTCACATTTTTTAACAGCTCACATATTGGCTGGTAATCAAACGATGTCTTACCATGTTCGACTACAAATCATGTATTCGCAAGGCTAGTCTTATACCCAAACAATATAGTGAACGAGATAAGAAGACCCCAGATCTAGTTTCAGCCATCTAGGCTGAAATTTCAAGATTTTTGTACACATCATCTGTACGGTGACCTTACATATAGATCATCATTCGAACATAGGCCTATATCTGTAGGCGTGTCTGTATTGGGAAACATTCCAATGTAGACGATTTTTTGCACTATGTACATGTTATTAGATAGTTTATGTGTTGAGCATGGAAATGCCTTCCCTCAACAATTTGTGATCAAGAGGATATATCATGATGTAATGTATTGTAAGATTGATGCAGGTTGCCACTCCACTTTAGTTCCAGCACATCACAGTGTAAAGAATCTCATTCAAAAAATATTGTTATTATTATTCTGACTTCATGATTTAGGGGGCAATCTATTATAGGTCAATTTGGGCACCATTCCCAATGACCTGGTTAAACTGGAGATCATCTCTAGAACCAATGAATAGGGTCTATCATCCCCTATCATTTCAGTTGCTACATGCCCTAAGACAAAGAGCAAGAACAAATCATCCATGACTTCCATTGCAAGGTTTACAATATTTGAAGTACATGTTATATCACCTGTGAGCTCACCAACGCAGTCTCTCAAGGGGCTAAGTGCTTTGCATATGCAGGTAACCCCACCCAATGGTGCTCTTCAAAGCACTTCTCGACACTCAAGGGTGTGTTGGTCAAATTGGGAGCGAAATTCTCATTGTTCCGGAATTTCCACTTGGCCAGTGCCTTCTAGAAGAGTGCATATGTGTCAAAATTTGAATCCATGTGTCCATTTGACACCACTGAGCTTGGGAACATGTCCTTCCTATTATTAGAAATTCATTAATTGTGAAACTACCTTCAGCTCATCTATAAATTGAGCATAGATCCTAGTGCTTGAAAAGGAATAAATTTGGTAGAGAAATGTTGTTGGATTCTCAATTGAGGGTTTGATTTGAGTGATATGCTGCTAGAGAGATGTTCATTGTGATGAGGCTGGGATGATGCTAGAGTTTGTGACATCAAATCAATCGTTGGTTGTAACCTCCCCCTTCTATCCATTAATAAATATTGTTGCTTACTTTCCCACATATGTATATGTATAAGCTCACTTCTTTCATATTATGGATTCTTATCTGATGTATATGTTTCATGTTTCATTGATTTAACTAATTAACGTGAATAGCCTTCTGTATATTGCAATATTTTTGTTGTTTAGTGTTCATTCTTGCAGGAAATTTTTTGGCGATCTAGCTTGGATTTGAAGCTACATCAAAAGCGAAAAAAGGAGAATAGGAAGCACTTGGACCCCAAGTAGGTTTCTTGATCTATATTGTGTGTCTAATAATTGTTAGGAAAAGTATCTGCAAAGTCTTTAACCTATCCTTCTAAATGCATAGCACCACATTTAGGGAAGAATGTTTTATCCGTAATTCATAATTCTGCATAACACAAAGGTGTGCTTTGAAAATTGGCTTTCAAGCCACATGCGAGAGTCACTCAGAATTCCAATATTGTTGAATATTTTTTCATATCCCCTTCACCAATGGCGACCCTTGAGGTGTTGCAATCTTGTCCAGCTCAGAGGAAATTAATGTTATCAGTTATAAGAGTGATTGATCCTCAGGACTCTAATCTCATTGTCTTCGAACTCGAGATTTTTGTACCTAGACTCCCACATCAAATGGCTTTTCAAATTCCATTTTTAGTCAAATCAAGGCAAGTTTTTCGCACAATAATTGATGATGGAGCATCTACGTGCATTATGTCCTTAGCTTGTTGGAAAAATATTGGTTCTCCACCAATCAATAAATCACCCACGATTCTTAAAGCCTTTGATGGAAGAGGTTTTTTCCCATTTGGAATACTCCAGGATCTACCTATACAAGTATAAGGAAAAATTGTAACGCTTGAGGTGGAATTTGTTGATGCCCCTCTTGATTACAAGCTTCTTCTAGGTTGAAGTTGGTCTTACGTTATGTCTGATGTGGTTTCATTATTGTTTCGAATGATCATGTTTCCTCATAAAGGAAATATTGTTAAAATCGATCAGTTGTCTTAATTTTCTTCAGACCCTACCTCTATAGATAATATCCAACATGTCGAAAAAATAGTTATCCCTTATCAAGATGTTAGGGTAAGACTAGTTAAAGATTCCTTTCTTATGGGAACTTTCACTATACCTCCTCCTAACATACCTCAAACTATTGCCAATATCAATATGATTACATCAAGCGCAATGCCATTTGATAATACCTGGAATGTGCCTTTAGAATCTGAATTGGACTCCTACGACGATGATATGCCTTTAAGTCCATATGAATCGGCATATGTAGCGGTACAATCATTTTATGACGTTTCATCGACTATTACTAATCAAATGAATGTGGTTAGTAAATAGTCTTATTCCTTATCAAGCTCAACCATGACATCATTTTCTTATCCTTTTCACAAAATGTTTTCAACTAATGAAAATATCCGCAAAATCTTGTCATTGGATGAATTACCATGGGACGATATTCATCATCAATCTTCTTTTTTACCTGAACTTGATAAACTCTAAAATGACTTTTCATCCATATTTTCGATTGACTATGTCAAGGAACCTCAAAATCCTATGTCCATTCTTCATTCGGATTCTTAGACAAATTGATGAAATATTTCCACCACAATTCCCATTTACATATCAATCAAACCTAGGATAACTAAAAACATTCATATAGGTGCTTCTTGCTCAATTGAAGAGATCAATAGATATAAAGCCCTATTTCAGGAATTCTGAGACATTTTTGCCTGGTCTTATGAAGAAATTCCAGGTATTGATCCTAATATTTTGATTTACGAAATTAAGACATACCCAGATGCTAAACCTAATAGACAGAGATTACATCTGATACATCCATGAAAAATTGTTGCAATTAAAGCTGAAGTTGAAAAACTACTTCGAGCAAGATTTATTTATCCTATTCCTTTGACAGATTGGTTATATAATATAGTTTCAATAACCAAGAACAAGGGACTATCAGAGTATGTGTCTATTATAGGGATATTAACAAGACCTATCCTAAAGACAATTATCCTACCCGTTACATCGATAAAATTGTTGACGATTGTGTCCAAAATGAAATATTTTCTTTTATGGATGGATTTTCTGGATACAATCAAATATACATACTCCCTGCTAATGAGCCCAAGACAACATTTATATGTCCATGGGGAACATTTTCATATTGTAAATTACCTTTTGGACTGAAAAATGTTGGCACAACCTTTCAAAGCGCTATGTCTTACGCATTATACGATATCAAACACATTGTGCAGCCCTACTTGGATGACTTACGTGCTCATTCTTTATGAGAAAAAGATCATCCTACACATTTACGTGTCATCTTTATGCGAATAGGCATTACAACGTTCATTTGAATCCACAAAAATGTGTATTTTGTGTACAATCAGGATGCTTACTTGGGTTCATTCTTTCAAAGTAATGCATTTGTGTCGACCCATTGAATGTTGAGGCTATTTCCAATTTATCTCCTCCTTCCACTCTTTGCCAACTCCAGAGTTTGCAAGGGAAAGAAAACTTTCTACGTAGTTTCACTCTGAACTATGTGGAATTAAATAAAGGTTTCACTCGCTTGTTAAAATAGGATGTTCCATTCATTTGGGACAAGCTTTCTGATAAATCTTTTGATGCACTCAAACACGTGTTGACCCATGCACCATTGTTGCATCCACCTAATTATCACCAAGATTAATTTTTGTATTTATTTGCATCTGATTCCATGATTGGAATGGTTTTAGTTCAAGAGGATGACTCCAACAATGAACATGTGATTTATTACCTAAGTTTTAATCTCACCCTGACAGAGATTAAGCATTTGCATGTGGATAAATTATCCCTGGCAGCCATTCAAGTTGTCCAATGATTCCATCATAACATATTGTTATGTAAAACCATAGTGATATCTAATTGCAACCCTATGATGTACATTTTGACTAAACAATGGCTCGGGGGAAAATACTCTAAATGGGTAGTTTTCCTACAAGAGTTTGATTTAGAGTTCAAGAAATCCAAGTCTAAGAAATCACTAGTTTTTGCTGAACTTATGTGTGATTTTCCCTATACTCAATCTGAAAAAATGGAAGAGGACCATCTTGTTGATGAATCTATGTTTCTAATCAATACATTAGATACTTGGTATGGAGATATCATTATATATCTTCAAACATAAACCTTTTGGCCAGATCTTTCACGATCTGATCGACATAGAATACAATAACAATCTCAACAATACAATATTTTTGGTGACACTCTTTATCATCGTGGTGCTGATTCTGTTTTTCAACATTGTATAATTCACGAAGAATCTGAAAGGGTCTTAAATGGCTGCCATATTGGAGCGTGTAGTGGTCATATGTTTGGGTTCGCCATAGCCCAAAATATATTGCGCGCTGGCTATTTCTGGCCATCACTATTCAAAGACTATATTCTTGCGGTTAGAAAATTCCACAATTGCCAAAATTTTTATCAAAATAAGCATGCACCTCTAGCTCCTCTTCACCCAATCATTTCTATCAATCCCTTTGAAAAATGGGGCATCGATTTTATCACATGTAACCCTCACTCGGTTGAGGGGCATGGGTATATTATTCGCATCGTAGACTACTTTACCAAGTGGGTCGATGCAATGCCTACATTTGTGGTTGATGGAAAAACTACAGCAATTTTCATATCCAATCACGTGATTGCTAGTTTTGGTGTCCCTCAAGATATCATTATGGACCATGGTAGCCACTTTCGAAACATTATGATGACCTAAATTTCCACTAAACTTGGCCTACACCATGATTATTCTACACCATATTACCCACAGGCCAATGGCCAAGTTGAGGCTATGAACAAGGTTTTAACCAACATGATTAAATGGATTGTAGGAAGTCATAAAACAAACTAGCATACTATGCTTTTTTCTGCATTGTGGGCATACCATACCTCTGCAAAAACATCCACGAGGTTTACTCTTTTTCAAATCATTTATGATTTTAAAGTTGTGTTACCCATTGAATGTGAAATCGAGTTGTTATCAACTACCTTTGAAGAAGAGAAACACTTCCTATACCTAGCACAGTTAGATGAGACTCGTCGCACCGTTGCATTAGCTACCGAAGCTCATACAAAATGTCTTAAGGCTCAATATGATCAAAGCGTTAACCCTTGTATCTATTCGAAAGGTGACCTATTTCTAGTATCCGATGAAACCCACAAGAAACTAGGTGCAGGTAAATTAGAACAAATGTGGTATGTTCCTTATATTATTAAGTGTGTGCTTGAAAAAGGGGCCTATGAGTTAATTGATTATGACGACATCTCTTTAAATAAGCCCAAAAATCGCCTTTATCTCAAGAGATATTATGAATTTATTTTTTGTGTGAAGATCCCTTTTGTACATTAGTTACATTTTAGAACAGTGTGCCTTAGATTAGTTATTCTGCTTGATGAGTTTTCGCTAATTTTTCTGCTTCTATTAATTACTCTCGATACTGCAGATGTCAACATTCCTTCATACTTACATTGGCTTTGCTAACGGCGCCTATCATAGTACACAGATCATTTCTTCCACTACTTGGGTTATCTATTCACCCGCCAATGAGTTAGTTTCTATTCATGGGATTTTCCTCAATCAAACAACAAACAATATTGCATAATATAATTCAATCATTGAGTTATTATATGATGCCATTAAATTTGGAATTTGACGTTTTATTCTTAGGTTATATTCGCAACTCATTGCATTACATTTAAATGGTTTTTATGTTATCAGAAATTCATCTTTGTTAAGAATTTTTTTAAGGGTTCATCTCTTGGAAATACAGTTTGATTACATTGAATATCAACAAATTTAAAGAAATTTAAACACATTGGTTGATGCATTAGCTAATCAAGTTTTAAATAGACATTTTCAACATTAAAATTAAAACAAAACAATATTTAATCCATGTTGAAAACAGTAATATCATTATGTCAAAATAGTTGTGTTTCAAAATATATTACATCGTCTATGATCATAGGTTTCAGAAACTTTATGATATAAATATACTAATACAAAAAAAAAATGCCAATCTAGATTGACCATCATCTATTCATGATGATGATCGTGGTAGCAGAGTATAGCGTGCGCCACCCTGCTCAAATATCGCCTGAATAGACTGGACCCCTAGACACGTGTCTCTAGAGACTGATAGGTATATCATCTGTCCCTGTCTCTAGGATTCCATTAGTCAACCTCTCTAGGTTATGTTCTAGCTCTTTAAGGGCCTTTGTTACATCAGTCAATGGTGGACCTGCTGTTATAGGTTGTGCATCTCGCATTTCAAAGCGACCAAGCGATGCTGGTCATGTTGGGCCAACATATGCATTTTAATATTTTTATCAGTATTGGACAATAAAAAATCAAATAAAAATTAAATAACACAAAAAACTCAAAATGAGATCTTTTACCTAATGCATCCCACTGTGTTCCTGAAGGAAAATCCTCAATCATGAATATTTTACTCCCAAGCCATATAAATAACTAAGGAGTATGTCGAACCATAGGACCACCATCACCACCATGGCGAGCCATCAATGAAACCCATCGCAACATGTGTGGTTCCCTCGGTCCCGTCAGATCCACTAGTGACTGCTAAGGTGCTAGGAGTGGAATCCTATCCAAAGCGAAATATATAAGAATGGATCCATATCTAAAGTTATTTAGCTTCCCATTCTTCTCTCTCGTAAGTTGGCCTTTCATGTTGACCAACACTCCTTCACACCAGTTGAAAATTGTTCCCCTAGAACACTCAATAACAGTCTGCATTTGTGCTTTTATAGCCACATGTAGAGTTGCACTACCACACAATCGGATAATTGTAAATTCAATGATCTTAAGGTCTAGTCAAATGATTGTTTTGATGTCAATGCAACGATCCTTCAGCTCAGAATCTTGGGTGTAATAATGCGCCACATAAAATGCAGTGGCCAGTCCCCCTGGCATGACCCAAATAAGGAACTATCTCTTCCTCTACGAGGTAATCCAGTGAGGAAATAAATATCCTCTAGCTTGATCACAAGCCTTTGATCCCCAATGATGAAGCATTTCTCCTGGACATCCTAGGCATTGACCAACCATGTCATAAGTTCCACATGTGCCTCTATTCCTTGTATTTCCCAGGATTTAAACAAACCACAATTATTCAACGTACGAAGTGTTGCTGGGTCATTCATGGCTTCATTATCATGAAACACGTGCTCTCTTTCTCTCCATTATAACATGATTGTTGACCAAAAAACAATCATTGAGGAGTATTAGAAAACATTAGAGAGAATTTGGAGCATTTTTTAGGGATAGAAACATAGTTTTGAAAACCCCACGACATTTGCATGGTTTTTATTCTTACACAGTGTGTTTTTGTGCACGGATTATTTATAAAAATCACATCTTCCCAGTGATTTTTTATATTGAAAAATCATCAGGGTGCGCAGGTTTCTCCACGAAAACCTATGCACCCCCAAGGGTGGATTTTAAAACCTTGTTTCCTCCTAAGAAATGACCTAAAAACATAAAATGAGAAAATAAATGAATGAAAAGCAAGATAATGAAGAGATAAATACCTGGAACTAACGGTTCTCGAAATGGCTAATTGGTTCTCCTGATATCTGCTCTGGAAGGTTTGTGGTAAAAACTCTTTTTCTCTGCTCTAAAAATCAAAAGGCAAAAATGATTTTTTTGACCATTTTTTATAGGTTTCAATGAATAAAATAATATTATTTTTTTTATTTTCACCTTTAGAAGTTAAATTTTGAATGATTTTCCATGATTGAGAGCACGTGATTGTAATTTTTTGAGTTTTTGTGCATGGAACAGGTTATGTTTGAAAATGAATCATTTTGACAATGAGTAGACTTTTATAACTTTTTAGGGCTCTTAAAAAATACAAAAAAGTGAAACCCTAGAGTCCTCTTTTAAGCCCTTTTCAGACTCTCTAAACATGAAAATATTATCGAGCACTTGACTATTTGAACTCGTTAAAATAAATGAGCAGTAATCTATTCAGTATAAGTTTACCACTTTTCTGGACTGAATTAGAATATTTACGATAAATTTATATGTTGATTAAAGCATGGTCAACATAGTTCTCTCCTACATTATTTTATCCTTTTTTGGGTTTGAGAGACTAAATTTATGAAAAATAACACTACTTATTTTACTTATGTTTTTCTTCTGACTCCCTAAAACTGAAAAACACCGAGTTGATCTTATGTTGGACTCGTTAAAACTAAATAGTGTAGGACCTATCGATTACAACAGTATCGAACCAATCCTTCTTAGGGTTCATTAAAAATACTAAGATGGACTCGTCAGGAGAATGAGCTTACACGACAAGCAAATTTTATCCTCCTCAAGCTTGACAAAAATAAAGAGTTACTTGCCAATAATGGTGGAGGAAAAAGTGAGAAAAAGAATCCATTTTTTATTCTTGTTTTAAAAGTAGCATGTCACTCTTAAACACGACACTTTGTCGCACTCGTGTCTGGGTTGGGTAATCCTTTTGTATTACAGTTAATCAAACATCATTGAAAGTCTTCAACCATTTTTGTGTATTATCTTTAAGTCAAATGCTACCAATTCATTTACAATGTCGTTATGTGTTCAAGAGAAGGTAAAATTTCAAATTCACCATTCATTGCAAACATTTGTCTCCATTCGTGTTGACAATACCTGAATTAATCCTTGTAAACAATTTCTTCAAAACTTGACCTACTGGTTTCATGTCATAGGATTTCCTACAATGAATCACTTTCTATCGACATTAGTTAATTATCTAGAAATTTTATTTAGAATCCTATCAATACCTTGGAATTTGCATGCCCTACTGGCAATTTTTTCTCCTTTGACGACAATTTTTCATCATTTACCTTCGATCGAATGATTCTATGAGTGTTCAACTGCAAATCATTCATTCACACTTCATAGATTGTGTTGGAATACTTTGAGGGCCATTCTAATTATTGGTGGTTTCTCTCACACTTGTTAACATTTTTCATTCTTGACCAGTAATCAAGTGGTTTCTAACATGTTCAACTTCGAAACCATCAATCGCATGGATAGATTCATACTAGTTCAGGAAGAAGAAATTAAGACCCTGGATCTAGTCTCAACCATCCAGGCTGCAAGGAGTTATGTAATCATGATACAGTAGACTTCTTTATAACAGATGGTTGTGCCCATACTGTGTCTACTTTTGATGTAATTCTAAAGTCATATATGTACCAGAACATTTAGTTAATTTGTCTTTGTATATGGGAATGCCTACCTTAGTGATGATTATATATATTCGCATTAAGGTTTTCTTACAGGTTTTCGACTAGTGTATCTAATCCAATCCTTGGAATGATAAAGTTCTTCACTCTCTCGAAAAACTTTCTCAGACTTCACACTTTAGGGGGCAATCTGTTACACGTCATTTAGTCACCATGATATTTGACTCTCATTATGGATCTATCACCATCCATATCAGCTCCCTTAGAACTTAAAAATAATCATGTTCCTGAACCAAGTCTTGGAAACTAAAAAAAAACTCTTTAAAACATTTAAAATATTACATGTGTGCTTTTTACGTGTGCATTTTAAATCTAGTTGGTCAAATATTCTCCCATCTAGAAGCCTCTAGATTCGTGCCAGTTCGAGCTATATCCCTCTACTCATGGATCTTACCCCTTGGCTAAAGGAACCCTAATCCCTTCATTGGAGGATCTCATCCCTCTCTTGATGGATCTGAACCCTCCTCAATCTCTCTATAAATTGAGCTGAAGTTTCAGGTTGGAGGGTACTTGGGAGACTCTAAACTTGTAGTTCATATTTTTTGAGTTGGTAATTGTTTGTTGTACATTGAAGATCACACCTTTGTACAGAAGACTTCATGCTGGTAATTCTAGAGAGGAAGGCTTTTCAAACGGAGGATACGATTGCGCAGACATACGGGAGAAATATTTACAACATCAAGGCTCAAGTTGTAAAATTTCTCTTTTTGATTCCTGATAATACATATGGATCTATTTTTCTCATTGTCTTGTTTCTGAATTCATTGAAATAATGTCAATACTTAGACTCCTTGATCACTAAGTTGAATTGGTATTTATGATTATTATATATTGCAAGTGCTTTGATCGTTTGCATTGTTTGTGATTGTAGGTTCTTCTCAGCATTGAAGGATTTCTTTGGAGCGAAATGAAAAAGCCTATATAAAATGTCTCGATTGAAAGGTAGGAGCATAACCTCCTTATTTATAAGTTATAATAATATAAAATGCTAATAGTTTAAAGAAAAAGCCATTCAAATGGTTTTTTGTTTCTATTTACCTATTGGGGTACTAGGGAGATCGCTCTTGTCCGAAAGAGGGGTTAATCCATAAAACACAAGCTACCAAGAAATGGATTTGAAACACCACTTTATTTGATTTACATAGAAAAAATAACACTTCAAAACTATTATGTGTTGAAAGCCTTTCCAAAATCGCACTCTGGTGCAATAGTAAAACATTGGTTTTATGTAATGTAAGTTGTGAGGTTGAACTCGTGGATCATTGGTGATTTCGGGCTATGGAAATATCAAAATTCAAATATAATTTACTAACGTTTCCATAAAAGAAACTCGTTCATGTGTTGGTTGAGTCGTTGTATTTCTAATGCAGAGATTACAGGGAAAAACTCGCAGGTTGTACATATTTAAACATTTGATCATTCATAACATTTAACTTTGATTTCGTTCTTATTTATTTTTCAACCAATAGTCATTGGTCCAATGGTGAATGATTGTGTTTGTTTCAGGGAAGTTGGGGGTTCAAACTCTCTTGACCGATATTTCCACGATGTTGTTTTCCAACTTTGACCCAAATTGGCTTTTTTGGGTCTGCAATGTGGCGTCTTATGATTGGTCCACATGATAGCCACGGAAACCTTTGCACATTCAATATGCCACATCATTTTGTCACATCAACTCACCTGTTATCTCAACAATTGCATGTTAGCTTTTGTATACTCTAGTCAACATGCCATGTTAGCATCCATAAAGTCTAGTCAACATGCCATATTAGTATCCATATTTCTACATGTTCCATCTATACTACCATGTCAGTGTCTGTACAACCTCGTGTTAGCCTCTGGTGATGTCACGTGTTAGGTCCTACACATATTTTAACATGTTTTACCAAAACTTCAGAAGGCTATAACTTTCTCATCTGATGTATGATTGAACTCATTCAAGTGTCGTTGCAAAGCTCTTGTTGAGATTTCGACATGGATACCTTTTCATCAACAATTGGGACCATCAATTTTTTTTGGTTATAGAGATCCACCTAGATCAACTCTAGAAGATCAAAGCACCATAACTCATTCCACATAGGAATTTCAAATCAAGTATTACAAACTTTTATGGAAAGGCTATATGGAAAAAAATCCATTTTTTGGAGAAGATTAAGGTGAAGTGATCCAGGTGGATATTGGTGGCCACCCTCTTATTCCACTCAGTGTAAAAATTTGATATAATTGCAACTTCTCAATAAATTTAATATAATATCAAGAGATACAATTATACTCTACTGATTTGCGGAATGAAATTCGCAATTTAGAACAACATGCATAGACATGCAATAAGTGAAACCAAAAATACACTGTGATTTTTAAGGGAACCCAACTTGGAAAAAACCCTCAAACATCTTTGCATTAGTGATATGAATAAAGAATCTATTACAATTTCTAGCTCCATATCTGAGCTCAAACTGCAAAATAATAATTTTTCTCTCTACTCAATAAGAAACTCTAGCTAACACTTAGCCAATTATCTTCTCACCAAGCCTCTGATTTCCTTGCACAAATCCTAAGGAAATTGGCCCCTGTTCTTTACAAATTTACTCCAAATTGATTGTGAAATTCCCAAGGATTGACCACTGATTTCATGCAACACTATTACACCCAAGTCTAGTATACAAATGATGTTGCATTGCCTTGTCATCTCCACTTCAATAGAAAAACTTGAATTCTTTGCATGCACTAGTTATTTTGGGTTGATTGATTACTTAACTAAAAAATATTTGAGTTAGACTGTTGTCAAACTACAAAAATGACCTTTAACTGACTTTATCAATAGTTAGAGGCCAGTTAACTAAATAAAACTAAAATAAATGAAATAGATTACTAAAATTTAGAAATCATTATTATGCAGTTTATTACACGGGTGTTTTTGAATGAAATACCCTCTTGAGTATTCCCAGGACCCAAGGCATGCTGTTTGAGATTAACTGCAACTATCACAAAGAAAAATGCATATATTCATATTAACCCGTGATTGAAATAGATAAAAGAGAAGAGTTACCTCATTCCCTCGTGTAGCCCTGCTAGAGATCTCACTGTGTCAAATTGGAAGACCTCTATGCCAGCTCCTAGATCAGAACTTGCACATAAACAAGACAAAGTCTAATCTTCACAACATATGAACCTTGACAATCAAAATCATTAACATATGGAAGAATATAAACTAGCATGCATGGAGGAAACCTAATTTGTTATATTTGCAACAAAATCCTCTCTTGGATTTGTCTCATTCACTTCCATCTCCTCGGAAAATGTGCCTAAAGTTGGTTGTTTGACTATTTTTGCAAGATTCTAGAATTTTGGAAATATAGTATTTTTTATGAAATTTCCTTAAAGACCCACATAAATTTTGAGCCAAAGAGAATCTTGAGAAATGGTTTCAGTTATAGATAATATGTTATATTTTTTAAAAAACCACTCTCTCATATTTTCCATATTCACCTCCAGTTGCATGCAAATCGAGGTCAAACTTGGTCATTTGAAAACTATGCAGATTTTGAGCAGAGCACATGTGTGACCTAGGTGCAATCCAACTCATGGGAAGGTGTTAGCGCGTTATTTTGGACAATAACCTTCCTCGGTTTTCCCCAGAAGCATCCTGAGATGTCGAAGCTCCAAATTGGATATTTTCGTACTCTTCTTGCAACAACTAGTTTAATTGACTTGTGGAGAATTTCAGAAATGGAACCCTGGGGAAAATGAACTTAACAAAAACCATCATTAGTAAATCATGACTAAATCATCTCTATCATAGAAAGTTCAATAAAAATAATGATAATCAACCACAAGGTGCAAGATGTGATTTGGTGACAAATTGAGGAATTATGGTATGGAATGAGTGTAAATGTATAGTAATATATATTATGAATGGTGGTAATATATAGTGTAAATTTGGGCATATTTTATGCCCAAAATTTGTTTCACCTTCATTGTGTCTTATATAGGATTATAAATATCCCAAGTCAAGACTGAGCCACAGGTTTCCTACTCTTTGAGCTAACATTTGAGTGGAAAGCGGTATGTCAGCCATTCAACTCATGTTTTAACCTCTGAACGTTATGAAAATCCAATAACACTTCCCTTCAGGAAAAACAGAGTGTTAACCTAGGGACTAACGCTTTTTGCTGAGAACTTGGCAGCATTATAACTCCTTTTATTTTTTATAGGGTGTGTTACCCTAGAAAATAGGCCTATGACTTAGATATTTCTTCCAACCAATGTGTCCTACTCCTCTAAGTTGATGAAGCAGTCATTTTGATGTATAAAATATTCCCCCTAAAGTGTGAGGTCAGAGACGAAGATTATGGCCGAAATACTTTATAAATGTAGCGGAAGAGAGAGAGGATTGGAGCTTCGGGACTATGGGAGACCTAAAACAAGCAACATATGTTAAACATATAAGGACGTGTCTTGTGTCAGACATTCCCATGCTCAGTATTTGTGTCAAAGTGCTTTCTCAAAAATAGATATGACTCTCATGGCCACTGATAGGCACAATGTGGAAGTTGTGTCATAATATGATCAATATGAATAGTTGTCTCCGAAAACAATATACACAGCTTGGGAGATGAAACAAGTCAGAGTGATGTAAGCCTCTACCCAAGGTCTTGGCCATTGTTTAGTTGAACAACATATTTCTGTACATGTGAATAAAGGAGTTGAAGTCCAATATGTGAGAAATCATCTAATTACTAGTCAATGATGAAAACTATTAACAGATGCGAGGATGGACATTGATAAGGATGACGGTCTCCACGATGCACAGTACAATCTAGCGAGTGTGAAAGGGATGTTGTTTTAGAACACTTGTAGAATTTTTCAATTGGGAGCCAATGATGAAAACCCCCAATCAAACACAGGGTAACTTGCCACTGAGGACTCCAAGTTCCAGGGTATTGATATTTTTATGGATCATCTTCTTAGATAAGATATTGAAATCGAGAGGAAGAGATTTTTCAAAGGTAGGAAATAATATTTCCTACATCAGTTGACATGAAACAAGACAAGAGCAATTGTTTTAGAGATAAATTAGAGCAATGGGGAAAACAAACGAAGGGAAATTTTTAGGCATATGATATCATGGATCATTAGGGGAATTTTGAGGTCTAAAATGGACCTCCTAAGAAAAATGTACAACAAAAATAAACTTTATAAGAACCAACAGGATTCAATAGGATGTCAACCATGGGGGATGATTCACCATTTTTGGATTAAAAAGGTAAAAATAATAAAATAATAAAACTACTTTTTCAACTTGTATTTTCAATTTATCTCCCTAAGGTTTTACTCAAATTTCGAGAGGGAGTACTCGTTGGATGCAAAATTTAATTCTTCATCCAAGGAGTACCCATGTTACATACTTTCGATGGACCCTGCTACATGAAAAATGAGAAATACATGAAAAAGTGTGTTTACAATCTTGTTTTTCATGTATTTCTCATTTTTCGTGTAGTAGGATCCATAGAAATTTGCAACATGGGTACACCTTGGATGAGAAATCAAAATTTTCATCCAATGAGTGTTTCCACTCAAAATTTTAGTACACCCATAAGGATATAAGTTGAAAATACGAGTTGAAAAAATAGTTTTCCCTTTTTTTCTCTTAAATTTGATGATGTAATCAAATCTTATTTTATTATATACACTATTATTTTATAATCTCCTTAGGAGGACCATTTTAGACCTCAATATTCCCCTAATGGATATAGGAAGCAGAGATTAGATGAATCCCTTGAACAATATAAGGCACGACATCAAGGCTACCAGGCAGCTTATAATCAATAATACCAAAGAGTGTTTGGATATAATGATGCAGGAACATTAGAGTATAAAGGCTAAACTCATAGGATGGTATGGTTCAACAAGAAGCTGACAAGGAGGAATTTTCTGAGGGGGTTCCATGTTCAAGAGAGTGGCAAGGATACTGCTAACCAAAATAACCTTCAGAATATAAAAATTGAGCCATTTTTTGTCCAATTTTTACCCATATGATTAAGTTTAACGAGTCCATAAAGGAAAACTCAGTGGTCTTTTCATATTTAGAGAGTTTGAAAATATTGTAAATACAACTCCAATGGGTACATTTGTCATGGTTTATGACCGGGTGTGACAAAAGGTTAATAGTATACCGGACACAGTTCCTTTTCCATAATTAGTCCATTAATTCTGGATAAAGTGATACACCTATGCTCAATAGACGTCTACCTCATTTTTTTACGAGTACGAGGAGACAAAGTAAACTATATATTATTTGTGAATTTTTAACGAGCCATACGAAGAAAACTATATAGATCTTCATCAAATTTTAATGAGTCAAATAAAGAAAACTCAATATGTCTTTTTCAGTTTTTAGGAAGCGAGAAAAAGAGGTAAAAGAATTTCTCAAATATTATTCGTGGATTTTAACGAGCCCAAAGAAGGAAACTTGGGGGTTTTTTTATTTAAGAGTGAGAAAAAGTCCCAAAATGGAATATTCTCATATCTTTTTTGTAAGATTTTAATGAGCCTAAAGAAGTAGCTTGGCATTTTTTTCAATTT
The DNA here is from genome assembly GCA_034641835.2 of Pinus albicaulis. Lineage (NCBI taxonomy): Eukaryota > Viridiplantae > Streptophyta > Pinopsida > Pinales > Pinaceae > Pinus > Pinus albicaulis. The sequence continues at coordinate 1,157,906,954 of CM076578.1, read as the reverse complement.
TACGAGGGATAAAAAGTCCCTAAAAATAAGGCTCAGAGCTCCTTCATGTAAGTTTAATGAGCCTAAATAAGTAAAATCGAGGTTTTTCGGATTAATGAGCAAGAAAAATACTATAAAAAATAATGTTCGGTCTTCTTCGTGGTAGTTTAACGATCCTGAAGAAGGAAACTCGATTTTTTTAGGATTAACGAGCGATTAAAATACCATAAAATGAATGCTTCAAGTTTCTTGATCTCATTCTCGTCAATAAAAATATCTACTCCAGGAATTTCCTCATAATACCAAGAGAAGACATCGCAGAATTCATTGAAAATGTAGGTGAAGCACATAGTTTCCTTGGGACTGCATTCAGCTCCAATCTGAATTTTTTCCATCATACCTGTTTTGACCGAGATATCGATGAGCATAGTCTTTGAAATATTTCCCAAGTTTCCTTCTACATCTATATTTTTTATAGTCGTATAAGCCGAAGGAACAATCTCAGGTGGGTCAAAAGGTGGGGTTTATATAGATGTTGCGTCTGAATTAGATATCAAAGCGCAATGATGAGAATCATCCAAAGGTCTCTCTTCTAAAGAACTAATCTCTCAAATAGCTTCATCTGAAGGTAGGACTTCATTGAGGAGATCGTTAGAAGGAGCAGTGATGGGAAAGAAAATGGTACCATTGGTCGTAACCAAAGCAGTGGAAGAATCAGACGCAGATTGAATGGCTTGATAAGCCAATTTAGCTAGTGAAAATGACATATGTTCTTCATAGGAATCAATGTCAGAAGGGGCCAGTAGGATCCAAGTATTGATAGGGCCATTAGAAATGGTAGAGGCAATTAAAAATGTCTATGGAACCTTGAGCGGTGAGAGAGGAAAACAACTTAAAAAGGATGATCCCTTCAGAAATCCGGTACTGACACTAACATAAGAGTCAGGTATTCCATCATCTAAGGGCATGGTATCGCCGGGTAACAGGGAGTAATCTGGGGTACAGAAGGATAGCTGATCCATTGTGACTATTTTCCCATCCAAAGGAAATAGGATGAGTTGGAAGACTGAAGAGACAATGGCAGTCATGGGATAAGACCAACTATGGCCCAAAAGAAGATTATAGTCGAGATGACGATTCACGACTTCGATATCCACCATTACCATTTTCCCACTCAGAGTGATGGGATAGCTAGAAAGGTATCCTTTCGGGATGAAAGTGTGTCCATTGAATTCTTTAATGGAATTCGACGGCGTAGATCGAGTGGGAGAACCCAGGGTGATCCAACATGAATTGGCATTTACGCAGGTTGAAGCACCTTTTTCAGTGATGGTTCAATGGATAGTTATGCCTTTCGACACAACTTGCACTTGAAATGCAAGCTGATGGGAAATACGAGGCTTACCTTTTTTCGATATCAAAAATTTCTAGCATGGAATCTTGATGGTCAATTCCACCAATTTTTGAAAGAAAAGCTTTCCTTTTTGTTGGACAGGTTTGTAACACTTCGACGGCAGACATGGTTGATGGTTCTTGTGCCAAATATTCTACAATATTGTAGTTTTGGGAAGGGCGTTCATAGGTATTTTGTGTCGTGCAATGAAGAGTCCCTTTGGGGGGATGAATCACAAGGTCAGCAATGGGCCTTTTCATATGAATATCGTGAGGTGACGATGGATTTTAACTCGGGCCAGCTTCCTGAGCATTAGTGACTAGAGTTCCCTAAATTTTCCCTCGCATTTGAACAGTTTATGATCCTTCACTAGAGGAAGGAATATTTGAACCATCGTTTCACCCTTGCTATAGTTGCGATGGGTTCGATATGAGGTGTTTATACATCTGAGTAGGGAAAGGATTGTTGAGGACCGCAGGGGTCCGACCAATGTCCTTCTGTGCAAGAAATTTTGTGCATTCTTGAAGGCGAGGACATTTATAATTCATGTGGCCCTCAGCACAGATCTTGCAAGAGAAAATGAAAATTTTCTCTTTCCATTTTTCATATTTGGCAGCAGCTTTCTGACTTGGATTGTTCTACGTAACAGGTTGCTCCTCAGAAGGAGAGGCTTTTTTCTTATTCTTCTTATTCTTACTGTTGGTTTTTTGTGTAGATTGCACAAAGTTTACCGCAGCGACTAGAAGATCAGCCAATTGGGTATCAAAGGTGGGATCAACAACAAGATATTGTTGAGAAACTTTCCCGCTGAGTTTTTTTATATCGGCCCCAATGGTTGTGTTGACTAGGCCATCAGTGTGCACTATGGGTTGTTGAGTAGCAAGAGCATTGGAATTTTGAGGGGCAAGGGGGAGTAGATTGTAAAGTGTGATATATTTTGAGTATATCAAGTGTATATGTTGGCCATGATGAATGTATTGGTCTTCCATGACCACACCAGCTAAGGAAACATCCTTGGCAATAGGGGGAAGAAGTGACTTGCAAAACTAATATGCTAACATATGATCCAAAAGCAGGGCCTTGACAAACCTCCACCTATGTATCCATTCATGAATATGATCAGATATGTGGGTGGCAGTGTCTTGGCGTAAATTGGTAAGAAGTTTCATTTCGGTTTTGTAGTGGATAGGAAGTTGGAATTTTTATAAGAATTCCATTTCTAGGGAACCTAAGTTATTGGCTGACACACCTAGTAACTCATTGCACCACTTGGCAGTGTTTCTTGTGAGGGTGTGTGGGAAGGTTTTATTCGGATACTGTCATCAACCATGGAATTCGATACACACCATAAATGGTAGGTGATGACATGCGTAGCCGGTTCATCCCCTTGTTTCCCTTAAAATTTTCAAATATCTGCGGGTATCTTGTGTGGTATAGGATACCAGTGCGATTTGTGATTGATGGGTTCATTAGTCAGCTTATATAGATCCAAGATATTTAACGTTTCCAAAAATGGCAGAGGTGTGGGTTCCCCCGAATTTAACCAAGGTTGTGTTGGGTGACCTCAAGGACCTGGCAGTCCCCCAATCAAGGTGCTTCCAACAAGATATATGGGATTCATCAGATAATAAATTCCTTGTTGTGGTGGTGTAGGCGTATAAGGTGGTAGTCCGTATGCGATATTAGGATGGGGGTAAAATACTAGTTTCCCCCAAGATAATAACTTCCCCTTTGACCCAACTAAGGTGTCAGCGTGGAGGGGGTGCCCAAATATATGTAGTAGGACTTGGCCATGGGGCATTGTTGGCCACATAGTTGGAAATAGGCACATGACTGACACCGGGATAATGACTTATAGGAGGAAGAAAGTCAAAAAGAGATGAACTAGGTTTTCCTATAGATGGTAGGGGAACAAGAATTCCCCCTAGTAGTATATGCATGTTGGGAACATTTTCCCCAGGCATTTGAGCCTGGGGGTTCGAACTTAGGAATGGGTTCCAACCAAAAGGGTTTTTGAAAGGTGTTGATCTAGCACCGTTACTAGGAGCAACAACCAAAGGTCTAGGAGTAGACACGAAATGGATGGGAACCGGGAGGCATTGGACTCCACTCATAGCTGGTGTAATGAAATTTCCTAGAGGAGCCATAATATGACTAGAAGGCTGACTGGTCAGTGGTGTAGAACTGATAATAGATGAGGGAAGTGATGGTGGAGAAAAATTGTACACAAAATACCATGACACTAGTCTCCATGTGGATATTGGATGTGGAAATAGATGAAGACATGACAGGTACAGGTGCTACCTGAAGCAATAGTGGTCCAAGAGGATCGGTGAGGGGAGGATTATAAGGAGGTAGTACTCCTTCATTAAAGAAGTCCTCAAGAATTATGGTTTCTTGGGAAGTGTTATGTGATTCAGTGTTAGAAACTGGAGAATGATTTCCTAAAGAGGGAGAATTTGAATTACCAAGGCTCAACAGATCCTCCATGGTCAGTGGAGGAAGACCTAATTTTCATCTAGACAGACAATGAGGGCCGAATGTAGCCACGGTGACAGAAATATTTTATCAAAAAAAATTAAAGTGATACTTATTATAGTCTCAGTGATAAAAAACCAACACCTAAAAATAAAAAAAGACTCTAAAATACAATCAGCAAGCGACCAGGGGATATAGCTCTATCTGATAACCACCACTTGCTGGAGATGAAACCCAGTATCACGGTGGATAAAAGATATATCTGGCCAAATGTACAATTATGATTACTCGTAAGCTTCATCTGAACCTTAGATTAAGGTTCCAAGTACTCTAGTGAAGATGAGCACCCTCCCAAAAACCGAAGACAGAGTAGGCTTGTTTATTTAGGTACCAGGGGAGCTCGCCCCAGTCACCTTTTGTTCGCCCCTAAAAATTCTGGCCTGTAAGGTTACCTAAAATCACAGACACCATTTGGTGGGTCACAGTCATGGAAAATACACTATATGGGCAGGACTCCTGCGTCCCTAACTCAACTCTAAAATCCCCAAGGGCATCCCTAATATACAGAATACTCACTAGAAATGAAATCTAAGGCAGTCTACCTTCTTGCACACTACAATGTTGTCTCACACTTAACTCCTTTGTTAGGGGATCAGTCCCAAATGGTATGATTGCAACAGGATTTTACTCTCTTTAATGACACTAGTTTTCAGTTTTATGATCTTAGGCAGTTTACTCACCAATGCCTAACCCAATATCATGGTTACTTTTATTAAGCGTTTTATTTTATGTGAAATTTCATTAGTGTCTTCAGTGGGGGTGTTAACATATGGATTTTAATTTGACTCTGGCACAATTCATGCAAGAAAAATGATTAAAATTTTCATTCGATGAAAAATATTCTTACAAGGAGAGATTATATATACATCATTTCAGTAACACACATCCAAAATTACTGAAAATGCATACATACAATTTTCTCTAACGAATAACCTAATATATATAGAATAAAACTAGCTAAAACAGAAAGCTAAACAAATTTTTCATTTTATTTTTCTGAAAAAAAAATGCACTTAAGTTAATTTGCTAAAAGGAAAAATGATCAAACAAAAATCCAACCAAACAAAGTGCACAATTGAAGATCCCAAAGATAGACTATAGGCAACCTATCAACCCAAGAATCTACAGGACTAGGTGGATGTCAAGATATTGGTTTAATAATGATTTTCATAAGGAAAAGTAGAGCATTAGTAGCAGGACTAACGCTCTGTCCAAGAGGCTAGATGGTGTTATAACGTTATGTTTTGCACAGTTAGGGTGTGTTACAGAGATAAAGGTTGAAAAAAGGGTCAGTCAGGGTCTGATTAGGAGATGTGAACAATAGAGGCGGTTGGGAAGCATACTGAGTGGTAAAAATGGGAACCAAGAAGAATATGAAGGCCTAGAGAGAAAGAAATGTTTGGGAACTGGAAGATCACAACCGGGAACTAAGTAGTAGTCGTTAGGGAAGTCTCCATTTCTTATATAGGGTTTATCACATGGGTGATCTAGTGGATCATTAAAGCGCTCAAAATTAAAAGTGTTTAAAAGTGCTCGAAACAGGTGCTAAAACGTATATCTCGTCACCCTGAATCCAACACAACTTGAATCGCTCAAAACTGATATCATATGCTCCCGATATCGTGTTGTGGTCATTTTCCTAAACAACTAAAAGATTTTCACGTTGGATGTAGGTACGCTGACTTTGTAGTCTATACGATGAGTGGGTAGGGAAACTAGGAAGTTTGACTATGTTTATTGGGCCAATGGCAGGCTTCGGAGTGGCCTTTCTTTATTAGTTCATTGTTGTTGTGATTTGATTGGTCAATTGCTATGTTTATGTGATCCAATGAATGGAGGCCATGTGGGCCTATGAAGGGAAGACATGTGGCCTCCCAACAGTGCATCAAAATATTGGTTATGGGTTGAACTACCTTCGAGTGAGTTGAACGTGCGACCTGTGGTCGGGAAACACAATGCCTACCTGGTGAGTCTTAATAGACAAAGGCTCGAATTTTTATTTAAATTTGATTGTTATGGTGCTTGGGGGATGGGGTCAGGGTTAAGCCCTAGTCCCTGGTCACCCCATATCCACGAGACCACAAGCAAGAGAGTTAAGGGCTTGCGCTTAACCCCAGCCAAGAGCCTCGGTTAATACAACACTACCACAGTTAGGGCACACAGGTAACATACAATGATGACATATAACCAAAATGCAGTTCAAATTTATTTCGGGCATGGAGAATATGGCATGTAACCAAACCACAGCGGGTGACCACAAAACTCGACCACATTCAGAACAAAGTTAACAGTTGACATGGATATTTCCCAACCCAGATCCAACGACGAAGATGAGGGCACGTGCGCCATTCTCTCCGCTCACGAGGGATCATTAGGAAATTAAAGGGAGCAAAAATTTTCACCCAATCCAATGTGAATCCCGTAGAATGGTTAGCAAATCAGTGTAGTTTGTAGATCAGTTAGTAGAAAAACTTCTCTAGAGCATAACTTCTTCAATTTTTGGCCAAATTGAGCCCAAAAAGAGCCCAACTTGGGGTTTTTGACTGGTCTAGAGCAATTCGAGACATTATTTTTTTATTCTGAGCACTAAAAACTCATGTAATCACATATTTTAGCACTTCCCAACATTGGAAGCTAGACTATGAGATGTAGCCCAGGAGGGGTGAACTCCTTCATCAATTTTTTTTCTTGTGTTACTCTTGATGGTATTAGTGTATTTTTTTTATGCTACAAAATAAGTTAAAAAACATTAATTTATGTGCTTTGCAAATTTATTAATTGCCTAGAGACATAAAATTTTACTTACACAATTCAGCAAACCTTCAAGTTTTCAAATACAAATCAGTTTAGTATCAGAGCTTTGGTTATTTGGTTTCTTTTAAGGTTTAATTATGTTGCAAGTGTTTTCTGATGCTTACAAGGTTGAAGCTCAAAAGTGGAGAAGGAAAGCTTGTGGTAACAAGTCCTCAAGCTAGTTCAAGGAGAGCAAATTTACCACAAGTTTCACCTCAAGTGTCATCCAAAGACTCGCCAGTCATAACACATGAAAGATGCCTTGAAAATATGTCTGAGGATGATAATACTTTCAGAAAAGAATTCTTTGAAATGATTGAAATGGTGAAAGTTCTTTATGAGGAAAGGAACTCAAGGTCGCAAGGAGAGAGCTCAAATCCTCCAAAGCGAAATGGTGGACATGGAGACAAACCTCCCAAACGGGATGGAGGGAATGGTGAAAAACCACCTCTACCTCCGCCTTTCTCTTCACCCTCATATTCTTCTACATGAACCCCTTCACAAACACCTCCACATTCTCCAAAGGGACATGGTAAAACTCCTTTGTTAAAACTTGACATAAATTTTGAATTGCCTATGTATAATGGAGAGGAAAATGCTGAGAAATTAGATAATTGGGTTTGTCATCTTGAAGTGTATTGCAAGATACAAAGGATCAAATATGATGATACCAAGATTCAACTTGCTTCTTTAAGGTTGGAAAGTGCAGAACTCATTTGGTGGGAAGCCAAAACTCAAGAGGATCTCAAGAAAATAGGTAAGATTATAAATTCTTGGAATGATCTTGTGGCTGCATTAAGAACACGAGTTTTATCCTTTAGCATACATGCAAAAATATATAATGGATTGGGAAAACTTTAGGAAAGAAAAGGGTCAAAGTGTACAAATTTATACCCAAGGGTTTTGAAGAATAGTTTTGATTTTGGGTGTATATTTATCCTCTCAACACACGCTACTTAAATATATTGGGGGTTTACATAGTTACTTGAGACACACAATTCTCATGTTTAACCCTACAAATCTAGATGAAGCTTGTGTACAGGAAACTCATTTAGAAGAAAGAGGGAAGAATTTTCCCCAAGGGGCAACAAAAATCCATTCAAGAGTGGAGACAAAGGAAAAGGGAAAAACAATGCTTCCATCAAGAAAGAGGGAGAAAAACTCACATGCAAACAATGCCCAATATAAGGCCATGATGAAGACCATTGTTGTAAACTTCATCATGAGATGAGGCCCAGAAATTTTAACAACAAATGAAAGAAAAATATTGTTGCAACTACACAACATTATTTAGGATCCGATTTTGGAGATGAACAAAGATCACAACCATGGGATTTAAAGGTAAGGACTCTATTGCAAGTACTATTTCTTCTAGTAACCTCAATGAAACTCAAAATTACAAGGAAAGAATAGAGCTTTTCCATGTTAGAGTTATCTCAAAACATAACAAAATAGACACTTTGTTTGAAATTGGATCACAAGAAAACCTAATTTTAGAAACCATTGTCAAGAAACTGAATTTGGAAACCATTCCTCATCCTAAACCTTATTCTTTAGGTTGGGTATGTGACAATGAAAAATTGCAAGTGACAATAAAATGTAAACTGAAATTCACCATCACTGCAAACTTCATTGATGAGAAATAACTTGATGTAGTTCCACTTGACATATGTGGTATTATTTTGGGAACCCCATATCTTTATGAAAGAAAAGCCATATTTCATCACCATGAGAACAAGTATCATGTGTTTAAAGATGGGGTCGATTACATTGGTAGAGCATATCACAAGAAATTAAATTTATCACTTGTGAATGTTGGACAAATGAAGAGGCTTATTAATTTTAGCAAGAATTTTGTACTTTTGATTATCAAACCCAAAAATTGTGTTGAGAATGAAGCCTTCCAAGGTTGTGACACGAGGTTAAAATATGATTTTATTGAGGTTGTTAACACCTATGATGAAATTTTTCAGGAACCAAAAGGATTTCCTCCTAAAAAAGGAATCCAACATGAGATCCAATTGCAACAAGATTGTCCTCTTCCAAACATTGGCACATATAGGATGTCAGTCATGAAAAATGCAGAAATCAAGAAACAAATCCAAGAGTTTCTTGATAAATGGGTCATCATACCAAGCACATCGCCATGTGGGTCACCTATTGTTTTAGTGTCAAATAAGGATGTTACATGGTGCATGTTTGTCGACTTTATAGAATTGAAAAAAATTATGGTAAAGAATCGTTACCCTCTTCCTAGAATTGATGATTTACTTGATCAATTGAACGATGTTGTTTATTTCATTAAGTTTTTCTTAAGGAGTGGTTGTTATCATATTAGGGTTGTTGAAAGATACATTTGGAAGACAGTCTTCAAGACAAAGCAATATTTTTTTCAGTGGTTGGTTATTCTATTTGGGCTTTGTAATGCTCCTGCTACATTCATGAGAGTTATGAATGATGTTTTAAGGCATTTTCTTAATGATTTTGTGATAGTCTAATTAGATAACATAATTATTTTCATCAAGGCTCGTGAAGAGCATGTCAAGCATGTTATGCAAGTACTAGATGTCGTGAAGAAAGAAAAGTTGTTTTTAAATATGTCCAAATGTGAATTTGGGAAAAATTCTTTAGTCTTCTTGGGTCATATTTTTGGAGGGGTGGACTGAAGATAAATCCCTCAAAGGTCAAAGTAATTTTGAAATCGCCAAAACCCAATATTGTAACAAAAGTTAGAAGCTTTTTGGGAGCAGCCCAATATTGGAGAAAGTTCATTTCTAACTTTTCTTCCATTGCAGCTCCATTATATGCATTGACAAGTGTGAAACAGGTTTTTGAGTGGGGAGGAAAATAGCAGAAAGCCTTCGATGAATTGAAAGAAAGAATCAATACAACACTAGTACTTGCACTTCCATATTTGAGACAATCATTTGAGATACAAACCAATGTGAGTGAATATGCCATGGGAACAGTCTTGATGCAACATGTTTTCATTCTAAAACTTTTAATGGATCTGTGATTAACTATCCTACATATGACAAAGAATTGTATGCTTTGGTGCAAAGTGTGAAAAAATGGAAACATTACTTGATGGGTAAGGAGACTGCTATACACACTGACCATAAAAAGTTGCAATCCTTACAATCAAAAATCAGGCTACAAAAAGCGAGGCACTTCATATGGATGGGTTTCTTACAATAATTCCACTTGGTGATAAGGTGTAAGAAAGGTATCTATAACAAGTTTGTTGATATGCTTTCTAGACCAATTGTTAGTGCATCCATTATTGCACTGAGAGTTTCTCTATAGCCCATATTAGGGTGGATGGGTGATCATTAAACGTGTGAGCGTTAGATGTGAGATGTTATCATGTTAGATGTTAATTTTGAGATGTGATATGTGAGATCTTTTTAAATTCAATTTTTTATATTGTAATTTTATTTTTTATTAATAAAATTATGAACAATTTTTTAGATACAAGAAAGTAAAATATACATATCAAATTAAAATATATAACACATAAATAGTACTTATAAATTAACATCTATTTTACCATATAACAAGATTTACCATAAAAAACTAATATTTACCATATAACAAGATTTTTAATCATGAATATTTACCATGGATATTATTAACTTTTAAATTGGATTTTTTACAATACCATGGCCATAAGAGATAGATAGAGAGATGGAGGTAGAGAGGGAGAGGAGGGGAAAAAATCATAATACCATGGGCTAATACCAGGTTTTATCAATACCATGGGTCATCTAGGCCTTTGATTATTATGTTATGGATCTAGGATTTTGATTATTATGTTATGGATCTAGGATTTTAATTATTTTGTTACAATATCATGGCCATTGTCTTATCAATACCACATGCCCAAAAACCATAACTTATTTCAAAATCAAATTTTTTTACTAGTACTTTATTTTAATTTAATTTTATAACATTTTTTAATTAAATCTAAAAGAATAAAGGTTATAGTTACTTTTGAGGTATATCTAAACCCACCATCCTCGTGACTACTAAAAATATTCCCATAGACATTAAATCGAGGTTTTAATAAATTAAAAATGAGAATATTTTTATATATATAAATGTGAAATTTATATAATATAAATAATATTATAAAGAAAGAGGATAGATGCATTTTAACCAAAGATCCAAGCAAAGAGAGAGAGAAAAATGACTAACAATGATAGAGGAAATATAATGCATGATTTTTAAAAAAAATTTATTATTGTATTTTCTTTGACATGATTGATCCAAAATATAGGTTTAATATTTTACAACCAAATATGTTTTTTTCAATTTAGATACTTTATTAAATAAAATAAAATGGTATCATATTTAAGAGAGAGAGAGTGAGATGGGGGGGAGTAGAGTGAGGGAGAGAGACATATAGGTGGGAGAGACAATGAGAGAGAGGAAGGAAGAGAGAGAGGTTGGGGGAGAGAGATGGATTTTGATGGGAAAAGAGAGGTAGGGAAGAACAATGAAATTGAGAGATAGATGTGAAGAGAGTGATGAGGGAGAAATGGAGATGGAATGAGGGGGAGAGGAGAAGAGGGAAGGGAGAGAAAAAGAGAGGATATAGATAGGGAAATAAGGGGAAGAGAGAGAGAGAGAAGGAGACATAGATATGGAGGGGGGAATGAGGGGGAGATAGAGAAGGAGAGAGAGAGGGAGATAGTGGAAAAGTTGGAGGGTGGAGAGATATTTTGTGTGTGATGGGGGGGGAGACAAAGGGAGATGGGAGAGAAAGGGAGAGAGAGGAAGGAAAAGACAGGGGACTTGAGAGAGAGGAGAGAGAGATAGGGGGGTATAGAAATGGATTTTTAAGGGGGAAATAGAGGGAGGGGAGAACAAACACATTGAGAGATAGAGGTGTAGAGAGAGAAGGAGTGCTAAGGGAGAGATGAAGATGGAATGAGGAAGAGTAGAGATGATGGAAAGGAGAGAAAAGGAGAGGATATAGATATGGAAAGAAGGGGAAGAGAGATACATGGAGGCATATATATGGAGGGGAAGAGAGGGGGAGAGTGAGAAGGAGAGAGAGAGGGAGATAGTGACAGAGTTGGAGGGTGGAGAGAGAGAGAGGGAGATAGTGACAGAGTTAGAGGGTGGAGAGATAGTGTGTGTGATGTGGGGGAGAGACCGAGGTATGTGGGAGAGAAAGAGAGAGAGAGGAAGGAAGAGAGAGAGGATAGGGAGAGGGGAGAGATGGTGTTGGAAGGGGAAGAAATACATAGAGAGATAAAGTTGGAGAGGGAGATGGAGTGACAAGGGAGAGATAGAGAGACGATGAGGGAGAGAGGAGGGCAAGAGAGAGAGAGAGAGATGGAGGGAGAGTGTGTATGTTTTGGGAGTGAGAAGGAGATACAAGGGGAGATATAGATATATATGGAAGGGGGAGAGAGGGTAGAAGAGAGAGGAAAAGAGAGGGAGGGAGGAAGAGATATAGATATGGAGAGAGAGTGTGTGTGTGTGTATATGTTTTGGGGCTGAGATAGAGATATAAATGGAGGGGTTATAATATATATATATATATAGAGAGAGAGAGAGAGAGAGGAATATGGAGAGATAGATAGATAGATATATATGGAGAGAGAAATTGTGTATGCGGGCTGATATAGAGATATAAAGAAGGAGACACAAAGTAAGATAAAGGTATATATGGGGGGGGGGGGGAGAAAGGGAGCATGACATGTGTTTAGGGGGTTGAGATAGAGAGACAAATAAGGAGAGATGGAGGGAGGTATAGATATTTATCGCATGGGGGGAGAGGGAATAAGAGAACATAGAGAAAGGGAGGGAGAGGTGGAGAGATAGAGAGATGGAGGAGAGAGGGAGGGGGGAGAGAGAAGGGTAGAGGGACGGAGATAGACACAGAATGGAAGGTTGAGAGAGAGGGAAGAAGAAATAGACAGACAGAGACAAATACAGACATAGATGTTAGCTCTAGAAAGTCGTGAATATTTTTTTTTTCACTAAAATAGATGTATTGATTTCAGTGTAGTTTTTTATTTCTAATATTATTTAATCCCTTGCACTAGATGCATTGATTTCAATGTAGATTTAGAATTATAATCCTATTTAATACCTTACACTAGATGCATTGATTTCAGTGTATATGTTGATTTCTACTCCTATTTGATTGCTTTCACTAGATGCATTCGTTTCAGTGTAGATATTTATTTCTAATCATATTTGATCGCTTGCACTAGATGCACTGATTTTAGTGTAGATGTCAATTTCTAATCATAATTAATACATTATAAGAGATGAATTTATTTCAATGTAAATGTTGATTTCTACTCCTCTTTGATTGCTTGCACTGGATGCATTAGTTTTAGTGTATATATTTATTTACAATCCTATATGATCGATTGCACTAAATGCATTTATTTCAAAGGTAGATGTTGATTTATACTCCTATTTGATTTCTTGCAATGGATGCATTGGTTTCAATGTAGATATTTATTTCTAATCCTATTTGATTGCTTGCACTAGATGCATTGATTTTATTGTAGATGTTGATTTCTAATCCTGTTTGATTTTTTGCACTAGATGCATTGATTTTAGTGTAGATATTTATTTCTAATTGTATTTGATCGCTTGCACTAGATGCATTGATTTTAGTGTGTATGTTGATTTCTAATCCGATTTAATACCTTACACTATATGCATTGATTTCATTGTACGTGTTGATTTATACTTCTATTTTATTGCTTGCATTGGATGTGTTGGTTTCAGTGTAGATTTTGACTTCTAATGCTATATGGTTGCTTGAACTAGATGCATTGATTTCAGTATAGATGTTGATTTCTAATCCTATTTAAGACCTTACACTAGATGCATTGATTTCAAAGTAGATGTCGATTTATAATCTTGTTTAATACCTTACACTAGATGCATTGATTTCAATGTAGATGTTGATTTCTTCTCATGTTTGATTGCTTGCACTGGATGTGTTGGTTTTAGTGTAGATATTGATTTGTAATCCTATTTGATTGCTTGCAGTAGATGCATTGATTTTAGTGTAGATGTTGATTTATAACCCTATTTTATTGTTTTCCCTACATGTAGCAATTTTAGTGTAGATGTTGATTTCTAATCCTATTTGATTGTTTTGACTAGATGAATTGATTTCAATGTACATGTTGATTAGTGATTTGATGCAAATAGATGTATGATGTACATTAATTTCAAAGTAATTAGATTAATAGGTTGCATTGATTTCAGTGTAAGCACATCTCTTCCCCCTCCATCTATATTTCTATCTCCCATGGTCTCTCCTTTCTATTTCTATCTCACACCCAAAACATACACACTCTCTCTCCATATATATTTATCTATCTCTCTCTCCCTCCCTTTTCCACTCCCTCTCTCTCTTCCCCATATCTCTCTCTAACACTTTTCTCTCCATATCTATATCTCTTCCTCCCTCCCTACCTTTTCCTCTCTCTTCTTCCCTCTCACCCCCCTCTATTGATATCTCTATTTCACCCCCAAAACAGACACATTGTCTCTCAGTGTAAGCACATAACATTATTCATGATGTTAATTAACTTATGTGTTACAGTAATTCAACTATAAATACAATACTTGAATTTTCATCCTAAATAAAATGTTCACTTATCCTAAATTTCTTCTTCCTGAAACTGTGAACTATTTGTAATTGACTACTTTTTTATTATTCCCATTTTCCATCATTCAAAATTGTTAATCACTTTGCATTCAAACGCGGTAATATAACATAACTAATAGGAGTGACAATAAGAAGAGTAGAAGAAAATAGTATCACATTGATCTCAATGAATATTTTTGTAATTGACTATATTCTTATTATTCACATTTTCTATCATTCAACATTGTTACATTGTCACTTTCCACCTAAAATTTTTGTTTCATCATTTTTCATCATTCAAGTTACTAACAGTCTCTCTCATCTCAACAAAAAAACTAAGCAAAGTTAGAATTAAATTGACCAAATTAATATTAGACATATTTAGCATATTTAAAACTATCAAAATAATTAGATGTTCAACAAATTTTGTATCATCACACACGACTGAAACCAACCTAGATCCATCCTAACCCCATATCTATCAAGCGCTGAGAGGGATCAAATTTGTCAAGGTGAAAATGTTTCATCAAGTTTTGCACTAAAAAAAGTGGTTTCCGCCTCGAGAGATTTGGCACTTGATAGATCTGGGGTTATGATGGATCTAGGCTAGTTGTTAAGCATAATTATATCATGCATGAGAGCTATGTTGAGCAATATGCTTTAGATGAGGATTTTAAGGATGTATATGAAACTTTGTGTCAAGTTAATCAAGTAGATGAATTATATTATCATGTGCATGATAAATTGTTGTATCATCTTGGAAAACTATGTATTTCACGGGGAGAAAGAGTAAAAAACATAAGGGAATTGCATACTTCTCTTACTGCTAGCCATTTTTGTGTAGGAAAGACAGTGGCACAATTACATAGGTATTGTTACTATCCTCGTATGATTAAATTGTGTCACGATATGTAAGAGGATTTTCTTTGTGTGTTGTCAGTAAGCCTAGTAATATAAAGTTGGGATTGTATACTCCACTTCTTGTTCCTTCCCATCCTTGGGAAATTGTTTCTATGGATTTTTTGGGAGGTTTACTTATGTCTAGGAAAGGTCATGATTATTTTTATGTGGTTGTGGATCGTTTCAACAAGATGTGTATTTTGATGCCTTGTAAGAAGCAGGTTGCAGCTGAACAAACTGCATAGTTGTTCTTTCAAAATGTATGGGTGCATTTTGGGTTGCCCACATCCATTATTTTTTATCAAGATTCTCACTTTGTTAGGAAATTTTGGCCAAGCTTGTGGGGACTCATGGACACCAAATTGAAAAATAGCACGGCATTCCATCCACAAACTGATGGAAAAATTGAAGTGGTGAACAAAAAGGTAATACATCTTCTTCATGTTTATTGTAGAAAGCATCCTAAGTTGTGGGATGAACATTTTCACTACATTCAGCATGCTTACAATTGGGCCAAGTGTTGATTGACACAAACATCTCCATTTGAGGCATGCTTGGAATACTTACCAAAATCTCCTTTAGATTTTATCTTGGGAAATATGTTTCAAGTGATGGACATAGAGACATAGATAAGGCCAAGATATTCATTGAACAAGTTCAATTGGTGCATCAAATGGTTCAAGAATAGTTGGAGAAGAGTCAAGCCAAGTACAAGACAAGACATGATAAGCATCTTGTTGATCATAGTTTTCAAGTGGGAGATGAAGTTTGGCTTCACATTAGCAAGGAAAGACTCCAAGGAGAAGGCAAAAAAATTAAACCAATCAAATATGGTCCATTCAATATTTTAGAAAATATTGGTGAGAATGCCTTCCGGTTAGATTTTCCTTCATATATGAAAATTTATGCAGTTGTTAATGATAAAATTTTGATATTTTATGAGCCTCCTTTGATTGAGGATCAAGGAGAGAATGTTCAGATTACTTCAATTGAATATATTGAAGAATCGCAACAATACACCATCCTTGACAAGAAAACAAGAACTTCAAAATGAGGGAACGTTGAGTACCTTCGTGTGGGGCTCAAAGGAACAAATCCAAGAAAATCGAAATGGATTGATATTGGAAGGATGAGTAAATTGTACCCTCATATTTTTTTTTACTGAAAAAAGATCTTTCGGAGGTCCAAAAGCTTCAAGTGGGGAGGAATGATCCAATGGATCAATAAAGTGCTCAAAATTAAAAGTGTTCAAAAGTGCTTTAACTAGTTCCAAAATGTAGATCTCGTCGCCTTGAATCTAAGGTAACTTGAATCGCTCAAAATCGATATCGTATGCTCCTGATATCGCATTATGATCATTTTCTTAAATAGCTAAAAACTTTGCAAGTTGGATGTAGGTATGCTAATTGTCCAATCCATATGATGACTGGGAAGGGTGACTGGATAGTTTGAATATGTTTATTGGGCCAATGGAAGACTTCCAAGTGGAATATCTGTATTGGTTCGTTGTTGTTGTGATTTGATTAGTCGATTTTTGTGTTTATGTGCTCCAATGAATGGAGGCCATGTCGACCAATGGAGGGCAGCGCCGTGGCCTTCCAATGGTGCATAAAAAAAAATTATGGGCCAAAATTCCTTTGGGTGAGTCAAACACGTGACTTGTGGTTGGGAAACACAATGCCTTACCGCCATGCCACCGAGTGATTCTTAATAGACTAAGGCTCGCAGTTGTATTTAAAGTTTATTGTTATGGTGGTTGGGGGACGGGGTCGGGGTTAAGCCCTGGTCCCCCAGTTGCCCCATACCCACAGGACCATATGAAAGGGCGTTGAGGGCTCGAGCTTAACCCCTACCCAAATCCCTGGTTAATAAAACACTACCACAGTTCGGGCACGCAGTTAACATACCACAGTGTCATATAACCAAATTGCAGTTCAAATGTAGTTTGGCACGAATTTTATGGCAAGTATCCAAACCACTGTGGGGTGAACACAGAACACGACCACAGCTAGAGTAGTGTTAACAGTTGGCACGGGTATGGCCCAACCCAGATCCAACAATGGAGATGAGGGCATGTGGCCCAATCTCTCCACTCACGGAGGGTCATTGAGAAATTAAAGGAAGTGACATTTTGCAACCAATCTAGCAAAAATCTTGTCAGTGTCGAGTGATATTGTCACTCGACGGTTCTGAAAATGGCAGATTCGTAGAATGGTTAGAAGAGCAGTGCATCTTGTATATCAGTTAGTAGCAAAATTTCTTTAGAGCATAACTTCTTCATTTTTTGGCCAAATTGAGCCCAATAAGAGCCCAACTTGGGGTTTTTTACTGTTCTTGAGCCATTGGAGACATTAATTTTTCATTATGAGAAATGAAAATCCATATAATAACATATTTGAGCACTTAATAAAAGAGGCCCAATATTGGAAGTTGAACTAGGAGATGTAACCCAAGAGGGGTGAATTCCTTCATCATATTTTTGTCTTGTGTTACTGTTGACAGTATTATTCTCTATGTTTTTATGCTGCAAACTGACTTAAAAAAAAAAAAAAAAAAATTATGTGTTTTTCAAATTGACTAATTTCCTAAAGACATAAAAATTTACTTACACATTTCATCAAACCTTCAAGTTTTCAAAAATAGATCAATGGGTGGTTGTGGATGAAATACCCTCTCGGGTCTTCCCAAGACCCAAGGTAGTCTATTTGAGATTAACTACAACTTGTTACACGTCAGTTTGTCACCATGACATTTGATGGTCAATATGGATCTATCACCATCCATGCTCATGCTTCCTTAGAAGTAAAACATTTATGGTCCTTAATCAAGTCTTGGAAACTAGGAAAATAGCTCTTAAATACTCTTAAAGATGGTTTACGCACTTTTTGTGGTC
This sequence comes from Pinus albicaulis, assembly GCA_034641835.2. Classification (NCBI taxonomy): domain Eukaryota; kingdom Viridiplantae; phylum Streptophyta; class Pinopsida; order Pinales; family Pinaceae; genus Pinus; species Pinus albicaulis. The sequence goes on along the minus strand of CM076578.1, from coordinate 1,157,888,825 downwards.
ACTTCTTGTGCATGCGTGGATATTACTAAGCTTACCTACGGACTTATGCGCTCTGTTTCTTGTTAAAACATGCACACCCAATTTTAAGTAAATTAGAGGAGAAAAGTAACTTCTAGAAGCATACTTGGGTGCATATTCTTGCAACTAAAAGTCTTTGAGTCGCGCTAGTTCGAGCTAAATCCCTCCAACCATGGAACTTATCCCCTTGGATCAAAGAACCCTAATCCCCTCATTTGTGGAATACACCCCTCTATTGGTTGATCTGAAACCTCCTCAGTTTCTCCTATAAATTGAGCTGAAACTTCAGGGTTAGGGGGTTCACTTATAATAATCTTATGTTTGTCATTCTAGAGTGGAAATTTTGTTAAACCAAGGAGGAAGATTGGGAATGCATACGGGAGGAATATGTATGACATCAAGGCTTGGTTGTAATATTTCTCTTTATATTCCTGAATAATACATTTGGATACTTTTTCTCATTGTGTTGTTTTCATATTCATTAAAACATTTGAAATTCTTAATATCCTTGATCATTAAGTTAAGCTAGTATTTGGATTATTACATACTGCAGATGCTTTTGATTCTTTGCATGTTTTTGATTGCAAGTTTCTTCTTAGTATTGAAGGAATTCTTCGGGACGAAATGCAAGGTCTTCAACAAACATCTCATTGAAAGGTAAGAGAATTATCCTCTCTTTTATAGTTTTGATAATCTGAATGCTAATAGCTTAGGGAAAGAGATATTATTGTGTTTGTTTGTTTCTAGTTATCTATTGGGATACTAGGGGGATCTCTCTTGTCTGCAAGAGGGATTTATCCTGATAACACAATTGTCACAAAGAAACATGTATATATTCATATTAACCCATGATTGACAAAGCCAAAAGAGCAGAGTTACCTCATTCCCTCGTGTAGCCTTGCTGGAGATCTTAGTGTGGCAAAGTGTAAGACCTATCCGCCAACCCCTAGATCAGAACCTACACATAAGCAAGACAAAGTGTAATCTTTGCAGCATATGAACCTTGACAATCAAAATCATTAACATATGGAAGAATATAAACTATCATGCATCTGAGCTACTTATCAATTTCACCATTGAACCAACATGTAAATAAATACAATCTCAACACCATCAAGTAAACAGAACATAAACGTATATATATTATATGATAGAAGAAGGATGATTACAACCATTGTGGCTAGATAAAGCCTCCTCTATTCCTTCAGCTCCAATCTCTCTCTCTCAACTTCTTGGCAGCATAATAATTTTTGAGCTCTTCAAAATTTTGATGACCATTCTACCTTTGTTACAATGACCAACCCTCCAATTTATAGATGGAGAGAGGCTCATCCTTGCCAATTCCTCCATGATTTCTAATGAGGCAAGAGATAGGAACTTGCCTTGATTTATTGTTGTTTCCATTTCCATGTGTCTTATATAGGATTAGCAATATCCAAAATCAAGACTGAGGCATAGATTTCCTACTTTTTAAGCTGGTCGTTGAGTGGAAAGAGGGATTTCAGTCAGTCAACTCATGTTTTTACCTCTAGACCTTATGAAAATCCAATAAAACTTCCCTTTAGGGAAAATAGAGTCATAACCTAGGAACTAACGCTTTTTTCTGAGAACTTGGTAGCGTTATAACTCCTTTTGTTTGTTTCTGGGGTGCGTTACCCTAGAAAATAGGCCTGTAACTTAGGTATTTCTTCCAAACAAAGTGTTATCCTCCTTTGAGTTGATGAGGACGTAATTTTAATGTATAAAAATCACACATGCATAACTTTACTCCAAACCCTCTAACTCAAATTTACTGAGTTAATTGAGTGACAAGATTCATGACACACTAGTTAACAACCTCCAAGTTGTCTTGCTGATGTGGAAATTCAATTTTACTCACTTTAACTAATGCTAAAGTCAATTTGATCCTTTCTTGCTACATTTTTTCAACACTCCCTCTTAGCAAGAAAGGGATTTTCTAACATCCATATCTTGCACTTGTGGAATTCAAATTTTCCTCTTGAAAATTCCTTTTTCAAAGTGTCAGCATCTTACTCCTTGGTTGGAATGTACTATAGAAACATAATTCTCCTTTACACACATTACCATAAATTATGATACTAGATATTAATATGCTTGGACTTGTCATGAAATACCATATTCGTAGAGAGCTTAATGCAACTTTGATCATCACAATATATCATTGTCGGATCCATGTCCTGAATGAATAGTTCCACGAGTATTTTCCTCATGAAGATTGCTTCACATGTTTCTTGACTTGAAACCATGTATTTGACCTCTATTTAGTTGAGGATCACATACCTATGCTTCCTGTTGTACCAGGAAATAGTTGTGGACCAAACACTAAATATAGAACTTGATGTAATTTTCCTGTCAAATGGACTCCCTACCCAATCTCCATCATTGAAGCCTTGCAGCTTCACTCTTTCTGTCTATTTGTACCATAATCCATATTGGGTAGTGCCTTTGAGGTATCATAACACATGCTTTTTTTCCTTCCAATATAATTTTGTAGGTCTCATGATTAGAGGCTAAGTATTAAGCTCAAAATTAAAGTACTCATAAATGCTCCAAACTAGAATGACAATGAAGAGCTTGTCACCAGGAATCTAGCACAATTCGTTTCATCAAAAACCGACTTTGGATGAAGAAGTTATGACCTGTTGTTCATTTTCTCAAACAGCTAAAATAATTGCAGAACAGTGATAGGTTGATAACATGGAAGCCCAGTCAGCACTCGAGGTATATTCAGGGAATATTCTCCATTTTTAGACCAATGACGTTGTGACAAGTGTCACAACTGGATTCGCCAGTGAACTTTGGAGGTGAAATTTTTTTTTACAGTTATCCTAAGGTTGAAGGGGAATTTTTTCTAATTGGAATAGTCCAAATAGAACTGAACACGTGGTGTAGCCAAATGCCACCACATGCACCCGCTGGTAGACCCATCCAACCTTTGGAATTGGTCGAAATTCAAATTTATGGTTTTACACCAAATTTTTTCACATACATATATTTCGGGCTACATATATTATTTAACCAAAGTGCTAATTATGGATATGTAGATATTAATGTGAGATGAATATATTTCATAACCCAAAGTTCAAATTATGGGATAGGTGGACTGATCCAAGAGGATCTTACAAGTCCAAGTACGAGTGGCATTAGGAATGGCTCAAAATTCAAAGAGGCGGAAATGTGGAAAACTTAGTGTCAAGTTGAATATCTCATCGTTCTGATCATAGCCGTGTGAAAGGTTCGTTAATCCGAGCCTATATGGAGAAGTTAGAGTGAGTCAAAGTTTTTGGGTTGACTTAGTGATGTGGTAGGTTAAGGAGGCGGAAATTTTGCAATTTTTCGGTGCTAGAATTCGGCCAATTTTTGGGAATATTTTGTGGGATGGTTAGTTTGTATAATATCCCCCAAAATCTGTTCAAATTAATATTGGGGCTCCTTATTTATAAAATTATATATATATATATATATATATATATATATGGGCGGGTCATGACCCCCTCCCCTCCCCAACTATCATATAACAAATAAATATTACAAAAAGGGGGACGGGTCGTGACCCCCACCCCCTCCCCAAATCCTTGCCATATATATGAAATGGAAGTCAAATAAAACAGTTGGGTCTATCCGCATGGAAGCAGACCCACCCACCACAACACCTATTATATAGTGAGCAAGTCAGGTCGGGCCACATGGAGTGGACCCACCGCCCTATGACTTATCACATATCCAAGGTAAAATAAAATGAGGGGCGGGATTTGATCCCCCACCACCTCCTCCTTCATTTTTAGAAATTAACCAATACGCCAACCACCCCGACTTTGGTAACCCCACCGAGTTTTTTTATATAAAAACTCAACATTTCACACAGTATGGGGGGAGAAAGTACAAGAGGGCACGCAATTCAAGGTGTTGGAACCCTGAGCCATTCAGGGAGGCAGTGGAACCATGATCTCAACCACATTTTCAGAGGGCCCACAATTGTCTAGTGTCCAAATTGGGAAAATTTTATATGGATTCTAGACCTCTCGGTGACAAGAATCTGATGGTGTTGTCTGTTTCTACAACAGGGGTCTCCATTTTCATACCTTTTCCATATTGGAGGTATAAGGGTGCTTTATGTAACTTTTCTTGTACTTCTTCTTCTTCTCGCCACTTAATGAATGAAGGCCTCCCCACTGTTGAGCAAGGCCCAGAGACGTAGTCCGAATTGGACGAACTTCGTAATCAATTCTTGGTGTCTTGGTCTCATGCATGTCATGGTATCTTTTTTCTTCATTTTTTGTGTTTATGATTCATGGTTTTAAATTCTCTTTTATATGTAATTCTTTAATGCATCTATAAGTAAAAGATCTTGGATCAAGTGGTATGAAAGTAGGTCTTTGTCGATGCGAATTTCATGAGTATATGCTAACAAGAAACAAGTTGCAAAAAGGTGAAGGAAAGCTTAAGCCTTTTCATCCCAAAGCAAGACATGTGTGATGAAGAAGAAACATGGCAGATGAGGAATCTCATTGGGAAGAAGAGTGGAATTACCGCAAGGCATTCTACAAGATGGCAGAGAAAGTAGACAAACTGTTTGTAGAGTATGAGAAGACCGTCAAGCTCGAGAAGAAAAATGCAGATGACCACGGATCAGTAAACCATGGATATGGTGGAGAAGAGCCCCCTCCCTCTCCATCTTCTAGTGATTGCTCCCCTTCTTCTTCTTATCATTCTCGCAGACATCAAAGGCATACTTATAAGAAACATTTCCTTAAACTAGATGTAAAGTTTGACTTGCCTATGTATACAAGAGAATGTAATGCAGAAAAGATTAACAATTAGAATAGATAGATTGAGGTCTACTGCCAGATTCAATAGATCAAGAGAGACGAGGCAAAGATTCAGTCGGCATCCCTTCAACTGAGTGACACCGCTCTCATTTGGTGGGAGAGAAAATTGCAAGGCAAAAACAATCTGGGTAACCTTATCTCCTCATGGTCAAATTTTATTTCTGCATTTAAAAATCATTTTTAACCATTGGGTTATAAGAAAAAAGCATTAATGGAATGGCAACACCTAAAGAAAGTTAAAGGCCAAAATGTGAAAAACTTCACTGAAGAATTTAGGAAACAAACATTGAAATTAGAAATTCTGTTAGATTCACCAGAGATTGTAACTAAGTATATCGATTATTTACATGGTTACATAAGACATTCATTATTATTTTTTGAGCCTACTACTATCGATGAGGCCAGTATGAAAGCCATGCATATTGAAAACAATGAGACATATGAACAAAATGACCACCGTAAAAGAGTTGTAGCAGCTAAGAGAAGAGGAGAAAATACCTCTTGCACCCATTGTGAGAAATAAGGACACGACAAAGAAAGTTGTTGGAAGCTTCACCCTAAGATGAGACCTAAGAGCGATGACAAGAAGAAGAGGCAGAAGAGAGTTTCCACCATGCAATAAGATAAAAAGTCTAAATCAGAGGAATATGAGAAGGTCATGGCTTCAGGAGTTTCACGAGGTAGACCAATTGAATTGGGATCGGATTCTGGTGATGAAAGTAGGATTGCATCTCTTGGAATGGCATCAGATGGACCCATCGATTTGGGTTCAGATTCAGGTAATGAAACAAAAATTTAAACACATAGTGTACCAAAGATGAAAAGGTCGCCCAATGTGGCATGGCTCTAGGAACTTGAGGATATCAATCAAATCATTTAAGTAGATAATATTGAGTTAAGAAGACTCCTACATGAAGCAGAAAAGGAGAAACAAAGGTTGTTATGCCAATTTTGATCTAAGGACGAGGCCTTGGAGAAGCTCTAGCATAACTCCCTTGAGGTAAAAAGTGTTTCTTCGATTTCACATACTTTTCATGATGACGATTTTGCTGCTTTTGAAAAGCATACTACAGGTATCGGATCCAAACTGTTGAAGAATATGGGGTATCAGGGAAAGGGCCTCGGCATTAATGACCAAGGAATCATAAACCCTATCAAAGTAGAAGAATTACCCTATCATGTAGGACTTGGGTATGTCATGAAAAAAGTTGAGGAATGCTCCAAGACAGCCAGTGACCCACCAACTACAGATGATGAGAGCGCCTCATCACATCCTAGCGACACTGAGGGATCCATGAGCACTTATCACAGGCACATCAGGAAGAAGCGTTCCAAAACAATCTAGAAAGTTTGGAGGGAAAAGAATCGTTGTATTCGTTGCAACAAGGTGGGACACCAACAATCCATGTGCCCAATAATCCATGCCCCAAAAGCATTGATATGGGAGCTTACTGGTGAAAATGTTTAAAAAATGAATCCACCACATTCATGGTGGTCTGCCTTATTAAGTAAAATATGGTTTTCTTAGAGGTAGTAGTTTGTTATGGCCACATTTTGTAAATCATGCATTGCAAGTAAATGTAAAAGCGATGATGTGTTCCCCATCCCTTCAAAATGCAACGATGATGTTTTGGCCTTTTCTTATGAATAGTTGAGGTATTGGTTTTTATTACGTAATCCTTGATCAATGAGTGTGTGCTATAAACTCTTGGCAAGTGAGGGGTTGTTGAGTCATGTGTGGTGTGTAGATGATTGCAAATGATGTACCAGATTTTTGTGTAGGTTATTGAAAGTGTGGGTTGGCAAGAACACAAGAAGTGTGTTAGGTGTGTTAATTCTTTTTGTGGTCCAAAAGCTCCTCAGCGGGGAGTAATGTTCCAGGAGGATCTTACAGGTCCAAGTACGAGTGGCATTAGGAATGGCTCAAAACTAAAAGTGGTGGAAATGTGGCAAACTAAGTCTCAAGTTGAAGATCTCATCATTCTGATCGCAGCAATGCAAACGATTTATCAATCCGAGCTAGTATGGAGAAGTTAGAGCGAGCCAAAGTTTTTGGGTTGACTTGGTGATGTGGCAGGTTAAGGAGGCAGCAATTTTGCAATTTTTTCGGCATTGGAATCCGGAAAATTTCTGGGAAAAATTGTGGGATAATTAGTTTGTATAATATCCCCCAAAATATGTTCAAATGAATATTGGGGTTGTTTATATATATATATATATATATATATATATATAAAGGGGTGGGCCATAACCCCTACCCCTCCCCAAGTATCATATAACAAACAAATTTTAAAAAAAGGGGGACGGGTCATGACCCCCGCCCCCTCCCCAACTCCTTTCCATATATATGAAATGGTGGTCAAACAAAATGGTTGGGTTGGGCTGCATGGAAGCTAACACGCCCACCACAACACCTATTATACAGTAAATGGAAACCACCCCGGATTTGGTAAGTCTGTCGAGTTTTTTATATAAAAACTCAACATTTTTCACAATACAAGGTCGAGAAGGTACAATCGATCACAAAATTCGAGGTGGTGGAACCCTAAGCCATTTAAGGAGGCAATGGAACTGTGATCTGAGCCACATTTCCAGAGGGCCCAAAACTGTCCAATGTCCAAATTGGGCAACTTTTACATGGATTCTACACCTCTTGACGATAGGAATCTGATGGTGTTATCTATTTCTGCAATAGAGGCCACCATTTTTCGAGAATTTTCCAAATTGGAGGTATAAGGGTGCTTTATGTAATTTTCTTGTACTTCTTCTTCTTCTTGCCGCTTAATGAATGAAGGCCACCACACTGTTGAGCAGGGCTCGGAGACGTAGTCCGAATTGGAAAAACTCTGTAATCAATTGGTGTCTTGGTCTCATGTGTGTCATGGTCTCTTTTTTCTTCATTTTAAGTGTTTATGATTCATGGTTTTAAATTCTCTATTATATTTAATTCTTTAATGAATCTATAAGAAAAAGATCTTGGATAGCGGACCAGTGGACTTTCGACATTAGGGTGCATATAATTTTAATCCAAATTTTTGACTAAGGGTTGCAAATTATACTTTGGAACAAAATTTTGGTGCGAGGGTCAGGGTCGAACCCACGACGTACCCCACACAACTCCAATGCCTTACCATCTATGCTCTCTGATGGGTCTTAACCCTATAAGGTCGCATCCACTATTTTAAGTTTGCAAGATCCGATGGCGAGGGTTCAAAGGGGGCCAACCCTGTGGACCATTTTCCTCCCATGTGAGTACAATGCGAAAACCGTGGATGGAGCTGAATTGCAACGGGCAGAGTTTAACGTTAATTAATCACGATTACTCCACTAATATGTGGTTTATTTGTTAATTAAAATGGGTTTGTGATATTTGGATAATGCGCAGTTAAGACGCGCTTATCATAGTTAAGTGAAATCTTAACTAGTAATTAATCACCCCGTTAATTGGCGGCAGAGTTATCGGAACCGCCTATTTCAGAAAAATCCACCAAACTGTCGAAGTTATCTGGAGTCTTCTCTAGATTTGGAAGAGATATCGTAGGAAAAATTGTTTTGGCCATAACTGGAGCAATTTTCGACCAATTTTGGCTTAGGAAGAGTCATTCTTGGTAGATTTTGATGTTTTGGACACATTGGAGCAGGTTGCAGAGGCAATAGGAGACTGTAAACAAAATTATTTTCACAATTTAGCTAATACAAAGGCCCATGCCATGGAAGTTGGACCAAGGAGATGTAGCCCATGAGGGGTGAACTCCTTCTTCAAAACAAAGTGTTATTGATTCAATTGTGATGGTTTTCTATTTGTTTGTTTGTTATTGTTCAGCATTTAGTTTCCATGCTTTTATGATTCAAGTATTCAACTTAATCTCCACACATTTACTTGTTAATCAATCATAATCACTTCAATAAACCAGTGTACAAGAAGAAAAGATCAACACTTTTAATATAAATCTAAAGATGAAATTAGCACAGCAAAACTAACATTCAAATTCAGATCAAGATGGTATTAGAGCAAAGGTTATTTGCTTGTTTTTCTTGAGATTTGTGCAAGAAGGGTTTTAATAGTTTCAATTTTGCGATGCTTACAAGGTTGAAGTTGCAGAGAGGAGAAGGGAAAATATTGGTTGCTATTCCTAAGGTTAGGACCAGAAGAAGGAGAGATACAAGAGAATCATCTCCACCCAAATTTCCACTCATAGTTGCACTTGAAGAACCTCAATTTTTTTCTCCAGAAGTTGAGATTGAGGAGGTACAAATTGCACAAGAATTTGAGTTGATTGAAGAGGTACAAGCATAAAAAGTTGATCTTGAAACCATAGCCATCATGTTAGGTGTTGGATAGACTCAAGGACATTCAGAAGAGGAATATTTCAAGAGAGACTTCAATGACATAAAGAGGATGGTTAAAATTATGTTTGTTGCATTCACTGTTGGAATGGTAGGAGAAGGTTCTAAGCCTCCACATGGAGAAGGAACTTCAGATGATAAGAAGGATGAAGAGAAGAGTTCAAAGGGAAGTGGATGAAATCCACCTCCATCTCCACCATCCTCATCCTCATCATCTTCATCAGCATCATCTTCCACTTCCACTATAAAAACCACCCATACTCATTAAAAAACCCCAAAAGGAAAAACTCCATTACTCAAATTGGACATTAAGTTTGAAATTCCCATATACAATGGTGAGGTAAATGCAAAGAAGTTGGAAAATTGGATCCGTCAATTGGAGGTATATTGCAGAATTCATAACCTACAAGTCGGCGACATAAAGATCTAGTTGGCTTGATTAAGGCTAGAAGGAGCAGCACTCATCTGGTGGGAGGTAAACACTCAAGAGGAAATGTGAATCCATGGTAAGATATCCATTTTGTGGGTTGAGTTTATTTCTTCAATTAAAAGACATTTTTATCCTTTAGCCTATATGAAAAAATCCATTATGATATGAAAAACCTTTAGGCAACTCAAGGGTCAAATAGTTCAAGAATATACCCAGGAGTTGAGGAAAAGGGCTTTCTTGTTAGGACTAAACTTGAATTCCCAAGACACACTCTTGAAATACATTGGGGGTTTACATTCCAATTGAAACATACTATCCTTATGTTTAACCCAAGAAATTTAAATGAAGTTTGTGTGCAAGCCACGCATCTTGAAGCAAGGAGAAAGAACATTTAGGAAGAGGGTAGTAAGAATAATCCATTCAAGGGTAAGGGAAAAGAGAAAGGAGGAAAATGGAAGGGAAAGAAGAATTAAAGTGTTAAGAAATAAGGGGATAAAAATACATGCAAACATCGTTCCAAATAAGGGCATGATGAAGCCCACTATTGGAAATTACATCTTGAACTAAGGCCTAAGAAACGAAACAATAAGGGGAAACAAAAGATGACTGCCACTACACAACATGATCTTGGATCTGATTCCGGTAATGAGACCAAGATTGTAGCCATGGTCAAAAATGGAAAAGAATCCATAGCAATTAAAAGTTCCTCAAATTTCCACAACAACACTCCAAATGAAGAAACAAGGATAGAATTGTTCCATGTAAGAGTGATTTCAAATCATACAAATATTGATCCATTGTTTGATAGTGGGTCATAATCAAACTTGATTTCAGAAGACTTGGTCAAAAATATTAACCTTGAAACTCTACCACATCATAAGCCATACCCTTTGGGTTGGATAGTCAAGAATGCCAATTTACAAGTTACAAGTAAATGCATATTTCGATTTGCCATTATTGCAAACTTTGTTGATGAAGTTGAGTTAGATGTGGTTCCACTTGAAATTTCAGGAATTATGTTGCGAAGTAAATATTTGTATGATAGGAAATCGATATTTTACGCCATGAGAACAAATATCATTTTCTCAAGTATGGGGTGGAGTATATTGTGAGATCTCATCGCAAAAAGTTGAATATTTCTTTAGTTAATGCAGGGCAGATGAAGAGACTAGTTAATGCAAGTAAAAATTTTCTGCTTGATCAGAGGCTCAGTATTTATCTGAAAACTAAAAGTGTGTATAAATGCTCCAAACCAGAATGATCATGTAGAGCTCGTTTCTAGGATTTCGTCACAATTCGTTTCGTCCAAATCTGACTATGGATGAAGAAGTTATGACCTACTGTCTATTTTCCCAAACAGGTAAAAAAATGTGTGGAATAGTGACAGATTGATGACATGGCAGTCTAGTCATAATTTCAAGAATATCCAGGGAATATTCTCCAATTTCAGCCAATGACACTATGACAAGTGTCGCAGTATGATTCACCAATGATACTTTGGAATTGAAATTTTTTTCCTCTTATTCTTAGGTTGAATGAGAATTGTTTTTAGGTTGGAGTAGTCCAACTAGAGCTAGACACGTGGTGCAGCCAGAGGCCACCACATGTCCCCTCAGGTGTGGACCCATCCAACCTTGGATTAATTTTTGAATTCTCTTAATCTAAAGTTTTGGGTAGACATATATCTATGGCATATATTATTATTTGACCTAAGGTTTAGACCTTAGTCTATATGGCGGAGTTGGTTGAAATCTATGGACAGACATACATATGGCACATATTTTTAGACCTTAGTATATGGAGGTTTATATGCTATATAGTGGAGGCTAACTATTATGGAGGAGACTCCTATACATATGGTGGGCAAACATTTAAACTAGTGGAATTCCCTAACCATAGCGGAGGCCTCTATGTATATGTGGCAGAGGTGTCTAATCTAGAGGGAGGCCACTATATTCTGCGAACCGACCCTTATAAAGGCAGATAGGTGTATGGAATTTCAACTATGGTTTTAAACCTTAGTTATATTTAATGTAGGGCAGATTAAAAATTTTGTGCGGGGGTCGAGGTCAAACCCATGACCACCCCCGTGCTACTCTGGCGCTCTACCACTCTATTGCTCAATGGGTCTTAACCCATATACACTTCCGCTAATACTTAAAGTTTGAATGCACCTACAATGGGGGTCCGGATGGGGCCAGCCCCCTCCCATATGATCCAACGCAAGAACCAATGGCGAGCAGTTATGAACCAGTGGGAATATTTAAAAACCAAACCTATTTATTAAGGCCTAATCTAAAGATTATTGTCACATAACTGCAATTAACGCTAATCTAATCCGTTGTCAAAGTTTGGTATATTTTGATGTTTTGGAGCCATTTGAGTAGGTTTCAAAGGCAAAAGGAGACTATAAGCATAATTCTTTCACAATTGAAGCTAATACAAAGGCCCATGCCATGGAAGCTAGACCAAGGAGACGTAGCCCAAGAGGGGTGAACTCCTTCATCAAAACCATGTGTTATTGATTTAGTTGTGTTGCTTTGCTTAGTTTTTATATGTTGTTGTTCAACATTTAGTTTCCATGCTTTTATGTTCATGAAATCAAATTAATCTCTACAAGTTTGTTTCTTTATCAATCATAATCACACCTAAAAACCCTTGCACAAGAAGCAAACATAAGCAATTTCATTATAAATCTGAAACTGATATTAGCACAGTAATAATTAACAACAAAATTCAGATCAGTGCTTCTCATGATCAAGAAAAAGGATGGAATATGAATCTTTTGAAGGATGTGATGACAAATTAAAATATGATTTTTTTGATGTGGTAAGTTAGCATGGCGAGATGTTTCAAGAACCAAGTGGGTTACCTCCCAAGAGGGGAATTCAACATGAGATTCAGTTGCAGCAAGATGTTCCACTTCCAAACATTGGTATGTATTGCATGTCAATTATGGAGAGTTTGGAAATCAAGAAGAAAATCCAAGAATTTTTGAACAAAGGTATCATACGCCCATCTAGTTCACCATGTGGTTCACCAATTTTTTTGGTACCAAAGAAGGGTAGGACTTGGCACATGTGCGTGGATTTTCGTGCACTGAATAAAATCACGGTAAAGAATAGCTATCCACTCCCACGAATTAATGATTTTCTTAACAATTAAGGTATTATGAAAATTATTTCACTAAGATATACTTACGTAGTGGTTATCATCAACTTAGAATAGCTGAGGAGGACATTTGGAAAACTGCATTTAAAACTAGACAAGGATTGTTTGAGTGGCTAGTTATGCCATTCGGTATAAAAAATGCTCCAACTACTTTCATGATAGTTATGAATGATGTTTTAAGACCATTTATAGATTAATTTTTCATTGTTTACTTAGATTATATTTTGATATTCAACAAATCAAGAGATGAACATGTCATGCATGTGAACAAGGTACTTGATGTCTTGAAAAAAGAGAAGTTATTTTTAAAGATTTCAAAGTGTGAGTTTGGAAAGACTTATTTAGTGTATTTGGGACACATTGTTGGAGGAGGTGAGTTGAATATAGACCCTTCCAAGCTTGAGGTCATTGTGAAATGGCCCAAGCCCAATATAGTGATGGAGATAAGAAGCTTTCTTGGGGCAGCACAATATTGGAGTAAATTCATTGCTAATTTTTCTTCCATTGCAACTCTGTTATATGCATTCACAAGTGTCAAGAAATAATTCTAATGGGGAGATATGCAAAAAAAATAGTTTGATGCTTTAAAACAAAATATCAGTTCAGCACCGGTATTGGCTCTTCTGGATCTTAGACAGTTATTTGAGATCCAAACAGATGCTAGTGACTACACCATGGGAGCAGTTCTCATGCAGCATGGTAAGCTCATTCTATTTCATTCTAAAAATTTTAATGGAGTTGTGACTAACTATCCCACCTATTACAAAGAGTTATATGCATTGGTACATAGTGTAAAGAAATGGAAGCACTATTTGATGGGGAAAGAGACCATTATCCATACCGACCATCAGCCATTGCAGTACTTATAGTCACAGTTGAAGTTGCTGCAATCAAGACATTTCAGATGGATGGGATTTCTACAACAATTCCATTTGGTTATTAGGTATAAAAAGGGAATCTAAAATAAGGTAGTTGATATTCTCTCTAGGCCTATTGTAAATTCATCTATTATACTCAAGCACAATTTAGTTATGCATGAAAGCTACATTGAACAATATGCATATGATAGTGATTTTCAAGATGTATGAAAGCTTGAGTAAAGGAAAACAAGTTGAAGAGTTAGATTATCATGTGCATAATAGTTTTCTGTTGTATCACTTGGGCAAGTTATGTAATCCACAGGGAGAAAGAAACAGTATCATAAGGGAGGCACATACTCCATTGATTGTTGGACATTTCGATGTAGGCAAGACGGTAGTGAATCTCCAAATGTATTGTTATTGACCACGCATGATTGATAGGTTATCTCACTTCATTAGAGAGTGTTTTTTTTGTGCAATAAGTAAGCCTAGCAATAGGAAACTAGTATTGTACACTCCACTTCTGGTACCTTCACGTCCTTGGGAAAGTATCTCAATGGATTTTGTAGGAGGTCTTCCAATGTAAAGGAAAGGTCATGATTACTTGTATGTATTTGTAGATAGGTTCAACAAAATGTGTCTTTTGATGCCATGTAAAAAAAAATTACAGCTGAACAAAAAGCTCAGTTTCTTTCAAAATGTATGGGTTCATTTTGGTCTTCCTACTTCTATTGTAAGTGATCGAGATTCTTGATTTGTTGGGAATTTTTGGTCAAAATTGTGGGACATGATGGACACTAAGTTGAAGAAGAGTACAACCTTTCATCCGAAAATAGATGCTCAAACCGAGGTGGTTAACAGGACATTCACTCATCTTCTTAGAGGTTATTTCAGCAAACATTCGAAGTTGTGGGATGAAGAGTTGCATTACATTCAGCATGCTTATAACAAGGCAAAGCATTCTACCACAAACACATCGCCATTTGAGGCATGTCTTGGGTACTTTCCAAGATCGCCTTTAGACTTAATCTTTGATAAATATGTCACTATAGATGGTCATAGTGACATAGATAAGGCAAGGAATTTCATCGAGAAAATTCAGTTGGTACATCACACAGTCCAAGAAAAACTTGAAAAGAGCCAAAGAAACTACAATGTAAGGCATGATAAACATCATGTTGATCACAAATTCCAGGTCAGAGATGAAGTTAGATTATATATCAACAAAGAAAGACTTCAAGGGGAAGGTAAAAAGCTTAAGCCAATTGTTATGGTCCTTTTAAAATTCTAGAAAAGATTGGTAACAATGCATCTAAGCTAGATTTTCCTCCTTATATGCAAATATATTATGTCATTAATGTTGAGAATTTGAGATTGTTTGAGCCTCCATTGATTGATGATCAAGGAGAGCATGTTCAACTACCATCAATAGATGATTGATGAACTTCAGCAAATCTCATACTTGAAAAAAGAACCAGAACTTTAAGAAGAGGAAATGTCGAATACCCTAGACTGGGACTCAAGGGACAAAATTCCTTCCAAGGCCAAATGGATGGAGACTGAAAGGGTGAGGGAGTTGTACCCTCACCTGCTAAATAATTGATAGTATATTTTGGATTCCAAAAGGCTTCTAGTGGGGAGGAATGATCAGAGGCTTAGTATTAAGCTCAAAAATTAAAGTTCTCATAAATTCTCCAAAACAGAATGAAAGCGAAGTTCTCGTCACTAGGAATCTGGCGCAATTTGTTTCATCAAAACCGACTTCGAATGAGGAAGTTATGACATGTTGTTATTTTTCTCAAATAGTTAAAAAAATTGCAGAATAGTGATAGGTTTATGACATGGCAGTCTAGTCATCACTCTTGGTATATTCAGGGAATATTCTCCCGTTTTATCCCAATGACATTGTGACAAGTGTCACAACTGGATTATGAAGTGAACTTTGGAGGTGAAATTTTTTTTTTTTAATAGTTATCCTAAGGTTGAAGGAGATTTTTTTTGTTGGAATACTCCAACTAGAGCTGGACACGTGGTGAAGCCAGAGGCCGCCACATGCCCCCTATGGTGGACACATCCAACCTTTGGAACTGGTCAAAATTTGAATTTATGGTTTTACACCAAAGTTATTCACATACATATATTTTGGGCTACATATATTACTTAAAAAAAGTGCTAACTATGGACAGGAAGATGTTAATGTGGGTTTAACATATTTCATAACCCAAATTTCAAACTATGGGATAGGCAGACCAGCGGACTTTCGACATTGCGGTGCATATAATTCTAATCCAAAGTTTTGACTAAAAGTTGCAAGCTATAGTTTGGAACAAAATTCTGGTGCGGGGGTCAGGGTTGAACCGACAACCTATCCCGCACAACTCCAGCGCCTTACCATATATGCTCTTCGATGGGTCTTAACCCTATAAGGCCAGCCCCCTCCCATGTGACTACACTGCGAAATCTGTGGGTGGAGCTGAATTGAAACAGGCAGATTTTAATGTTAATTAATCATGATTGCTCCACTAAAATGTAGTTTATTTGTTAATTAAAATGGGTTTATGATATTTGGATAATGCGCAGTTAAGACATGCTTATCACAGTTATGCGCAGTATTAACTGCTAAGTAATCACCCTATTAATTGGCGGAAGAATTATCGGAACCGCCTATTTTAGCAGAATCCACCAAACTCTCAGAGTTATCTAGAGTCTTCTCCATATTTGGAGGAGATATTGCAGGGGAAAAAAAAAACCATAACTAGAGCAATTTTCGACCAATTTTGGCTCAGGAAGAGTCATTCTTGGTAGATTTTGATGTTGTGGACACATTGGAGTAGGTTGCAGAGGCAATAGGAGACTGCAAAGAGAACTATTTTCACAATTGAGCTAATACAAAGGCCCATGCCATGGAATTTGGACCAACAAGATGTAGCCTAGGAGGGGTGAGCTCCTTCATCAAAACAAAGTGTTATTGATTCAATTGTGATGGTTTTCTATGTGTTTGTTTGATGTTGTTCAGAATTTAGTTTCCATTCTTTTATGATTCAAGCATTCAACTTAATATCCCCACATTTACTTTTTAATCAATCATAAGCACTTCAATAAACCCTTGTACAAGAAGCAAAGATCAAAAATTTTAATATAAATCTGAAGATGAAATTAGCACAAAAAAACTAACATTCAAATTCAGATCATCTCACCATAACTTTTCTAATTTAGTTGAATGCATAGCGCATGTTGGGTCGTGTGTGAACAATATACATCAATGCACCCACAATATTGCTATAAATGGTAGCATCAACCTCTTCACTTGAAGTGGCATTCTCCTTCATCCATTTTGTAGTTAGACGCGTGTCCATGGGCTTATAAATCACCATGTGAAATCTCTGAAGTATCTTGGTAGCATAATTTCCTTGAGATACAAACAATTTACCATCACCCTCCCATACTACGAACCAGAGGAAGTAATGCATGAGGCCCATGTCTTTCATCTCAAATTCCCCTACAAGATCCTCTTTGCAAGAGCGAATCATTTTCTCATCACCTGTCAATATTAAATCATCAACATACAAACCAAGAATAAGCAGCTTACCATCTACCACAATGTGATAGAGGTTCACATCCACTTAAATTTCGGTGAAGCCTAATCCACTAAGATAATTTTCAATCCAAGTGTACCATGCTTAGGGAACCTGTTTGAGACCATGCAATTCTCTCTTGAGTCCGCACACATGCGACTCTCGATCATATGTCTCAAATCCTTTCGGCTTCTCTATGTAAATTTCCTCCTCAAAAACATTATTGAGAAATGCAGTCTTCATATCCATCTGGTGGATTTCCCTCCCCATATGCACAACCAATGCTAGAATGGATATGATTAAGGAATATCTTGTAACTGGTGCAAATTTGTCCTCATATTCCACTCCCTCTATCTAAGATAATCCTTTGGCTACAAATCTTGCCTTGTACTTCTCAATGCTCCCGTGTGCCACATGTTTCACTTTGTAGATCCATCTCGAACCAGCCATTGATTTACCTTTTGGCCTCAACACCACCTCCCATACACTATTCTTCATGATGGATTTTTATTCTTCCACCATGGCATCAACCCAAATTGGTTGAGTAAATTCTTCCTCAAATGAAAAAGGATTTTTCCAAATGAGCTCTGTCATGAGAGGCATGTAACCAATGTACTTATCAAGTGACATCCTCTACCTGCATTGTGATGTGTCAGGGCTCCAACATTCTCTCGTGCATCCCACATCAATCTATCAGCTTCTCCAGTTCTCTTTCTACCCTCTCTAGAAGATTTTGGTTGAGTGGGTGCCTCCACTATGCCTCGTGTCTGATCCTCTACATGTGGCTACTCTACAATATCCTAAAGATCATCCTGAGACTCCTCCTTTGGAGCTATAATCTCTTGCTCTGGTGATCCAGTGGATCAATAAAGTTCTCAAAATTTAAAGTGTTCAAAAGTGCTCGAAACTAGTTCCAAAACAAATATCTTGTTTCCCTGAATCCAACGCAACTTGAATCACTCAAAACCGATATTGTATTCTCTCGATATCATGTTCTTATCATTTTCCTAAGGAAGGTGACTGGACAGGGTGATTGTGTATTTATTTGCCAATGGTTCTTCGCCAAGTGTCCTAATTTGGTTGGTCAAATGATTGGCTGCCACATGGGGAAATGAGTGGCCTCCTAGAATTGGTGCAAAATTATGTTATTTGTTTGACCAAACCTAGCAAGATTCAAACGCGCGACCAACTGAATGGCAACATAGAGCCTTACCGCTCTGCCACAAGTGTTACTTAACATCTATAGTACACGAGTATTATTTATATTTTAATGGGTTGCATGTTGGGGAACGTAATTGGGGTTAACCCCTAGCCCCCGGTCCACCCAAACCCACGAGACCATAGGTCAAGATGCTAAGGGTGCAGGGTTAACCCTGGCCCCAAGCCATAGTTCAACAAACATTACCACAGTCCATTGCAAAGTTAAAACCCCCAACAGAACCATAATATTACCATGGTAATGTAGAGTTGGTTATGGTTTATGAATATTTGCACAGAGTTTGGAACCTAATCATGGTTCAATGCCATATACCCTGGTTCAAGGCTAGAGTTAAGTTTAAATATTTTGGGGGGGATTTCAAACCCGACCTGGGTTCAAATAAACACAACCACAGTCACACCCTTTTTCAATTGATTGGTGAGATTTGTTTGAACGACCCTAAATCATCGGTGAAGTTTGCGCCACATGGGCCCGATCTGTAAGCTCATGGAGTTATCTCGCATCTAAACCATTCGACAATTTTCACGCGGACCAGTGTAAATCTCACCAGCGTGGGGATAATTTGTCACTCCATGTTTCCAAAAATCGCAGAAATTGTAGGATGCATTGCAGGTAGGTGCGGATTGTAGAATAGTTAGCAGTAAAATTACACCAGAGCATAACTTAATCATTTTTTGACCAAATTGAGTGCATAAATATCCCAACTAGGGGTATTTTACTATTCTGGAGCCATTGGAAACATTATTCTTACATTGTGAGCACTGAAAATCCATGTAAACACATATTTTAGCACATAATGAAAGAGGCTCAACATTCGAAGCTGGACCATGAGATGTATCCCAGGAGGGGTGAAATCCTTCATCATTTTGTTTTTTTGTGTTTTGGTTTATGGTATTATTGTCTCTGTTTTATGTTTCAAAACTGAGTTTAAACACATAATTTATGTGTTAATGAAACTTACCTAATTGCATAAAAAAACATAATATTTCACTTGCAAATTTCTTCAAACCTTAAATTTTTCAAATATAAATCAATTTGGTATCAGAGCTTAGCTTCTTTAGTTGTACTCAGGGTTTAATTTTGTTGCAAGTGTTTTCTTATGCTTACAAGGTTGAAGCTCAAAATAGGAGAAGGAAATCTTGTGGTTGCAAGTCCTCAATCTAGTTCAAGGAGAGCACATTTTCCACAATCTTCACCACAATTTTCAGCTCAAGTGTCACCATTCATGGCACGTGAAGGAGATCCTCACAATATGACTGGGGATGAGAAGGCTTTCAAGAAATTATTCCTTGACACGACTAAGATGGTGAAAGTTCTTTATGAGGAAAGAAACTCAAGGTTGCAAGGTGAGAGCTCAAATCCTCCAAAGTGAAATGGATGAAATGGATACAAGTCGAATGGAGGAAATTGTGATAAACCACCTCTACCTCCACCTTTCTCCTCGCCTTCATCTTCACCATCATCATCTTCTACATCAACCCCTTCAGAAACACCTCCACATTCTCCAAAGGGACATGGTAAAACTCCATTTTTAAAACTTGACACAAAGTTTGAATTTCCTATGTATAATGGGGAGGTAAATACTGAGAAATTAGATAATTGGGTTCATCATCTTGAACTTTATTACAGGATACAAAGGATCAAATCTTATGAGAACAAGATTCATCTTGCTTCATTAAGTTTGGAAAGTGCAACACTCATTTGGTGGGAAGCCAAAACACAAGATGACATCAAGAAAAGAGGTAAGATGATAACTTCTTGGAATTATTTTGTGGTTGCATTAAGAAGAAAATTTTATCCTTTAGAATACATTCAAAAAGATATAATGGATTGGGAAAACTTTAGGCAATTACAAGGTCAAAGTGTGCAAAGTTATACCCAAGAGTTTAGAAGGAGAGCATTGATTTTGGGTGTAGATTTATCCTCCAAATACACTTTACTCAAATTCATTTGAGGTTTACATAGCTACTTGAGACACATTAGTCTCATGTTTAACCCTGCAAATTTAGATGAGGTTTGTGTACAGGAAACACATCTAGAAGCAAGAGGGAAGAATGTTCCACAAGAGAGCAAAAAAAATCCGTTTAAGGTTGGAAACAAAGGAAAGGTAAAATTCAAAGGAAAAGGGAAGAATACTTATTCCATCAAGAAATAGGGATAAAAACTCACATGAAAACATTGTTCAAAATAAGGCCACAATGAGACCAACTTTGGAAAATTTGTCCTGAGATGAGACCCAAAAAGTTTAAAAACAAAGGAAAACAAAATGCACCTCCAACTACACAACATGATTTAGGATCTTATTTAGGATATGAAACAAAGGTCACAACCATGGGATTGAAAGGTAAGTACTCCATTGCAAGTACTATTTCTTCAAATAAAATCAATTAAACTCAACGTGAAAAGGAAAGAATATATATTTTCCATATTTGAGTTATCTCAAAACGTCACAAAATTGACACTCTATTTGATAGTGGATCACAAGGAAACTTTATTTCATATAAAATTGTAAGGAAATTGAATTTGGAAACCATTCCCCATCCTAAACCTTATCCTTTAGGTTGGGTTTGTGACAATGCAAAATTGCAAGTAACTAGAAAGTGTAAACTATAATTCGCCCTTACTGCAAACTTCATTGATGAGGTAGAACTTGATCTAGTTCAATTTGACATATGTGGTATTGTTTTGGGAACGACGTATTTTTATGATAGGAATGAAAATAAATATCATTTGTTTAAAGATGGTATTGAGTACATTGCAAGAGCACATCACAAGAAACTAAATCTATATCTTGCGAAATATGGACAAATGAAGAGGCTTGTTAACTCTAGCAAGTTTTTTTACTTTTGATGATCAAACCCAAGAATGATGTTGAGAATGAAGCCTTTCAAGGATGTGATGCAAAGTCGACATCTGATTTGGTTGAGTTTGTTAACCAATATGATGAGATGTTTAAGGAGCCTAAATTATTTCCTCCTAAAAGAGGAATCCAACATGAGATCCAATTGAAACAATATTTTCCTCTTCCTAAAATCGGCATGTACTAGATTTCAGTGATGGAAAAATGTAGAAATTAAGATAATCCAAGAGTTTCTTGATAAAGTTATCATCCAACCAAGCACATCACCATGCGGGTCAACTATTGTTTTAGTGCCAAAGAAGGATGGTACATGGCGTGTGTGTGGAATTTCGTGCATTGAACAAGATTACGTTAAAGAACTATTACCCTCTTCCTAGAATCGATGATTTACTTGATCAATTGAAAGATGTTGTTTATTTCACTAAGTTTGCCTTGACAAGTGGCTATCATAAGATAAGGATTGTTGAAGGAGACATATGGAAGACATCATTTGAAACAACGAAAGGTTTTTTTGAGTGGTTGGTTATGTGTTTTTGGCTTTGTAATTCTCCTGCTACATTCATGTGGGTAATGAATGATGTTTTAAGGACTTTTCTAGATGATTTTGTGATAGTCTACTTAGATGACATATTGATTTTCAGCAGGTCTCATGAAGAACATATCATGCATTTCAAGCAAGTGTTATATGTATTAAAGAAGGAAAATATGTTTTTAAAGATGTTGAAATGTGAATTTGGGAAAAATTATTTAGTCTACTAGGGTCATATTGTTGTAGGCGATGAGTTGAAGGTAGATCCCTCAAATCATATTGTTGTAGGCGATGAGTTGAAGGTATATCCCTCAAAGTCATTTTGAATTGGCCAAAACCCAATATTGTGATAGAGGTTAGAAGTTTCTTGGGAGCCTCCCAATATTGGAGAAATTTCATTTCTAACTTTTCTTTTATTGAAGCTCCATTGCATTCACTGACAAGGTGAAGCAATTTTTTCAATGGCTAGGAAAACAACAAAAATATTTTGATGCATTGAAGGAAAGAATTAGTTCAACACTTGTACTTGCACTTCTTGACTTGAGACAATCATTTGTGATATAAAATTATGCAAGTGAATATGCCATGGGAACATTCTTGATGTAACATGGTAAGCCCATTTGTTTTCATTATGAAAAATTTAATGGTGGAGTGATTAGATATCCTACATATGACAAGGAATTTTATTCATTGGTGCAAATTGTGAAAAAGTGGAAAAAATACTTGATGGGTAAGGAAAAAATCATTCACACTGATCATCAACCATTGCAATACTTGCAATCACAAACAAAGCTGCAGCAATTGAGGCACTTTGGATGGATGGGTTTTCTACAACAATTCCACTTGGTGATAAGTTATAAGAAAGGTATCTATTACAAGGTTGTTGGTATGATTTCTAGACCAATTTTTAGTGCATCCATTATTCTTAAGCATAATTTTGTCGTGCATGAGATTTATGTTGAGAAATATGCTTTAGATAATGATTTTAAGGACGTATATGTGACTTTGTGTCAAGGTTTCCAAGTAGACGAATTAGATTATCATGTGCATGATAAATTTTTGTATCATCTTAGCAATTTATGTATTACATAGGGAGAGAGAGCCAACATCATAATGGAAGCACATACTTCTCTTATTGTTGGTCATTTTGGTGTAGGTAAGACAGTGGTACAATTATAAAGGTATTGTTACTAGCCTCGTATGCTTGAAAGTGTGTCATGATTTGTAAGAGGATGTTCTTTAGAAGTTGTCAGTAAGCCTAGAAATAAAAATTTGGGATTTTACACTCCACTTTTGGTACCTTCCCGTCCATTTGAAAGTGTTTCTATGGATTTTGTAGGAGTTCTACCTATTTCTAGGAGAGGTCATGATTATCTTTATGTAGTTGTGGATAGGTTCAGAAAAATGTGTATTTTGATGCCTTGTAAATAGTAGGTTACAATGGAATAGACTGCACAGTTGTTCTTTCAGAATGTATGGGTACAGTTTGGGTTTCCCACATCCATTGTTAGTGATTGATATTATTGCTTATTTTGGAATTTTTGGTCAATATTGTGGGGACTCATGGACACCAAGTTGAAAAAGAGCATAGAACTCCATCTGCAAACAGATGGCCAAGTAGAAGTGGTGAAAAGAACAATGATACATCTTCTTCATGGTTATTGAAGAAAGCATCCTAAGTTGTGGGATGAACATTTGTGCCATATTCAAGATGCTTACAAATGGGCCAAGCATTCTTCGACTCAAACATCACCATTTGAGGCATGCTTAGGATACCTGCCCAAATCTCCTTTAGATTTTATATTTGAGAAAGATGTTACCATTGATGGACATAGTGACATATATAAGGCTAAAATATTTACTGAACAAATTCAATTGGTGCATCAAATAGTTCAAGAATAGTTGAAAAGAGTTACGCCCAGTACAAGACAAGATATGATAAGCATCACGTGGATCACAGTTTCCAAGTCGGAGATGAAGTTTGGATTCACATTACAAAAAAATACTCTAAGGAGAAGGTAAAAAAAATCAAACCAATTCATTATGTTCCATTCAATATTTTGGAAAATATTGGTAGTAATTCTTTCAAGTTGGATTTGCATTCATATATGCAAATATATGTAGTTGTTAATGTTGAGAATTTGAGATTGTATGAGCCTCATTTGATCGAATATCAAGGAGAGAATGTTCATATTCCTTCAATTGAATATTTCTCTCCTGAATATCTTGAATAATTGTAGGAAGACACCATCCTTGATAAGAAAACAAGGACTTCAAAATGAGGGCATGTGGAGTACCTTCGTGTGGGGCTCAAAGGGAAAAATCTAAGAAAATCCAAATGGATCGAAATTGGAAGGGTGACGGAACTGTTTCCTCCTCTGATTTTTGACTCGAAATGATCTCTTGGAGTTCTAAAGTCTTCGAGTGGGGAGGAATGATCCATTGGATCAGTAAAGTGCTCAAAATTAAAAGTGTTCAAAAGTGCTTGAAACTAGTACAAAAACGAAGATCTCATCACCCTGAATCCAACACAAATCAAATCACTCAAAACTGATATCATATGCTCTTGATATCGCATTCTAACCGTTTTCCTAAACAACTAAAAATTTTGTAGTGGGTTGAAGGTACACACAGTCAGTAGTCTGTATGTTGGCTAGGAAGGTGACTAGACATGATGATTATGTATTTTTTGGCCAATGGTTCTTTTCCAAGTGTCCTAATTTGGTTGTTCGAATTTATTGGAGGCCACATGAGCCAATGGGTGATTGCCACATGGCCTTCCATCATTTGTGAAAAATTTTGTTATGGGCCGGACTGGGCCTGGCAAGATTCGAACGCATAACAGGTTAACGAGAAACACAGGGCCTTACCGCTCCACCACAGGTGTTACTTAAAATCTATACTGCACAAGTCTTATTTAAATTTTAATGTGTTGCATGTCAAGGGATGGGGCCGAGGTTAACCCCTGGCCCTCGATCCACCCCAACCCATGAGACAGCAGGTTGAGGCACCAAGGGCATGGGGTTAGCCCCAACCCCAATCCATGGCTCAATAAACATTACCACAGTCCATTGCAAAGTTCAAACCCTCGATAGAACCATCATATTACCATGGTAATAAAGTGTTGGTTATGGTTTATAAATATTGGCGCGTAGTTTCATTAGGGGAATTTTGAGGTCTAAAATGGGCCTCCTAAGGAAATTATAAAATAATAGTGAAAAAAATCAAATAAGATTTGATGACATCATCAAATTTTAGAGGAAAAAATGAAAAAACTACTTTTTCAACTCATATTTTCAACTTATCTCCCAAATTTTTTACTCAAATTTCGAGCGGGAGTACTCATTAGATGCAAAATTTAATTCCTCATCCAAGGAGTACCCATGTTGCATACTTCCGATGGGTCCTAATACACGAAAATGGAGAAATACATGAAAAACGTGATTGTAATCACATTTTTTTATGTATTTCTCATTTTTCGTGTAGCAGGGTCCACCGAAAGTATGCAACATGGGTACTCATTGGATGAGGAATTAAATTTTGCATCCAACGAGTACTCCCACTCGAAATTTGAGCAAAAACATTGGGAGATAAGTTGAAAAAGTAGTTTTATTATTTAATTATTTTTTATTATTTTTACCCTTTTACTTAAAAAATGGTGAATTATCCTCCATGGTTGACATCATCATCTTGAATCCTATTGGTTCTTATAAAGTGTATTTTTGTTGTACATTTTTCTTAGGAGGCCCATTTTAGACCTCAAAATTCCCCTAATGGGAACCTAACCACAGTTCAACAACATATACCCTGGTTTGAGTTTAAATATTTTGGCGGGGATTTAAAATCCGACCTGGGTTCAAATAAACACAACCACAATCAAACCCTTTTTCAACTAATTAGCGGTATTTGTTTTAATGACCCTAAATCAATGGCGAATTTTGCACCACGTGGCCCCAATCTATCAGCGCATGGGGTCACTGTGAATTTAAATCATTCGATAATTTTCATCCAAACTACAGTGAATCTTACCGGTGCTAGCGAATTTTTCGCTCCACGTTGCCAAAAATGGCAGAAATTGTAGGATGCATTGCAGGTGGGTATTGATTTTAGAACACTTAGCAGTTGTAACATCCTCTTACCACATCTACCCAAGTAACTGGCCAACTGGGGTAAACATGTGATAAGAGGCTAATAAGATGAGACTCAACCTCCTAAATGACCTTAAGTAAGTGGAACCGATGGAAACATGACAAACACACCTTACACGGAATCAACAACACCTTCGGGTGGTAAACCACCCTCCCAAATCCCTGAAACTTGAAGGGGGGTGGAATTTTGACCCTCTTGTTCCTTAGCCATGGGCATATAAGGGCAAGGGACCGGCTAGAAATCTATAGCCATGGACATGCCTTGTAAAGGTCATGGCCATGGCCCCAAAAGGTCAGTTTTGTGCCTACAGCTCCGGGATTCGTGCCACATTTTTAGCCCCTAAGCCCAGGTCACTGCCCAGAACTTCATGTAATTTCAGGATATGATAAATAACATTAAATAAAATACATGGAAGCAATCACATCATCAATAACTCATCCGACCCCACCCAGCCATGACAAACATTTCGTCAAAAACGTCACAAACATTGCATCTACAGGTGTAAACAACATATTTAGAAATGGGTGTATCTTACAAATCTGAGAATGGATAAGAATAATTTCTCCCCTACATCATAAAATATAATACAGTATATTTGATCATAGATACATTGTGCATTCATTTACAGTTAAAAACATAGATAGAGCCATACATCATCATTGCTCAAATACATGCTTATAACCATCATAATAACAACAAAAATATAATGGATATAATAGAAAATAAATCCATACATAAACCAATACATTTGTATACCGAATACCAGAGGAATGATCTCTTCATTACTAAATGTAAAAACCACCAAAGATGGGACTCCCACGTTCCATCTGATCATAGATTGGTTGATCCAAGTCTCACTTCAGTCAATCACTCTTGTGCCATATTCCAAAAATGAATGTGGGACCTTATCAAACACATCAATCAACACCAAACCAGGGCTCCAGAGACCAAATCGTCTCAACCCCAAAACTATTTATTCCGCCTCACGATCAGACATCACTAACCATCACGGATTGATCTTTATCCAAGTTGTTCCATTGCTCCATAATGTTTGTTCCATCCAGGGCTTTCAGGACTAGTAACTCAACCCCACCTGTTACATTCCTTCCAAAGTGTTTTTCCAACCAGAGCTTCTAGGACTAGTAACTCAACACACCTAGGGCTTCCAGAGCGTTTGTCAAACCAAGGCTTCCAGGACTAGTAACTCAACCCACAATTGTCTGTCGGGCTTCCAGAGTTTTTTTCCAACCAGGGTTTCCAAGAACCAATAACTCAACCCATAGCTAAAGAAATCATGAGGACTAACTAGAAAAAAAAATCAATGGATATAAACCCCAAATACCATGGTTGTCTAGGAAATGGCAAGGTTAGGAAAATCAACATGCATACCCATGCATGCCAAAACTAGTGAGCAAAACATACATGCAGCTCAGTACATGCAATAAAATCTCTTCGTAGTTGCTAATCCTGATGTCCACCTTTGCTTTCCTGCTCTTCCTTTTCCTTCTTACTCCAAATCACCAAGTATCCACACTCTCCAAGAGTGCTCCAAGAAAAATCTAAGTATCCAAGAGTATGTGAGAGAGAGAGAGAGAATAATGAGAGAGATCAAAAAATGCACTAAAAAAAGGTACCAACTGATCCTCATAAGCCCTTTTTATAGAATAGGCCTCTATTTTCTTCATTTTCCATTATTTTCCTTCAATTTACTCCTCACATGAAACATGTGACCTTTCATCTCCCTTTTCTCCTAATTTCCATTTTTTTCATAAATAAATGTGCCAAAAATGTTTTTTTCCTCTTTAATGCCTTAGCCATAGCCTTTGAAAATTTCCTTAGCCATAATAAACTATGTGAACACCCGCACTAGGATTTTTTTCCCAACATTCAGCTTTGAATACGTGTCCCATCAACTGTGGCTATTATTTTAACTTCATAAAATAAAATGTTCACCAGGGTTGTTATAGAACCCTCCCCCTTGGGGGACACTATCCTCGGTGTTCAATCACACATATGCCTCAGCAACATCGCTGAAAAGAAAACATACTGCCCATGGAGCTATATAACATAGCTCGATGCAATATTTACAACGATCACCCTGCTGAAAGGAAAACCAACATGACATCATAAGAAAATGACAAATATAATGACATGACACCATACCGCTTATTGCAGCTTTATAACATAGCTCATGGAGGTATTTACACTCATATACATATGTACATACATCCAACCATCACATCAAAACATATACCAAAACATCGCCAAAACATATGCTAAACAAAACCAACATCACACTAAAAAAAATTTGACTCAACTGGAAAACAAGGAAGGATACATAGCCCACATCTGATCTGCCATCTCCCATGTAGCTTCACCGAGCCCAAAGTGCTTCCATTTCATTTTAAATTTCTCTATTTCTCGATTCCATAGCATGAGTGTCTTTTTCTGCAAAATTCATTGTGGTTTCGGTTGAAACTCTTCTTCTTACTCCACCTGCAATACAGACCAATCAATAACATGATCAACATATTTAACATGTTTCTTAAGAAATGATATATGAAAAACATCATGGAATTTCACTGTGGAAGGCAGTGCAATACAATATGTTTTCATTATATTCCTCTCAATGATCCTGAAGGGTCCACAAAACCTTGGTGCCAGCTTAGTACACGATCCAATCTCCAAGGAGATATTCATGGGCTTAATACGCAAGTACACCTAATCCCAAACCTGAAACTCCTTGAACAACATGTTCTTGTCTGCACAACTCTTCTTCCTATCTTGCACTGGTTTCAAGTTCTGCTTTATCACAGACACTTATTGTTCCATTTCTGCCAACATATCTGGTCCAATCAGTACCCTATTAACCAGATCACTCCAACAGATAGGAGTGTTTCAACTCCACCTATACAATGCATCAAATGGACTCATCCTCAATGACTCATGATATCATTGTTGTAAGTGAACTCTACCAGTGGAAGTTACTCTTCCCACTTGCATTCCTGATGCATCACAAGAATCCTCAACATATCCTCCAATATCATGTTGACCCTCTTAGTTTGTCCATCTATCTGTGGATGATAAGTTGTGTTGAAGGCCAACTTGGTGCCCAAACTTGCAAACAACTCCTTCCAAAACTTGGAAGTGAAATTTGCATCCCTTTTGAACATAATCTTCCTCAGGGCACCATGCAATCTGACTATGTCTATGATAAACACATGCACTACATCACTAGGTGAGTACGTATTATTCACTGGAATGAAATTTGCAACCTTGGTCAACCTCTCCACCACAACCATGATGGAATCATGTTGTCTAACTATCCTCATAAAACCTGTGATGAAGTCCATGGAAATGACCTCCCATTTCCACTCTGGAATCGCAATCGGTTGTAGCATTCCACCTGGATGTTTACATTCCGCCTTAACCATCTAGCTGCAAACTCTACCACATCCCTCTTCAGATTTATCCAATAATAGAATCTCTTCACTACAGTCAAAGTCTTCTGGTAACCTAGGTGACCTGAATATGGTTTCGCATGAAACTCCCTCAATATCACCTTCTTGAGCTCATTATTATCCAGTACATATATCTTGTCTCTAAATCTAGCCAATCCATCCATTGTGAGATGGTAGTCCAAATCCTGTACACTTGCACCAGTACCGGTACCACTACCTATACTTGTACCTGTACCTATACTTGCACCTATATTTCCACCTGTACCTATAAAAACACCTGTACCTGTAACAAAACATGTACATGTACCTGTGTTAACACCTATACCTATAACAACACCTGTATTTGTACTCTATTGCAACCTGTGCACAATCTCTATATACCTCTAATCCAGCTGACCTGCCTACAAGATCCTATCTTGTAATTATTTCCCATAGGAGCTCATAGCTACTACGTGATTTACCTATACCTTCCTGCTAAGAGCATCTGTGACCCTATTCTCCTTTCCTTTGATGTACCTAATCTCAACGTAAAACTCGTTGATCGTGCCCAACCATCTAGCTTGTCTAGTGTTCAAATTAGGCTAGTCAAACAAGTACCTCAACCTGATGTGATCACTCATAAGTACAAGCCACCTGCCAAGAAGATAGTGCCTCCACATGTTCAATGCATGAATGATCATTTCTAGTTGAATATCATGTGTCAAGTAGTTCTACTCATGCTCATTTAGTTTTCGCGACTCATAGCACACCACTTGTCCATCCTACGTAAGGACTCCACCAAGTCCTCTACTTCAAGCATTTATACACAATAAAAACTTCTTATCCGAATCTGCAATCTTTAACATTGGAGCATGTGTCAACAACTGCTTAAGTTTCTCAAAAATGGCCCACACTCTTTTGTCCAATCAAACTTCTTCCCTTTCCTCTGTAATGATGTGATCGGAAAAGCAAACTATGAGAAGTTCTTGATGAACCTCCTGTAATAACCTGCCAATCCCATGAATGATCTCACCTCATCTACACTTTTAGGATATACCCACTCCATGATGGCCCTTATCTTTTCTGGATATACTGCAATGCCCTCCTTCGAGACAACATGTCCCAAGTAGTGTACCTCAGTCTGGAAGAAGTGACATTTGTTGAGCTTAGCATACAAGTGATGCTCTCTCAACAACCTCAACACCGCTGCCAAATGCTCGGCATGCTCTTCCTCAATTTTAGAATACATCAATATATCATCAATGAAAAAAATCACTAAATTGTCCAAGTAAGGACGCAACACATTGTTCATCAAACGCATAAATGTATCTAGGGAATTAGTTAAACCGAATGGAACTACAACAAACTCATAATGCCACACCTGGTCCTGAATGTGGTCTTGTAGATGTTTTGTTCCTTGATGCGTACCTCATTATAGCCTGATATTAAGTCGATCTTAGAGAAAACACATCAATCCTCGGTAATGGGTACCTGTTCTTGATGGTCACTTTTTTCAGTTGCTTGTATTCAACGCTCAATATGGGAGTGCCATATTTCTTCTTCACGAACAACACCGGTGCACCCCATGGAGATACACTTGGTCTAATGTACCCTTTTTCCAACATTTCCTTAAACTACAATTTCAACTCTACCAACTCTGGTGTACTCATCCTGTAAGGTGCCTTTGATGCTGGAGCTACATCTGGAATTAACTAATGGAAAATTCTAATTCCCTGTGCGGTGGAAACTCTGTAACATTTTATGAAAACACATCCTAAAATTGACGCAAAACTGAATACCTGCTCAAAAAAATATACATCCTCAGCCTCCTTACCATTATCACTAGATATATGAACTACAGATAGTACACACACTTTCCTACAACTATGATTTTCCTGCATGGTCGTCACCATCCTAATTTATGTGTCTTTCTTCTTTCCCTGCAAGATTGTTGGTTCCCCGATGTCATCCAAGCACTCAATATCTTTGTCATATAAATCTACCTTGGTCCTATGAAGATATAGCCAATCCATACCCAATAGCATACTATATGAACCCAAAGGTAATATGTTCAACTACGTTGTTGTAGGCATACCAATTAGCTCAAATGCAGAATATTTTACCCAATGGTGAACTATTTTCTTCGTACTTGTGGCCAATTGCACTAACCAAGATTCTGCATTCATTTTCCTTACTCAAACCACATTTATCCACCAAGTTAGGATTAATATAACTATATATAGCTAAAATTTTCGAGAAATTGAGATTATCAAGAGAAAAATTGGCCAATCTGGGCTCTTCAAATACTCCTCAACCTTCTCAAGAAAGTTGGTGCTCCCCTGAAGATGGGCTCATTTTTGTAGTCCAAAACGTCGGGTTAAAAAAACTCATCAACAGGTCATTCCATAAATTTTCAAAAAAAATTGAGAAATTGAGATTATCAAGATAAAAATCGGTCGATTTGGATTCTTAAAATACTCCTCAACCTTCTCAGGAAAATTGGCGCTCCCCTGAAGATGGACTCATTTTTGTAGTCTGAAACGTCGGGTTAAAAAAACTCATCAACAAGTTATTCCATAAATTTTCAAAAAAACCTGTATGGACTCTCTATTAAATATCATCAAGTCCTGCCATGGAAGGGACATGGTGGACAAAGCTAAATTTTTTGAGAAAATGATATTATCAAGAGAAAAATTGGATGATGTAGGCTCTTAAAATACTCCTCAATCATCTCAAGAAATTTGGCTCTCCCCTAAAGATGGACTCATTTTTGTAGTTCGAAACGTCGGGTTAAAAAAACTCATCAACAGGTTATTCCATAAATTTTCAAAAAAATTCAGCATGTATGGACTCTTTATTAAATATCATCAAGTCCTGCCATGGAAGGGACATGGTGGAAAAAGCTAAAAATTTTGAGAAATTGAGATTATCAAGAGAAAAATCGGTCGATCTGGGCTCTTAAAATACTCCTCAACCTTCTAAAGAAAGTTGGCGCTCCCCTGGAGATGGACTCTTTTCTGTAGTCTGAAATGTCGGGTTAAAAAAAATCATCAATAGGTTATAATTCCATAAATTTTCAATAATATAACTATAGTTAGATCCAGGGTCAATCAAAATAGAAACAACTTGATCACAAAGCTTACCATCCATCTGACTGATAGAACCCTGATGATCTACATGCATGTTATCCATAGCTGCATAAATACAAGGAATGTTATGACCAACGTCTCCCATTTTCTGTGCCTCATGCCCACTATAGATCTGTGGCATGCCACCCTGATGTTTTGGAAAATATCTCCTATGATAATTCTTCCCACAAGTCTAACATTGTATAGGGTTCTAGCCCTGATCCTTATTCTTCTCCTCAGATCAAAATCCATGTCCTCTACCAGATGTATTGATCTTCTTAGGTGGGGAAACTTTCTCTTTTTTACCTGTATCTTGAGTCCTTGTTTGCTTCTTGTCCCATTTTACTTTATTCTTATAATTACCTCTCCAATCTGGCTTAGTTTCTGATCTACGCTTCAATTTCTCATAACAATGCTTGAGTTTCAGGGTAGCCTCCTCCAATGATCTAGGCTCATCAAACTCAATCCTATCTTTGAATTCAATCAGCAGCCCACTAATGAATCTCTGAATCTTGGCCTTCTCCTCCTTGAGGTAAGGCAGATATCTCAGTAACTCCAAGAACCTGCTAGTGTACTCCTCGTATGGCATGGAACCCATCTTTAGCTCATAAAAATCCATTTCCCTATCATCGTAGTATCTCTGTTACACCATTTTTTGGTCATCTAACCTATTATCATTAGATGGACCCAAGTACACCATGTAAGACCAATTTTACCCAAAGTAAAATTGCTTTCACTATGTAAAATAACTTAATAAAACACATTTATTAGGTTGTTTATGGTCTAAACAGAAAACCTCAAAAGGAAATATTAAACAAATCTACATTTGTTTGATTTTTCTCATGGAATAAGTAATTAAACAATAATTTAATTATTATTCCTGGTTATATTTAACCCAAAACAAGGAGATTAATTAGATAAATCCTTATTTATCTTATTATTTTCTAGGAATAATTATTTATATCTTATTTAAATAATATTCCTTGTTAAATATGACTAAATCATTTATAAATAGTTAAATAAACCATTATTTATTTAACTATCATTCAACCACTTCCTTAAAATAATAAATAAATCATTTATTTATTTATTATGTACAAATAAAGGGATTTGACCCAAGTCAAATACCTTTTCCCTCCAACAAATATACTAAAATATTCCTAAAAGGTGGTTCTAGAATTTGGTTAATAATATTTTATTTATGCACCAAGTCCTAGACTACCCTAATATTTTGTTATAAATAGAAGGGTTTTCCCATTCATTTGTGACCTTTCATTGCGTATTAGATCACTCTAGATCTATACTCCTAGTCTGACTTTGAGCCATTATCATTGTCACATTCTCCATTATTTCTTTGTGAGCTCCCTTTGAGTTCTATGTTTGTCTGGGTTTTCTACATCAACAAGAGAGAGAAATTTTAGATCTGAAATGCTGAGGACTTTCAAGAACCCATCCCATTAAGGAGAATTGGAAACACCTTTCTTGCTTTCCTCTCAGGTGCCCTTTAATATAAAAAATTCTTTCAAAAATATTGTTCTTGTCTTGTCTATTGGATGCATGGAGCAAAACTTCATTTCTACTGCTTAATGTCTTTTTATGCATAGATCTGGATTTGTGCAGCTTTGTTTGGATCAACTAACTGCATACTTGAAGATATTGGCAGCCATAATTGATGTTAGGGCTATTTGTTATGCGTAGCTAAAGTGGAATTTTTCCGACAAAAGATTCATACTAACAACTGGCGACTCCACACGGGTTTTCTTTTGCAATCGTTGTCGTTTTATATATTCCTGCATATCCAGCTATTTCAGACCCTATGGTTTCTCTTCAGTTTTTTGTTTTTCCTATTTTTATGGTGTTTTTCACCTCTAAAACCCTCAACATTAAAATGTTTAACTTTCGTGTGTTTCTGGCCCTATTGCGCAGGTGACAGACATCAGCCGCAGCTGAGACGACAACTTTTTCTGCAATCTGCCGCCGAGAGACCTGGATCTGCAGGTAGCACTTATCAGCCCAAAACCTGCGACCTGGCCTGGAGGACGCACTTTTCTGCCCCAAAACTATGACCTAGACTGAAAACAGGTCAGAACCTGCAACCAGCATTTTTTTTCTGCACTTTTCCAGCAATTTTTCTGGGTTTGTCTGAAGCTTCTGTCAGGGTTTTCCAGCCTCATTCTCCGCCCATTTACACCTGTTTCTGATCTCTTTTATTCAAATAAGTGGGAATCTCGCCCCTTAGGGCTTTAGTACCCTCCAATTTTTGTAGAAGAGTTTTAGCTGTTTCAGACGTCTAAATTTTCAGAGTTTCAGCCTTCTTCTTTTCAGATCTGATACCTCATTTTCAGATCCCTTTTAGATCAGCTCTTCTCCCTTTCAAATCACCTCATATAGTTTTGTTTGGGTTTGCCTCTAGGGTCACCTCCTTGTCCCTTTTACCTTTAGCTGATTTCCTCCTTTGTTGCAGCAACCTTGCCTTTTCCTTTTTGCTATTTTCTGCACCTCTTTTCATCAGATTGCTCCTTTAGATCCCTGTCCCTCCTGACCTTAGATATATTGGCCTCTTTTTAGTGTGTTTTGATTATATTTTTTCCCTCTTTTAGACTAGTTTTGAGAGACCTGCCTTCTTAGGTTAGATCAATGCATTGTTAGCTGTTTTCTGTTATTTCAGCCTTATTTATTGTTCTCTACAGATTTATTTTCAGTTACGTAGCGCACTTTTTCTTTTACTCTCAAAACGTCTGGGTTTAAAAATTAAAATTAACACACGCCACACACTGACCCTAAGTGAAGAAGAGCCTGGTTAACACCGCCAGGAAAAGACTTTAAAATCAATTGACACTGCACCTCTCTGCCCTTGTTTCAACCTTGTCATCATATTCTGCACCTCCCTGCCTTTGTTGGTCCTTCTTCTTCCCTTTGTGCCGTCATCATTGCGCCTCCAAGGTGTTTATCCCGGAGACTTCTTGGCATTCACCCTCAGTTTCTGGTTGGTCGACTTACTCCTTCCCATCGTCGTCAAATTAGTCCTCCCCCGAGTCCGCACTCCGACTCTTCTTCTTCTTCTGATTCTTCGGGTTCTCCCCCTGTTACCTTCACCATGTCTAGTTTAGGGCCTAACACTAGCAACAACCCCGGTCCTACTGCTGGGTCTGTTACTAGCGAAACCACCACAAGAACTACCTCGATTGTCCCTTTTCTCCCTTATATGGCAGGTCTCATTCTCCCCGATTTCAATCAGTTGATCAACGATCCTATCTGCCACGATGTTAGTTGGCCTACTATGCCAACCAAGCTCCCCTCCGACATTCCCAAGTTCGAAGGCCTTGCTAGTGAAGATCCCTCCAACCATATCTGATCTTTCCACATGTGGTGTTCATCCAATTCCATTACTAATGATTCCATCCATCTTAGATTGTTCCAACGCACGCTTACAGGCGAAGCTTATAAATGGTATGTTGACCAGACCGCCTCTTCCCATACCATCTTTGCGACCATTACCCAAGCCTTCTTATCTTATTTCGAGCTCCCTCTCCGATACGACACTGGTACCGAACTCTTGACTTCTTTTCGTCAATCATCTTCGACCTGCCTTTCTGCTCATGTCCAGGAATGGCGGAGAAGAACGAGCTTATGTCAAGATCCCACCTTTAAATATTAGGTCTACATTGATTGGTTCCTTCGCTCTCTCTTACCTGCCATCGGCAAAGATGTCGCATCCCAGTTCCCTCAAACCAAATAAGTCGCCCTCCAAATAGCCTTGAAATATGACCTCATATATGCTCAATCTGGTTATGTTTATACCATCCTTCCTAACCTCCCCAGACCCGGTGGAGCTAACGCCTCGGGGGCATCTCACTCTGCCGATGGTATCGTTGGAGCTCTTTCGCATAACTACGATCAACCTCCTATGGGCTATGGTTTCCCTCTGGGAGGGGCCAGCACCTCCAGCACTTTTCCCCCTCCAGGTACCATGTATCTAGGATACGACATGCCTCCTCCTTTTTCCCACCCTCCTGCTTACCCCAATGTTTCCCATCCTAACCATTATTCTTACCCACAGTCTGGTGTCCCAGCTTTTCCAGCATTTGGACCTCCACCTCCCTTGCCTTCTCAACCCCTGCAACAGCAACTACTACCCCCTCCAGGGCAAGTATTTGCACAGAAGGGCGCGACTAATCCTCCTTCTTCTCAACGAAAGAGGAAAGGAAATCAAAATCAATCTGCCCCTGGTAATCGTGGATCCAATCCTTCAAGTATTGATTCTAACACTACTAACCAGCAACAGGGCTCTTAGCCCAAGCCGAATAGGCCTCTTCGAACCAATAAGCCTTGTTTGTGTTGCAGTGTTTACGGTCATTACACTCACGATTGTCCCCTATTACCCCAGATGTGGCAGATGTGGGAGTCTTAGGATACATTGCACGGACAGCATGCCTCCCCTATTGTTCCCCCCAATGCGGCTACTTCTCAACCAGTTGTTTTTACCGATCCTTTCCCTCAGCAAGGATTTGTGACTACTCAACCACCTCATGCCTCGGTAACCACTCAACCTTCTCCTTCTATTTCCTCCGATTACCAGATTCTCATGATGAATTCTGACTAACGTCTCACCGTCGACCTTAACCTTCAAACTCGGTCTCGTCAGTACCCCAAGCCTCCCGCTCCATCTATCCCCGAGTCACCATCTTCAGCTCCTATAGAGCCTCTTTCGACACCCAATGGTCCCTTGCAGATCCCTCAACCCAAAGTTGAGGTTCATACCAAGGTTCCTAAGGGCCCATTACGCCAAAATGTTGTTTCTGGTCGAGCTTCTCATTCGTATAGCATAGTAGATGATTTGGCACAGTCTCTTGCTGCCATTTCAAAACTGGAACTCCTCCAGTCGTGTCCTTCTCGAAAGAAGGCTCTACTATCTGCCATGGGCACTGTAGATCCTGCTGATGACCAATTGATTTTATTCGACACCCGTCAATCAGACCATCCTCCCCTTCCTGCTTCCGTTTCTTTCCAAATCCCAGTCAAAATCCAGAACGCCAACATGGCTCGGTGTATTATTGATGAGGGGGCATCTACCTGTGTGATGTCTACTTCAGTTTGGAAACAACTCGGATCTCCTGAGCTGGCCCCTTCCACCATCACCCTTCATGCATGGGATGGCCATGCCTCCTAGCCCATTGGCCTATTCCATAATTTTCCTATCACTCTTGTGGGAAAAACTGTTTGCGTCGACGTTGAAGTCATCGACACCCCTCTTGATTATAACATTCTTTTGGGGCGTAGCTACACCTATGCCATGTTTTTTGTCCCATCTGCGGTCCACTGCAAGATGTTTTTCCCTCATAATGGAAAGATAGTCACCATTGACCAGTTGACATATCATGAACCAAAGTCTCAGACGTCCCCTAAGTCGACCATCTCTTCTGTAGCCAATAAAAAAACCGTCGATTCTTTGACCAGTGTCTCTCCTGGCGTCTACAAAGACTCCTCCTTGCTTGGAACCTTCCCTGGTCTTCCTCCTCCTCCTGTCTCTGATCCCAGCTTAGCAAATGTTGGCATGATGCAATCGTCTCGGGCTTACCTTAAACGGTCCGCTTTGGCTAGTCAACAAACTCAACCTCAACTTCGCCCACCGCAACCTGCTCCTAGCCCTTCGCCTCAACCAACCAGACCTTTTCCTTCTAGCCCTTCTCCTACAGCTGGTACCCATGAGCCCCTTTATCCTCCTGGGTCGGTTCCACCAGGTCTCAACCATCTTGGAGTCGTCCCTCTTGGCCATTACCCCGCTGGTCAGATTCCTTTTCTTGCTCCCCCTCCCGGAGTTTATTCGGTTCCCATCATGGCCACCCTCTCCCTCCCCAATTTGACCCTGGGCATACCCGTCTGGTAACTTGACCCTCCAGCCACTACCATACCTTGCTTTGACACCGGTTCAACTGGTTCCCCTAGCTTCTTCTGTCGCTACAATGCCACTAGCACCTCAACAGGACCCTTCTCCTACTGTGACAGCAACGGGAAAGAAAGGCAAAGCTCACAAGGGGGCATCCAAAGACAAGGCCACCCTGACTGACCCCACCCGCCAAGCCTTGTGCCTTGTCTGATGTCGTCAGTTATGCCACCCATACTTGTCCTGAGTTTCCCCGTATTAAACCCATGGTTAAAGTCGCATTCCCTAAGTCTACGGTCCCTGAACCCTCTGTTTCTTCCTCATCTATAGCCAAGAACCCAAAGACTCTTCGCACCAACAAACCTTGTGCTCTGTGTGGTGTCCATGGCCATTATTCCCACCATTGTCCTCACCTGACGCATTATCAAGCCTCTTTAGAGGTCGTTCGAGAGTACGAGATTGAACAAAATCAAGCCGCCTCTCCCATACTTGCATAGTATGCTTCAGGTCAGCTTGAGGATTTACCCGCTCCCATTGACATTCCCCCTCCCCATGTTGAGATGACAAAGCCTGCTGCCACCATTTTCTACCTTTCATCATCCATGAGACCCTCGGTGGAAGTCCCCTTGGATACTTCCCCTGATTTTTTTCTTGACCTCCCTTCAGCAATCACCCTGGGCTCAACATCGGTAGATCCTTTATCTTCTTACTCTTCTATCACCTCCTGTGACGATGCACATGTGACCCTCTCTTCTCATGATGATGAGTTAGGTAGTTTCGCCACGTCAGGTAGTCTTTCTTCCACCAGTCACCCCATATTTTATCATGATGATGACATTATGGAAGGAATCACCACCCCTGACTTTATCTATTCCCCCTTACATCAAACGCATGTGTTTGAACCACATACACCTTGCAGCCATTACATTGACACCCAATGTTTCGGGAATGGGGCACCCATATTTGAGAGACTAAGAGAAGCAATTCTCCACAACCCTCCTAGTATATATGGTCATGTCGACTCCAGTACCATTATTCTTCCACATTTAGTAGAACCTCTAGAGTCCCATATCACTTCAGATCACTCTAGGGACGATACCCCTTATCATTCCTTCATCTTACATCAGCAACCTAGTCTCTTAGACATTGTTTTTGAACAACCTATAGCTTTTCTAAGAGAGCATCAGTTCATTATCTCCAAATCCTCTTTTTGGGATAGTGACACTAGGTATGCCAACCCGGAAACTTAAATTCCATTTGATTCATATATGCAATACTAACAGAGATTGGTAATCCTCCATTTCATTTCTCAAACTGCATAACCATAACAAAAACAAATGGCACACCACACCATTAAAATGTGTTTAGATTACCCTTTTTCTAAATACATTTTGGCATGACCACAACATGCTTGGGGGAACCTATGCCCCTCAACCATAAAAAACCCAGATCTCAGCCAAAAACAACACTGAAACCCCCTTTCTCTGACAAGTCACACTTTTTTAGGTCATTTCCTGGGACAGGTTGCAGTTTTCTTCCCAGTACCTGCTACCCAAGTCGCAGAACAGACCCCCAAAAGTGCAACCTGGCCTCTTCATGAGAGTTGGGTACTTGTTAGTTTTTAGTTATTTGATACTTCATCAGGACACATTTTTTCCACGAAGGGTCTATTCATATCTCCCCCAAATCGAATTTCCTCACTTACAACACTTGTATTTGGGGCACCACCTTGCCTCCTTACTTTTTCTTGTTCGTGTTGATTTTTGTCATGAGATACTCGCTTGTGCTCATGTTTTTATGGTCCCCCATTGGACCTTTACTGTGTGGTAGCACGATCGAGTCGCCCATGTTTAGAGCATCCGAGTTGAGTCACCATCGCATTCATGGAGTCTATCCCGAGTCCCTTTGTATCCCTCTATAGTCCTCCATCCTTCATTGCTTGGTTCCTCTCTCGTGTCGCACATTATGGCCTTCAGTCCCACTATCCCCTATCCCTCATGATATTGTATCATTCGCTACCAAGTCATCCATGCCCTTTATGCTCTAGCAAGGGAAGTCGTCCATCCGATACTCAATATCCCCCATTTCATCATCATCATTAGTGTCAGTCTGTCAGTCGCTCTACTATTTTCTCTCGTGCCTTAGTTGAGGATCCCTTATTGCCTCACCTATGGTGGACCTCCTTCTGTCGACATCAGCTCATTCACTCCAGAAGACAGGTCTAGAGGGCGGTGTACCTTGGTTCTAGTTTCTACACTTGTTCGGTGCCTCGGATAAGGCAAAGGGATTTCTCATTACCCTTTGACTTGATTGTTTCTCAACTCCATCTCCTTTCAGCATGATCGAGATCCATATACTTGATGGTCCAGTGATGCAGCAACAGCTATTGGTGATTCTCGGGTGTGTGTGAGATGTCTCAACACTCATGAGGGGGTGGCCCTGCAGGTAGCCCCCCACATGGCCGGATGACCTCTTCATTGCAGCCTTCAATGCAGCTCCATATATTTGATGATGTTGGCCTTAGCCACTTGCAGCACCTCTTTGATTTGCATGTATCAGTCAGATTTTGCGAGCCCTTCCCCATTTATAGGGGGCATTTGGGTTGTATTTGTATCTCATGTACTCAGATATTATTGTATAAGTCTTGGCTGTTATCCCAGGCACAACATGTATGTGGGATTCCTCATTATATCTTTTATCTGGCTCATGTTTAGGCCAAAATGTACTTTATAGTTCGGTCCCTTGTTTACTGGACACACTATTCTTTTGTACTTTTTCTCGGTGGGCATAGGTATGCCTCCCCCGTCGCCTCTAGCACAAGTACCCTCTCATAAAACGAGACTTGTTGCACCTGTAAGTCTCATCTCCTCAGGGTCTACTTCTTTAGCACTTTAGACTACCTTACATTTCTCTCTCTGACTTCCCTTTTGATATATGGTGGTTGAGTTCTTACAACGTACTTCGGTCATACGATTTTCTCCTAACACTCATACGCTGGGGGAAATATGTTACACCATTTTTTGGTCATCTAACCTATTATCATTAGATGGACCCAATTACACCATGTAAGACCAATTTTACCCTAAGTAAAATTGCTTTCACTATGTAAAATAACTTAATAAAACACATTTATTAGGTTTTTTATGGTCTAAACAGAAAACCCCAAAAGGAAATATTAAACAAATCTACATTTGTTTGATTTTCCTAATGGAATAATTAATTAAACAATAATTTAATTATTATTCCTGGTTATATTTAACCCAAAACAAGGAAATTAATTAGATAAATCTTTATTCATCTTATTATTTTCTAGGAATAATTATTTATATCTTATTTAAATAATATTCCTTGTTAAATATGACTAAATCATTTATAAATAATTAAATAAACCATTATTTATTTAATTATCAATCAAACACTTCCTTAAAATAATAAATAAATCATTTATTTATTTATTATTTACAAATAAAGGGATTTGACCCAAGTCAAATACCTTTTCCCTCCAACAAATATAATAAAATATCCCTAAAAGGTGGTTCTAGAATTTGATTAATAATATTTTATTCATGCACCAAGTCCTAGACTACCCTAATATTTATTTATAAATAGAAGGGTTTTCCCATTCATTTGTGACCTTTCATTGCATATTAGATCACTCTATATCTATACTCCTGGTCTGACTTTGAGCCATTATCTGTCACATTCTCCATTATTTGCTTTGTGAGCTCCCTTTGAGCTCTATGTTTGTCTGGGTTTTCTACACCAACAAGAGAGAGAAATTTTAGATCTGAAATGCTGAGGACTTTCAAGAACCCATCCCATTGAGGAGAATTGGAAACACCTTTCTTGTTTTCCTCTCAGGTGCCCTTTAATATTAAAAATTCTTTCAAAAATATTGTTCTTGTCTTGTCTATTGGATGCATGGAGCAAAACTTCATTTTACTGCTTAATGTCTTTTTATGCATAGATCTGGATTTGTGTAGCTTTGTTTGGTTCAACTAACTGCAGACTTGAAGATATTGGCAGCCATAATTAAAGTTAGGGCTATTTGTTATGCGTAGCTAAAGTGGTCTTTTTCCGACAAAAGATTCATACTAACAATCTCTTTGATAAAAAATTCTTCCAGAATAGCCTTTCTAACTCACTCCAATTCAAATCCTCATCATAAATGTCTTTGATGTTCTTCACATATTCCCAGCAAACGTTTTCTCTACCTCTAAGGCTAAATGTGGCTATCCTAGCTTTCATATTTTCCGAGTAATCATGAAATCTGAAAAACTTCTTCATGCCAAGTAACCATGCCTCCAC
Source organism: Pinus albicaulis (assembly GCA_034641835.2). Taxonomy (NCBI): domain Eukaryota; kingdom Viridiplantae; phylum Streptophyta; class Pinopsida; order Pinales; family Pinaceae; genus Pinus; species Pinus albicaulis. Next base: position 1,157,846,057 of record CM076578.1, on the reverse strand, counting down.
ATCTTGTGGTTTCTTCATCTCTCTGTCAAATCGATGTGGTTTCTCCTTTTTAAAGTCTTCCAGAAAATATCCCTTTTCATTCCTCCTATAAGGATGATAATGATGACTATGATGATGCATATCTGAACTCGAACTAGAATGATGCATGTGTTTGTCACCTCTCATATCTGGAGTGTCCAACAATATGCCATCTTTAATCGTATCATCCCTATCAGACCTGTCACCACCAGGAGACCTACTTCCATATGCCACATTGGTCCCATCCTCTTGCCCATAGTTGATCCTAAGTGGCCCCTGTTTTTGTAACTCTGACAAACTTTGAAGGATGGTTACATTAACCTCTGCTTGCTTTTCCTATGCCTGTATGAATTTATCATTGTTTTCCTTGCAACTCTGTATTTCCTCCATTAGGCTTCTAAGTGTATATGCCAAATCAAGTGAATTTCCAACACAATGCTTCTCATATGACTCATAGGTAGAATCTCTGTAGTCTACCATTATACTATTCATCTTTGATTTCTTCCTATAATGTACAATATGTCAACTAAACCAATTCATAAATAAACCAATGTACCTTAGTGTAATTTGGGGAGGATGCATCCTGCAAAATCAACCAATCAGCAAAATACATGTATATACATAATTATAACAAGATATAAACTCATAACACATGGTATACTAGTGCATAACCATCATTCTAGTTGGATTCCATTCATGGATGCACAACCATACCAAGTACACACATGACATAATGCATAACCATAGCAATGCAACTTGACCACACACCATCACAATCACAGACCATACACAAGCACAAGGGACATGTAACCAAGTGTGAATGACCAATGCATGATCAACATATAACATCACACAAGAAAGTGTACACAGACACTACACAAACATGACCAATATGTGACCTAGCATACACAAGCAGTGCACATACAACATGTAACAATATGTAAGTTGTGTGCATGCACAATATACCAACATGAACAATGCATAATTAGTCATACACACATGACCACATGTTGACAACAACATCATTAGCCCATTCATGGCGACAACACTGCCACCACGGAAAAGACAACACATATGCAATAAACACATAAACCATAGGTATTAAAAAAACACATAAGCAATCAACAAAAGCATGACCAACACACCGCCCATCCAAGCGAAGGGTTGAACCATGCTCTGATACCACTGTTAGAATTTACGGCAGAAATAATATATTTACGGAGATGAACAATAACCATAAAAAGAGCCAAAAACAAATCATAAACATAAACACAGATGTTTATCCAGGAAAACCCCAAATCTAGGGCAAAACCCAACCAATGAAATTTCATTAACCTTGGCCAAGGTCCTGGCCAATCCGGCCAAGTGAGCCTTCACCACTCACCTCCAAGCCTAACTTACAATGAAGTCTTCCCAACCTAATATAGGCTCCATTACATGCAATACCATGGGCTGAAAAACCATGGGTGCACAATACCATGTGCCCCAAAACCACTACTATTTACCCTAGTCAACATTGACTCTATCCCGATTCAATTCTACCTAACAATTCCCCCCTTAAACTTGACTTGAGGTTTTCTGACTAAATCTGGCGAAACAGCTAAGTGAGACAACCCTGCTCACTCTATCCCTTTCCTCCCTCAAGGTTTTTACCCAGGGTAGTTGTTAACTTGACACCCCCCTATCACGTAGATCTAACCCAGACTTTACCAATGATTACCTAGGGGTACGCATGCCATACCAGGTCTTACAGCAATATGCCGATTTACATGCAATAGAATTTGACTCCATTACAATATTTTTTTTTGGTTTCATTGTTTCTTTCCTTTATATGACCATTCTCTCTCCTGGATACCCTTGAGCCACATGCTCTTATCTCCTCCATTACACATTGCAACCCTGTTTCCTTGTTACCTTCCATGATGAAGCCCTTTACTTAAGCATTGAAAATTTCCCAAAACATCATCGTAATTGTCATTGACGTTGATTTCCAATTCTACTTTTACCTTATTGGATCATATTTTCACAGATATCAACCCTTCCAAACCTTAGATCGAATCCTCACGAGAGAGTAGCTAGTGCCTCTCTCAGCAATGCACTAAGCGCAAACTTCTTGATTTTCTTTGACATGATGTCTGCGTAGATCTTACTGTGCTAATTCAAGCGCGGTCCTCACGACCTCTTATTCGAACTCCGCGTGCACTCATAAATATTTTTATATGCCCGTTAATTCTTGACCCGGTCTTCGAGGCACCTTCCATCCGTGCAATGAGCTCAACATTGCTAAACACCTTACATACGTGCGATGAGGGAAACATACCAATTCGCCTTGCTGCCCAACTCGAATATCTACATCCAGGCATAGTTAATGCCTTATATTTATGAGAATATCCCGTGAGTTATGCGTAGTCCTGTGGCCATCATCCTCGCATTGTCAAAGCTTTCCACTACTGACTGCATTGCCCTAATGTACCCCTGGGCTCTCCATTTCACACCATCTCCTTGGCCACATCGAGCTGCCAGTAAAAAACGCATTCCTTGCTTCCATTATCGCTCCTCTTGGTTATTGGTATTGACACTCTACGCTAGCCTATGATCTGATTCCAAAATCCAACTCTCATAAATGATCACAAAATGATCTTGTGCCTTCATTCTCTGGAAAATCGTTAGAATCATTTCATGGTGACTCTTGATCCATGAAACTGATGGAAACAAATTCTGTCACACACCCTTGAGATGAGTTCCCTCAACACACACCATAATTTAATGCTACCACCGCATTCCAAATATAATTTCACACGATGTGCACTTGTAGACTCCTGTATTCAGTGGGATTATGCTCATAAAATTTCTGAAGTGGTAGCTTCAAACTATGTGCATGCCAGATATGATCAGATCTAAATGTGGTTGCCTCTTTTATGGCAACACCATACTCCTAGCACCCAGAATTGCAATTTTATTTTTCATCCTCTTCCACCGTCGGAGCCCTCCATGGGATTCCCTATTATTCATTTGGCTTGTGCACACAACACATGTCGACCTAACTTCAGATCTAGATCACCATGCAGCACAAACACAAATTTCAAACTTACTACTTCCTTTGACAATTTAGATCGAGCATGTCACATTGTTAATATGTATTCATATTTATCCATCCACCATCTCTCTATACACCAGGCCATATAACCCTTAGCAACAAAAGCATCCTTCTGAAGCCAAATATAGCTTTGATTCTGTTTGTTAGAATTTACGACAGAAATAATATATTTATGGAGATGAAAAATAACCATAAAAATAGCCAGCAAAAAACCATAAACATAAACACAGGTGTTTATTTGAGAAAACTCCAAATCTGGGGAAAAACCCAACCAATGAAATTTCATTAACCTTGGCCAATATCCTGGCCAATCCATCCAAGTGAGCCTTCACCGCTCACCTCCAGGCCTACCTTACAATTAAGTCTTCCTAGCCTAATATAGGATCCATTACATGCAATACCATGGGCCAAAAAACCATGGGTGCACAATACCATGTGCCCCAAAACCACTACTATTTATCCTAGTCAACATTGACTCTATCCCTAGTCAAGTTTACCTAACAAGCACTTGGTAACACCCTCTTCCAACATCTACCCACGTAACTGACCAACCGGGGTAAACATGTGATGAGAGGCTACTAATATGAGATTCAACCTCCTAAATGACCTTAATAAAGTGGAACCAATGGAAACATGACAAACAGACCTTACACAACATCAACAACACCTCCAGGAGGTAAACCACCCTCCCAGATCCTTGAAACTTGAAGGGGGACTGAATTTTGACCCTCTTGATCCTTAGCCACAGGCATATAAGTGCAAGGGATCAGCTAGAAACCTATAGCTGTGGGCATTCCTTGGCAAGGCCATGACCAGGGCCCCAAAAGGTCAATTCTGTGTCTACAGCTCTAGGATTCGTGCCACATTTTTGGCCCTTAAGCCGAGATCATTGCCACGAACTTCTTGTAACTTTGGGAGAGGATAAATAACATTAAAAAAATACATGGAAGAAATAATATCATTAGGAACTCATCTGCCCCACCTAGCCATGACTTACATTTCGTCAAACATCTCACAAACATTGCATATACAAGTGTAAACAACAGATTTAAACATGGGAGTCTCTTACAAATATGATAATGGATAAGAAGCATTTCTCCCCTACATCATAAGCTATAATATAGTCTATTTGACCATAGATACATTGTGCATTCCTTTACAGGTAAAAGCATAGATAGAACCATACATCATCACTGATCAAATACATGCTTATAACTAGCATAATAACAACATAAATACAATAGATATAATAGCAAATAAATCTATACATAAACCAATACATTTTCATACTGAATACCAGAGGAATGAGATCTTCATTACTTAATGTAAAATCCAACCGGAGATGAGACTTCCACCTTCCACCCAACCATAGATTGGCTAAGCCAAGTCTCACTTCATCCAATCACCCGTGTGCCATATTCCAAGCATGAATGTGGGACTTTATCAAACATATCAATCAACACCAAACCAGGGCTCCAAAGACCAAACCATCTCAACCCCAAAACCAGTGATTCCACCTCATTGTCGGACATCACTAACCATCATGGATTGATCTCTATCCAAGTTGTTCCAGGGCTCCAGAGTGTTTGTTCCAACCAGGGCTTCTAGGACTAGTAACTCAACCCCAACTGTTACAGGGCTTCCAGAGTGTTTTTCCAACTGGGGCTTAGTAAGTCAACCCACCTATGGCTTCCAAATCATTTGTCCAACAAAGGCTTCCAAGATTAGTAACTCAAACCGTAGTTGGTTGTCAGGCTTCCAGAGTGTTTGCCCAATCAAGGCTTCCAGGAACTAATTACTCAACCCATAGCTAAAGGAATCATGAGAACCAACCAGAAAAAAATCAATGGAAATAAACCCCCAATACCATGGTTTTCTAGGAAATGGAAAACCTAGAAAAATCCACATGCATACACATGCATGCCAAAACTAGTGATGAAAACATACATGCAACTCGGTAGCTCGAATCAAATCCTATTGTAGTTGCTAATCCTTCTTGCTCCAAATCACAAAGTATCCACACTCTCCAAGGCTGCTCCATGAAAACTCTAAGTATCCAAGAGTATGAGAGAGAGAGATAATAATGAAAGAGCTCCAAAAATGCACTCACAAAAGGTAATAATTGATCCTTAAAATCCTCCTTATAGAAGAGGCCTCTATTTTCTTCATTTTCAATTATTTTCCTTCAATTTACTCCTCACATGCAACATGTGACCTTTCATCTCTCTTTTCTCCTAATTTCCATTATTTTCATAAATAAATGTGCCAAAAACACTTTTTTCCTCTTTAATGCCTTAGACATAGCCTTTTCCAATTTTCATAGCCATAATAAACCATGTGAACACCCGCACTAGGATGTTTTTCCCAACATTCATCTTGGAATACATGTCCCATCAATCGTGGTTACTATTTTAAATTTATTACATGGAATTTTCACCAGGGTTGTTACAGTAGTAAAGTTACACCATAGCATTACTCAGTTAGTTTTTTACCAAATTGAGTGCAGAAAGAGCCCAGATAAGGTTTTTCACTATTCTAGAACCTTTGGAGTCGTTATTTTTTCATTCTAAGCACTTCAAATCCCTGTAAACACATATTTGACCGCATAATGAAATATGCCCAACATTGGAAGCTGGACCAGAAGATGTAGCCCAGGAGGGGTGAACTCCTTCATCATTTTGTTGTTTTTTGTTTCATTTTATGGTATTATTATCTATGTTTTATGTTGCAAAACTAAGTTTAAAAACATAAGTTATTTGTTAATGCAACTTACCTGATTGCATAAAGAGCATAAAATTTCACTTGCAAATTTATTCAAACCATCAAGTTTTCAAATACAGATCATCTGGGGGGATACTCAGCTCTTGTTCCAGACAACATCTCATAGCCTTGTCCTAATTCAACTTGACATATTTCCTTACAATTGTAATCCTCAGTGAAGGAAAATGCGCCCATTAATTGTGTGGAGTTTCAGTGTATCCTACCAAAACTCACAACTTTGATGTAGGCTCGAGTTTCTTCCTCAAATCCTTGGAGACATGAAAATAAACTAGATCTCCAAAAATTCTGAAATGAGACACAACAAACCTTCTCCCATAGAAAGCTTCCTCCCATGTGATAATACCAAGTATCTTATGAGGACTTTGGTTATGCAAGTAGATTGCGATATTGCATGATTCTTTCAATAGATATAATGGCAGCCTCTGATCATACAACATAGCCCTTGTTTCTCCCGCTATGCTCTTATTCTTCCTCTCAGCTACCCCATTTTAATGTGGGTTATGGGGAGTTGTCAGTTCCATTCAAATAACTTCTTTTGCACAGAAATATTTGAATTAATGCAAAACAAATCCACCTCCATTGTCACTCCTGAGAGCCTTCACCTTCTTCCAATTCTCCTTCTACACTAATGCCTTGAACTCAACAAATTTTTAGAAAACTTCATCCTTCTTCCGCATGAAGAATATCCAACATTTTATACATAAATCATCAATAAAAATAACCTAGTACTTATGTCTTGTTGTGGATGCTATAGAAAAGGGTCCATAAACATTAGAGTGGACTCGCTCCAAGATTGCATCTGCTCTGCTCTCTCAGTCATGGAATGTGTATTTGACACATTTCCCCAATATGCAACCCTTGTAGACAATATGTTAGTCAATAGATCCTTTAGGGAGATCGTTGGCTATTTTTTACATGATTTTTAAAGCACCATTATGTAGATGACCCACTCTCTTATGCCATATTTCTCCAACATCGCAATTCTACACTTTTTTCGCCTTACTCCTCAATGAAGTGCAATCTCCCACCTCAAGTTTGTATAAGTTCTTCACTCGAACCCCAATCAGATTCACTTTCTTGGTGGTTATGTGTCCCAGAAAGGCTTTCCCTTTACTAAAAATAACATCATATCCATGATCCTCCAATACTTCTATGGAGATTAGTTTCTTCTTTAGCCTGTTAGTGTCAATATATCAGTGATCAAACATACTCTTTCAGTTTATTTGCTAGTAGTCATAGATAAAAAAAATTTGTATTTTCAAACAATTTTTCGAAATAAAATTTGGTCACTGAAGGAGTCTAGGTAATAAATGTTGCTCCCCTCATCCCAGCCATGGCCATCATCGCCTCAAAGGTCATCCCATTCATTTTCATTTCGAAGTCTTAGGTCATTCACTCCATCTCATCTAGGTCTGTTGTCTAGGTATCATTATTTTTCCTTTGAAAAGTCAAATTTTTCATCAAACAAGGCAAAAAATCCTTCATTTCCATCATATAAGTCTTCTAAAGGGATTTATCATACTTAGGAGAATAAAGTAAGACAAGTTGTCTTATTTCAAAATTTGTTTCAATATCAAAGGATTTCAAAAACGGCAAAATTGTCTTCATAGTTATTGTTTTCACTAGAGGACAAAAAATTCATTTAAAAATATTATAAGAGGAAAAACTAGGCTCATTCAACTCATTCTTCTCTTTTCATGTATGTTAGAGCTCCTCTCTTACCTCCATTTGACTCCATAGTGGTCAAGGGTTTGAACAAAGGCAAGAAAACTACTCCAACATAAGTGTGTTACGCCTCTGGAGCAATTTGTCACGCACCTAGAGTAGTTTGCTACACATCTATAGCACTCTGTTACACATCTGTAGCACGTTTTTATGCATTTGTATCCTTTTTTACGTGTTATGAAACCAGCTCCAAAAATATAAGAAAATAGAGATCAACGCCTTAGAAATCAGCCACTTTGAGGGGGCAACCTCCTTTACATTACATAAATGAACAACTCTTGGATGATTCAAATGAAAAAAAATCCTATCTATATATAGGAGTCCATGTGATCACAATATAATCCTATCCAACCTAACAATAATAATGTAAGTGCACAACAATAACAATAGTGGTGTTTATGGGGCACAATAATAACAATATGGGGGCTAGAGGGGTACAATAATAACAATAAGGGGGCTACACTACCAACAATAATGGGCTAAACTGGTAATATAGGGACCTAAAATTCCTCTCTCCTTCAACAAATTTGTGTCCTCAATGCTTGAGTAGCTCTGGATGCTTCTATATAAAATTCTCATCCTCCCATGTGGAATCTTCTGTGGGTAAATTCTTCCACTTGATGAGATACTCTAAAATTGATCAATTTCATAGCTATCGAGTTCTTGTTTCCATGACTGCTTCAGGTTCCAATATGATTTTTCCTTCCTCATCAAGCTCTAGCAATATTGTTTGAATTGGAATTTTCACCTATAACATTATTTAAGCATGAAACATGGAAAACTGGGTGCACTCAAGACGAAGCAGGAAGCTCAAATTTCTATGCCATAGTACCAATATTTTTCAACATCTTGTAAGGACCATAGTACTTTGGTGATAATTTATTATCCTTCTTAGCTTGCTTGAGGGACATTTGTTTGTATGGTTGTAGCCGTAAAAATACCCAGACTCCCACAACAAAACTTCTCTCACTGCGATGTTGATTTGCCTATTGTTTCATTTGATTTTGTGCCAAATTTAGGTTATCCTTTAAGAGTTGGAGAACTTGTTGTTGATGCTCGATGTGATCTTCCACTATTTGAACCTTAGAGTTTTCTCCTAAATGTGATGTGATGGACGGTAGATGATATCCATAAAGTTCCATAAATGGATTCATTTTTTCCGCAATATCAAAGGAAGTGTTATAGCACCATCCAGCCAGAGGTAACCCCTTGACCCATTGTATTTGTTTATCAGATACAAAACAACAAAGATATACTTCCAAACATTTTTTCACTATCTCAGTTTTCCCATTGGATTGAGGATGATAAGATGAGCTATTATCTAGTTGAGTACCCAAACAACAAAATAATTATGTCCAAAAATTTCTAGTAAAAATGGGATCTCTGTTGCTTACAATAATATTTGGGTTTCCATGTAGCTTTTGAATTGTTTCCATAAATGCAGTAGCAACTGTACTTTCTTTAAATGGATAAGATAATGCAAAAAGTGTCCATACTTGGTAATTCTATCAACTACCACCATGATGACACTCTTTCCATTGGACTTAGGTAAACCTGTGATAAAATCCATTGAAACCTCCTCCCAACGTTGACTTGGAATGGATAAAGGTTGTATAAGACTCGGGGTCTTAGTTGTCTCAACTTTATTTTGCTGGCAAACCAAACTTTCTAACACAAAATTTTGAATATCAGATTTAAGGCCATCCCAAAAAAAATATTTCTTCTCCCTGTGGTAAGTTTTCAAAAATCCTGAGTGTCCTCCTAGGGGAGATGTGTGAAATTCCAAAATAATCTTTTGTTTTACTTGGGAATTATTAAAAAGATATAAGCGATATTTGTACCATAAGGAATCATTTTTCCAACTAAATGTATCAGATGTACTAGGATCTTGCTGCAACTTTTGAATGAGTGTACACATTTCTTCGTCATTCTTCCATTCATACCTTGCTTTGGTTATCCAATTTAGTTGGATAATATAAATGGCACAAAGTAATGCTTGCACCTCTTCATCCTTTCTTGAGAGTTCATCTGCAACAACATGTAGCTTCCCTTTTTTGTAAATGATTTCAAAGTCATAACCCAATATCTTTGTGACCCATTTTTGTTGCTCTTCTAAAGATAGTATTTATTCCAAAAATTATTTAAGACTATCATGATCATTTTTTACCTTGAAGTGTCTTCCCATTAGGTAAGGTCGCCATTTCTTTAGTGCATGTAGTCTTGCCAACATTTCTTTCTCGTAAATAGATTTCTATAAATAATTTCCTTTGATTGGATGACTTTCAAAAGTAATGGATATTCCTTCTTGCATTAAAACATCACCAATTCCATTTCCTGAGGCATCACATTCCACAATAAATGTTTTTTTGAAGTTTATTGTAGCTAAGATTGGTGCTAGGCACATTTCCTCTTTAAGATGTTCAAAGGCCTTAGTTGCTTCAGGAGTCCTTGAACATGCATCTTTCTTCAATAATGTTGTTAGAGGTGCTACTATTCTCCCATAATTCTTAACAAAATTGCTATAATATCTTGTTAACCTGAGAAATCCCCGCAATTTCTTTATGGTTGTGGGGACTTTCCATTCCTTAATGGATTTAATTTTGTTATGGTCTACCTTAACACCCTCGTGAGATACAATATGACCCATATATTCCACCTCTTGTACTCCAAAGAAACATTTGGAGGTTTTCACATATAATTGTTTCTCCTCCAATAGTTTGAGCACCTTGTAAACATGTTGAACATGATCCGTCCCAGAGCTGCTGTAGATCATTATATCATCAAAAAATACTAATACAATTTTTCAAAGGAAGGGTTTGAAAATGGAATTCATCAACCCTTGAAATGTAGAAGGTGCATTGGTAAGGCAAAAAGGCATGACCAAAAATTCATAATTACCCTCATGAGTTCAAAATGTTGTTTTTGGAATATTTTCAGTCTTCATTCTAATTTGATGATATCCTTAACGAAGATCCAACTTGGTTAAATAAATTGCTCCATGTAATTCATCCTATAATTCATCAATCACAGGAATGGGAAATTAATCTTTAATAGTGAGCTTATTGAGCTCCCTATAATCTGGACACATGCACCATGATTCATCCTTCTTGTGCACCAATACTACTGGAGCAGAGAAAGTAACTTGACTGGGTTGAATTATACCAGTCTCTAGAATTTCTGCAATCATACGTTCAATTTCACTCTTTTGGACATAAGGATATCTATAAGTTCTGATGTTTGTAGGAACACGTCCTCGAATCAAATGAATAGAATGATCATGATCACGAATGGGTGGGATTCCTTTGGGAGTTTCAAACACCTTGGAATGATTGTCCAAGAATTTTTGGAGATCTGGAGAAATGGGTTATTTTGATGTTGGAACTTCTAGTGAGCATAATTGTGCAATTACACCTCATTGTTATTTCTTCAAAATATTTGTCATGACATTATAGATTATTATCTTTCCTGGCTTCCCTTCGATACCCCGTACATCAACTTCCTTTCCTTCTGAAAAAAATTTCTAGAAAAGTTCTTGAAAATTAAAAGCTACCATCCCCAAATATTGTAACCATTGTACTCCTAATACAACATTAGCAGCTCCCATTCGAATGGAAAGAATTGGAATATTCAATACATATTCCCCCATGGTTAGCTTGATATTATGGAATTTTCCAGAGAAATTTACAGTTCCTCCATTTTCAACCATCACCTGACACTATGGTGTTGGGTATAGGAAGCAATTCAATCCCTTGGCTACCTTACAATGAATAAAATTATGGGTACTAATTGAATCAATCAACACTACTACCTTTTTCTTCTTGATATGTCCTTCTATCTTTAGAGTTTGAGGAGTGGTAATTCCTGCCAATGCATTACAGGATATGGTCGGGCTAATTTCTTTTTTCTCTAGGGTTGGTTCCTAGTGTATATCCTCTTCTTTTGAAGTTTCTTGTTCATTTTTTTCCTCCTCTTCACAATATATGTAAAATAATTTCTTTTCAGCACACTATGACCTTTAGTGTATTTTCTATCACAATTATAGCAAAGCCCTTTTGCTATTTTTTCTTCCAATTGTTGTGGTGTCAACCTTGTAGGTTTTGGAAGTCTAGGAGTAGAAATACTTCCATCTTTATAGATGTGAGTGGTAGGCTTCATTGTCACCATAATTTTACATTCAATTTTTCTTGCCAACCTGAATGCCTTCTCCAATGAATTAGGTTCGCAAAGGTGAACCTCATGTTGGATGTTATCCTTTAAAGTCCCTATGAAGACATCAATCGTGTGTTCCTATGGAATATCAACTACCCTTATATTCAATTTTTGGAAGTCCTTAATGTGCTCCACCACTGAACCCTTTTGGTTGAGATTTATCAATTGGCTAAATAAGGTGTTCCTCTTTGTATCCTCATAATTTGATATCATTTCCTTCGTAAAAATTGACCAAGTGACAATTGTTTTACGGGAGCAAAGCCATCGATACCATACAAATGTATTTTTTTCTAAATATAAAGTTGCAATGCGTACCTTTTGTGTGTTTTTCACATTATTGAGATCAAAATATTGCTCCATCTATAGTATCCATGTTATAGGATCCTTGCCATCAAATTTCCTCATATCGATCTTTGGAATATGGTGGGTCTTCAATCCGACATTAGAATTTATGAAATCACGATTAATATTTATTTTGTTCTCATCATGAGTTTCCTCTACTATATTTTCACCATTAGGTATCATTTCTTGTATCATCTTTGTCAAAACTTCCTTCACACCTTCCATGTCTGCTTTTAGATAACTCTTCATGTCTTCCATGTTGTCTTTCATTTTTTCGTTGATGTCATCCATATTAGCTTCGATGCCATCCATCTTAGCTTCCATGCCATCCATGCCATTCTTAAAACCATCCATCTTAGCTTCCATGCTTTTCTTCAAACCATCCATATTAGCTTCCACGCATTTCTTCAAACCATTCATCTTAGCTTTCATGCCTTTCTTCAAAACTTCCATTTCATTTTTTTTTGCTCTTTGCGAGAGAAAAAATTTAGTGCACTTTCTCTTGTAATTTTGATATATCATGTTGCACTTCTTCCTCTTCATGAGTCATAATAGAGACTTCTGAAGGCTTAATGGGTTTTGAATTCTTTTTAGGGGGCATTTTAGAACCCAATACTGATATCTATGCTTCAATAGGCCCATGGAATCACTTGAAATGGATTTTCCAAACAAGAAGTATGCAATTTGAAAAAAAAATACACACCTTTTTCTTTCTTTTGAGGAGTTGTATATTGAAACTGATGTATCTCTGTAATTTCAAATCCCTGTGATTTAAGCTTCGGTCCTGTAATAGCCCTTTGAGTCTTCTTTATAATGCCATAGGGACCTAACATTACGCATCTATCATACTTTGTTACACATGTTGAACACAGTGTTACACATCTAGAACAATTATTACGCATCTGGAAGAGGTGTGTTACACATCTAGAAAGTGTTGCGTTTTGGATATTTTGGCTCCCAAGTCACCCAAAAAAGCTCCAGGGTCATTAGACCCAGTTTTTAAAGCTTTTACAGTAGTAATTAATCATCTCATATCCTCTTTAGGTCAATATATCAATCATATTGTTGATTTTCTTACTCACCTTCGTTTCCACTACATTTTCACTTCTTCTCATCATTGAAATATTTTAGTGGACCAAAACCTAATCCTCTCATATAACACCATCATATGCCTCCCACATACATCATACTATCATTCCCCACCATCCATACCCTTCCTAAGAATCATTTCCACCAAACCCTAATTTCTTGCCAATTTTCTAGTGTTAAACTGGGAAATTCCTTGTTTCCCACACTTGACCATTTTTATCACATACACTTCACCTAATTTCACTCATATCATGGAGCCAACATACAAACCTACCTCCTGAATTTTTTTCAGAATTTCCCTTGGCTTCAAAACCCTTCATATCACCCTCTAAGCCTACCCCATCTCTATACTTTTTTTTTCCAAATTGCACTACACATACCCATTTCATCTATACGCTAGAGTTTCATATTTTCACTGATATACATTGTTGTTCAATCTTTAGCATTAGCCATGGGTGTACTAAAGGATGGAAAAGCTACGCATTAAGGTTTGATATCAAATGGAAAATATTAAATTATCATGGGTCAAAAAGGGAGAAGGTGGTGAAATGCGCTTGTATTAAAGCCAAATGGGCAAACAACACAAAGCGGTGAAGGGCCGAATAATAAATAAACAGGAAATATTAAGGTAAAAAGGGGGACGCAGCGCTAAACACTAGCGGAAACATTAAAAGGAGCCGCCGCCACGAAAGAAGGCACGTGTGGAAAGTCCGAGGGGGTCGAGCAGTGGGGAAAGGACGAGACCCATACCCCCGCAGACTGACGACACGTGGCATGGTAAAGACTCGAAGTTGAAAGGAGATGGTAAGAACAGGCCACGGGACGTGATTACGTGGCAGAGTAAAGGTGGACCCGCACAGCGGGGAAAGACATGTGTTAGTTCGGCGTAGGAAATCATGCACGGTAAGGGTTGGACAGCATATGTGGATAAAAGGTAAGGTAAGTTCATTAGATCAGCTGGTACTAAGACCCGTACCAGCCTTTAACCCAACACGAGGCGCGCACCTACACCTTGATTATCCCTAATCCCCACGCGCCACGTGTCTCATTGTCAGTGTCCTTACGACACTTGCCTTCTGTCATCCTACCCATTCACCTCTTTAACTCAAACAGCCCGCTCCAGTGGTAACAAACTCCCGTATTTCTCTCTGGTAAAAAGACACAGGTTACTTTCTACGGCAAATACCAAGTAGGGAAGAGCGCCTGGTCTACCCCAATCACTGTCAGAGTTCCCCGTGTCGCTTTCCCGAGCAGTGTCACCCTCTGTCCAGGTATTCCATTCTCTATTTTCCCTCTGTTTCCTTTCTCTTTTTCGGATTCTTAAAATGACAGCCATGGGAAGGGGAACGCCCAAGAAGAACGAACCAGAAACTCCCCAGGTCCGTAAGTCTAGGAACCCTCCTGGTTTTGAACCCCTCTACGACTTGCAGTCTGGTATCTGTGACCCAAAATATCCTTTTGACATACGCAGTATCAAACCCCTGCTTTTTGGCCGCCATTGCAAGAATGCAGACCGTTTCTGAGTTATCGCGTCTGGCTTCTACCACCAAGTCACCCCCCAGGTCCATTCTTGTATTGATTTTATCATCTGGCTCAGAGATGCCTATGATGTGCATCGGGACGCTTTCGTTTCTCCTCAGGGGAATGTGATTTTCTCCCTCTCTCCCGATGTTATCAGACAGGCCCTCCGTTTCCCTCCCAGCGACACATACTTCAGTTTCAAAGATGAAACCTTGCTAACCCAGTTCAATAAGCAGTCAAAGAAAGCCCGCCGTGCCTTCATATCCTCCATAACCATCAACCAGGCAACTGCCCTGCCTACATTGGAGCCGTATTCACTAAGTCTGTTCGTCGAAGAGGTTCAACCTGTTCTGTCTCTCATCGCCGGCCTTTTGGGGATAGGGAGCCCTGAAGACATTTCTATGGTATGCATTCGCTTTTTATGGCTCATGTCACAGAACGGGGTTATGTTGGACATCCCGGGTTTCCTCTCCTCAACCATCCTAACCCAATTCCAAGAGCTCGCACAAGCTCGCAAGTTTCGCTTCTGCTCAATGGTGTTCTACCTCTTCCTGTTCCAGCATGCAGATAAGTTCGCCCATTTGGGGTTAGATAGAGTCTATTCTGAGAATTCTCAACCCAGACCAGTCTTTGACTGGAATTGCTCTGTCTGTCATTTACCTAGGGGAGAGGGTTATGCGAACTTCGTGAACACTTTCATGTCCATCGCCTACACCATCATTCACGACACGCCTTCTCCTAGGGTTTTCCCAGAGATGAAACGCTGGCTGCAGGCTGGGAAATACCAGTGTACCGAAGATTGGTTCCTTGATGAAGATTGCACTGAAATTTGGGTCTATGGAGCCGAAGTTGCTCCATACTGGTTGCCAGTTTTCCCCGTCCGACGAGTTTACGCCCTCGAGTACATCCGGCAAGCTCTCAAGGCTGACCAGCTTCATTTTGTCCCTGCTAAGAAAGGCTACATCCTAAGGCTTCATGTCCAAATCGGCCCATTCGTGGTAAAATCTAGATATGCCCTCCCAATTGCTGAAAAAATGCTACAAAACATGGACCTTAGGTTGGGGAAAAGCTGGGCTTATGACCCACGAGAAATCATTTCAAATAAAAGAAAAAGAAACAGGTCTACGCCCTACATACATGAGCCGAGGCCATTTATGGAGTGGAGGGCTAACCTCGAAATTTGGCCCATGTTTTCGCAGATGGAGACAGACTCATCTGCTACAGGGGAAGAGGAGGAAGTGAACAGGGGCGCCGGTGGAGAAGAGGCAGGTACCTCTGGAGGAGCACCACCGTCCAAGAGGCAGAGGGTGGCCACCAGCGAAGCTGAAATCATAGGAGAAGGGAAATTGCTGGAACCCTTCACGAAATTTGGCGAATTCGATAAAGGCAAGGCGGGGATAGCAGTGCTGAGAGACAGCGTCGCCTCCTCCGATTACACAGAGGTTACGCAAGCCATCATCGAGCCCACTTCATCCAAGGCGAGCGAAAGGGAGCGGACAAATAAAACTATCCGAGACAGATACAAGGCCGAATTAGGGGGGTACGTTGAAAAATATCATACCAAGCTCTCCGCTTCTATCAATGCAGACACTGAAAGCCTGGTACTGTCTATGGCGGAGGCCATCCTGGACCCAAATTCTAATGTTCCTAGTTATAAGGTGCTCGAATTGGCCATTGATATGCAGAAGGTACCGGTCCAAGACATGAGTGACCTGTTCCAAACGGTCTGCGACATGATGAAGGACAAACTATCGCAGATTACTCTCGCATTAAAAAAGATGGAACAGAAATATGACCAGCTGAGGGAATCCTTTGTCGCGGAACAGGCTTCTTGTCGTGCCCACGCACATCAGGTGCGTGATCTCCAGGATCAAATCAAAAACTCAGATGAAGGAGGGAAAGGTACACAAGCAGCACTTATAACTAAGTTGCAGAAGGATATCACAGCCGCAAAGAGACAGGCTCGCATACCGGCTTCACATCCCGTGCAAACTGCTGAATTGGTACAGGCGGAGGAAGAGAAAAAGGAACTGTCTGCTAGGCTTTTCAGGGAAAGAGAAGAGAAGGAAAAGATGGCCAAGAGGATCGGCGAGTTAGAAAATAGAGCAACGGAGCTACAAGGCCGGTGGGATTCGCACAGTTGTCATACGGCTGAAGCATCAAGCGAAACCGGCTCAGTGTCAGCACAACTATCCACAGCTAGAGCTGAGATCGAAGTGTTGGAGAAACAAGCATCCACGGCCAGGCAAAAGGTCGCAGAATTGGAGGGCTCCCTGGCCGAAAAGGCCAGAACAGTTGAAGGGCTACAAATGGAAGTCGAGGAAGAGAAAAATGTCACGGCTGAGCAGCACAAAACCATTACTGATATGAAGAGTCGAGCAAAGGGGACCCTCACCCTTCTCGAGGCCAGAAGCTTAATCTGGTCAGACATAATCACGGCGGTAACCGAGCAATGGGAATTCTTGACAATGATAGGGGAGCTCAAGTCCACTTTTCCTTATCTCAATAGAAAGTTGCAGGAGGCAGGGGGTGATCTGCCTAACAGAGCTCAACACGCCGGGGATTACATCTCATTCCTTTATGCACTAAGGGCAAATGACTTGGGGAAACATGGTATCTCTAGTCGATTTACAGAGGTCATCGAGTGTCAAAAGATCATAGATAAAGAGGAAGCTTGAGCAGCGGCTTCAAGGGCCCTTCAACGGGTGGCCGACAGTGTCGAACAGTTTGACGAGGTATGGGATGAGATCACCACAGCTGGACTCCCCTCCTGTTGGGAACCAACCGCCCCTGCCGTGCTTATGCTTCTAGACCAATACACAGCGTGTTTACAAATGGAAAGAGATCGGACTGACCTCCAAATGGGGAAAGCAACCCAGCTCAAAGCCAGTACAATTGTCACAGTCCTCAAAAAGGAGTTTAATCTCCTTTACATGATCAGACACCGGCTCCCTACTGAGGTAGGTATTCACGCTCTCGGCGAAGCTTTTATCAAAGTGGAGAAGCTCTCAGTGATGCCAGAACCAACCTCCGAGAGTCAGCAGAGATTGACACAGTTCATGAGTCAGCATACTAGTTCCTCCGCAAACGTGCCTCCGCCAGAATCTGCAACGGCTTCCACTCAGCCTCGCCCGTGACTTTTCAGTTAACTCATGATATGGTCTAAACGGCCTATTTCACTTTCTTTTAGTTTATTTCTTTCAAAGTTCTGAGTGGGTTGTTTTTCGCTCACTCTTGCATTTTACTTTTTACATCAAACATTTGTTTAAGTTTCTGTTTTGAAATTGGCCCGGGGCCTGTTTATGCATGATGGGAGGGCTGATTCCCCATCATGAAATTTTGTTGTTATGATAGTGACTTTTAACAAATTTTGTTCATGCGAAGAAGATATTTCCCCGAAATATCTTCTCGCTGAAAAGAGAGGAATCCTATATAAGGTATATCAAAGAAGAAAGAAAGGTTCCAATTCTTCGAAAGAAATTGACTGTGTAAGGATTTTCTGTATGTGTTTTGTGAAGACTCAAATGCTAATGTGAAGAGCCCGTTGGGCTTCAATGATAAGGAGTTATACTTTAATAAGGATTCCTGCCTTGGTTTATGGTAGTGTGTAATTCTCTCTTGTTTATTGCAATATCGTTGTTCATTTCATTTACATCCATGTCTCTGGTATTATATTCTGAAATGCGAGTGTCCCGTTATTTCTGATATGAATTTATCTCTCTGATACTTATATCATAAGCTCCCTGGTACTTTAAAAATGGCTCAGGTATAATACAGTGTTTCATTTCCAATTCATACATATTTCTACTATATTGGCCGTTATGAAATGCTATTGACGAAAGCTGCCAGCATGTATGGATTCTTAGTCATATAAGCCCATCATTTGCTGGGAAACTCTTCTTGGTGTCGTCTTCATAATAGTTAATATCTCCTTCATTCTATGCAGCTCAGTAGTCACCTTTATATATACCCCTTTTTCTGCCATATACCATGAATCCGGCCCTGTTTACTGTGAACTGTCTTAAAGTTGTCTGATACAGCAGTGTTTGAGTTGAATATTACATTCATCCAGTATTATTCTTTAAGCATCAAGCTGTCGAAAGTTTTGGTTCCACTCAAATATTATTCTCTGTTTGTAAAGAAGTATTATGAGAGCCCTGTCTTGTTTAAACGTTAAACGCTGTTATGCGTCCTCTGCTCTCCATACATTATAAGATGTCCTAGGCACTGGTCTATAGAAACTCTAGGCTGTCTCTAGGAGTTACAACATCTTTTTGGCGCCGTTGACGGGGAACGAAGTTGAAGAAATTTAAATCCCTGGGCCTCGACAAAACCTATCCACTCTTCAGTTATGTGAGCACGAAGAGTTGAGAGTTGTGCACCCCTCACCTTGGCGACTCCACATTCATATTACAGATAAACCTATTTGCAGTCCTGGCTCCCCGTAAGCCACACCTAAGGTCAGATACGTCTCAGTCAAGGACACCCTCTGTGTCTGACCCAGAGAGAATCCTACATAGAAGAGGTTGGAGGGAAAGGCAGTCAGTTCATACCGAAATTCCTGAATTCTCCCTTGAAAACTTCCCCTATCTTCAGTCCTCTTCTTCTCAAGTGGCCCAAATACAAGGCTCTAACCCTCTTATAAGAGATACTGGTTACTACTCAGAGAGCCCACCTCGGGGAGGTGTCCATATCAAAGACGAAGCTGAGTCTAGTTATACTCCACATTACTCTTTTCACCCTACCCCTGAAGTTGAAGAGGTCAAGGAAGTTACTGAAGTATCTGCTGTTGACAGCCCGACATTCTCATCAACCCCCCAAGCTGCTGTTCACTACATCCCCATCATTATTCATACTTCACTTCCACCACCTCCTCCACCACTCACTGCTCAGACTCTCATTCTACCTCCGCCTCCCCCAATGGCGAATATCCCTGGTTTTTTACAAAACAGGTACGCTCCTTTACAGCTACCTGCAGTTTTAAATGACATGCCACGGGATTATTTAAAGATTCTTCCCAGATTCAATGGGGAGAATGGCATTGAAGCAGAGAAGCATGTGGAAATTTTCTGCTCTTTCGCAGAGAACTTTAATGTTGAGCATTTGGATGTGGTTCTAAGATTATTCGTGCAATCCCTAGATGGGGAAGCTAGAAAATGGTTTAAAACCCTCGGAGCTAATTCCATCAACACCTGGGAGGCTATGGAAGATGCTTTCGTTAAAAAATGGGGGGAAAGAAAGGATCACAGGGATGTCCTTATCGAGTTTAACACTCTTAAAAAGAAGCACAATGAAGGGGTAGCATAGTTCATCAGAAGGTTTAACAAATTGTACCTGAGCCTCCCGACTGAGATGAAGCCCCATCAGACCGCTGCCAAGGTCGTTTTTGTGGCAGCATTTGATTTTGCGTTTGGTTTTTCACTAAGGGAGAGGAAGCCAGCCACTCTGGACGATGCACAGACAGATGCATTGGAAATAGAAGCAAACTTTGTCTCAACTGGCAATTCCAAAGGGAAACAAGAACATGATACTAAAAGAAGAGGCAAAGAAGAAGTATCCACCTCAAGCCAAGATAGAGATTCGGCAAATGACAAGATTGAAGAGATGAATAGAATGATCAAGAACCTCTCAAATAAGTTGGTCAAGCTGGAGATGGAGGCCAAGAATTCACCCCCAAAGAACTTCCAGAATGCTCCAAACAGGGGATTCAATACTCAGTACAGGAAACCACCCTTGCAGATACTGCAGAGGGGACAGAAGGAGCAACAAGATCAGGTCCCACATCCTTTATACTTGGAGGGACAAGTGGAGGCTTCTCCTGAAGATTCTACCTACGAACAAGATGAGGCATGTCTCGTCTTCTCAGACAGTGATGACATAGAATGCCCTGTGCAAGAAAGTGAGGAAGGGGAGCTACAAGATCACTCAGAAGTGAGGAATAAAGAGGATGCTGAAGAGCCAAAGATCGATGACTACTGTAAACAGTTCGTTGATTTCATGCAAGCCCAGTTTAACAGAAAATATGACCTCAGGTCATCCAGAAAAAGAACCCGCACTCAAGATGAAGAGGAGGACACATCCCAGAAGTTAGCACCTGCATAGAAAGAGGCCAATACTCAAGAATCCCCACAAAAAGGTAAGAGGCCCCTTAACCAACCTCCGCAATCTGATAGTCAAATGCCTTCGTCTTCACAAGTATATGTACCCCCTGCAAATAAATCTCCAGTAAAAGAAGTTAAGCTTCCCCTGCAAAATAAAGAGTCAAAAGAAAAGGAAGTGTCAATAGATAAGCCTTCATCTGCGTTCTGTCTACAAAAAGAGCTCGAAAAAGTAAAAATACCAGTTCCTCTGTCTGAGTTATTGAGACAACCTGCCTATCAGTCACAAGTCTCCTCCTTCATTTCCACTCCTGATGTACCACACATTCCAGACAGTCTTAACCTGCAAGAAGAAAGGCCTATGGTAGTGTTCGGTCCACACGTTGAAGAGTTAGATCCCTCCACCCCTCCCTTTTATGTATCTTTAGTAATCCATGATCTATTGTTGCATAATTGTATGTTAGACTCAGGAGCATCTCACAACCTCATGCCCCTGTCTGTCATGGAGCAATTGGGACTCCAAATCACTCGCCCATATAAAGACCTCTATTCTTTTGATTCCAAAAGGGTGAAGTGTTTGGGCATGATTAAAGATCTAGCAGTCACCCTGGCACAGATCCCTGCCAAAAGTGTGGTGATGGATATCGTAGTGGCTGACATCCCAGCCCGCTTCGGTATGCTACTATCAAGGTCTTGGGGAACCAGAATCGGAGGGTCAATCAAGCTGGACCTGACCTATGCCACTATCCCTGTCTTTGGTGGCCAAGAGAGGAGATTGTACGAGAAACTAGATTTGTCAAAACAGTCACCAAGGCAGGTGATTCAGTTAATTCCCTAGTCTATAGCCGAGATGGGGATTTCTCGTGTTTGATGTTGGAAGAAGATCAAGAATATTCCCATGAGCCCTCATTCTGCCAGATAAAGGCTGAATCATCAGTGCAGTAATATGGATCTAAATTCTGGACACTCCACTTCGATGGGGCAAATTCCAGAGAAGGAAATGGAGCTGGAGTATTGCTAATTTCACCTATGGGTCAGTGGGTCCCCTTGTCCTTCAAGCTGGAATATGAGGCCACAAACAATGTGGCTGAATATGAAGAACTCATATTGGGGCTGCAGACAGCAAGGAGTATGAACATACAAAATCTAAAGGTGCTGGGAGATTCTGAATTGGTAGTCCGACAAGTGAGAAATCAGTGCCAAGCCAAACATCCCAGGCTGAAGGCCTACAGAAATGAAGTTTGGGATCTTGTAGAGAACTTCTTCTCAGCATTCAACATTCAATTCATGCCCCGAGAACAGAACAGGATGGCAGATTCCCTGGCAGTGGCTGCTATTAATTTCCGCCCACCTCAGAACCCTCTTCTAAGATATGAAATCTAAGTAAGGTATCGACCTTCAATCCCAAATAATATCAAGCACTGGGAGGTGTTTGAAGATGAGGAGCAAGTGAAGAGGTTCCTAGAAACTATTGGAGATTTTTCCAACATGGAGATTGACAGTTGTGAAGAAGAGACTGGAGACATTCCAGACGATAAGCTGGAAGAGAGAATAGCTGGCCACAAATTTCTGCAGTTGAAAGGGAATGTCATTCCCCAGGGGCTAGTGCCTTTAGAGAGGCTGTTTAACAAAAATGATGTTCCTTTGCAGCCAAATAAAGTGGTGGCAGAAAAGCAGGTCGAGGACCTTAATCTGGGCACTAAAGAGGATCCAAAAATTGTGAAGCTGTCCAAGAAGGTCCCGGAGCAATACAAACAATTGTATCAAAAGTTATTCCAGGCCTACAGAGACGTTTTTGCCTGGTCATATCAAGACCTGAAAAATTTTTATGTCAGCATTATGCAGCATAAGATTCCACTGAAGGGAGATGCAAAACCACATAAGCAAAAACTCAGACAGATTAACCCCCTATTATTGCCTTCTATTGAGCAAGAAATAAAGAAACTGCTGAAGGCTAAAATTATAGTGCCAGTGAGATATTCCGAGTGGGTGGAAAATTTAGTCCCAGTGTGAAAGAAGGGAAGTTGAATGGCGAAATCATGGTTGTGTGTGGATTTCGTAAATTTCGAACAAGGCGTCTCTAAAAGATAACTACCTAATTACCGAAGATGGACCACATTCTGCAGAAGGTGGTAGGAGCCTCTAGAATGTCCATGATGGATGGGTTCTCAGGCTATAATCAAGTGGCTGTACTCCCGGAGGACCAGAAAAAGACAGCTTTCACCACACCCTGGGGAACATTTATGTATGCTAGGATGCCATTCGGGCTGATTAATGCAGGGGCCACGTTTCAGAGAGCTATGGACATAACCTTCGTCGGAGAACAGGATAAGTTTCTGGTGGTGTACCTAGATGATATAACAGTCTTTTCAAAGGATGATGCCGAACACATTCAACATTTGCAGAGGACTTTTGAAAAATGCAGGAGGTATGGACTTTCCTTAAATCCTCAAAAATCTTTCTTTGCATTAGAAGAGGGTAAGCTCCTAGGACACATAGTAACTAAAGATGGGGTCAAAATCGATCCTAAAAGGGTGGAAGCTATAAATGGTATCTCCCTCCCCAGAAACAAGAAAGAAGTCCAGGTGTTCTTAGGATGTATCAATTTTCTCAGAAGATTTATTCCTAATTATGCTGAAATTGTTAGACACATAACAGATATGTTAAAGAAAGATAATGAGGTGAAATGGGCACCAGAATCAAGGCAGGCCTTTGCCAGGATAAAGAACGCATTTGTTGAGGCTCCCATGCTGGCAAAGCCAGACTTCACTAAACCTTTTATGATTTTCTCTTTTGCATCACCGCACACGGTAGACGGAGTCCTCTTACAGAAAAACGAGGATGGGTATGAGCAACCCATTGCTTTCTTTAGTCATGTACTTCATGACGCAGAGCTGAAATACAACATACTGGAGAAGCAGGCTTACACCCTGGTAAAGTCTCTCAAGGCATTTCGGATGTATATTCTGCAGTCCCACATTACTGCTTTTGTACCCACCGCAGCGGTTAAGGATATCCTCATTCAGGGGGACAGTGAAGGCAAAAGGGGCAGGTGGATTGCAAAGATACAGGAATATGAACTGGACATCAGACCCACCAAGTTAATTAAAGGACAGGGGCTAGCAAAGATTTTGTCAGAATCAAATCATCAAGCTTTGGGCATTCACTTATCCATGGTTGCAAACGAAGATTCTGAAGAGCTGACGGGGAGGCAAGAGGTGGAAATGGCCACTCAGAAAATACAGATGAAGTATATTACTAGTCCTTGGTACAAAGAAATAGTTGAGTACCTCCTGACACTCAGCCACCCACCCAGCTGCGATAAATCCAAATACAGGGCATTGAGGCTGAAATCGCAGAAGTATGTAGTTGCCAATGGTCAGCTGTATTGGAGGGATATTTCAGGAATACTGCTGTTATGCCTCATAGAAGGTGAAGTGAAGAACATAATAACCGAATTCCACCAGGGAATTTTTGGAGGACATTATAGCTGGAGGAGCACAGCTCAGAAAATTCTGAAGGCTAGTTTTTACTAGCCTAAACTGTTTGGAGATGTCTTCACTTGGGTCAGAGCATGTGACAAGTGCCAGAAGTTTGCTGAGAAGCAGAAGTTAGCAGCTCTACCCCTGATTCCTGTGCATGTTGATGAACCTTTCAAACAATGGGGAATTGACTTCATAGGTGAGATTCACCCACCCTCAAGTGGGCAGCACAAATGGATCTTGACTGCCACAGATTACTTCACGAAGTGGGTGGAGGCCATACCCGCACGAAACGCTACAGACACGGTGATCATCAAATTCATGGAAGAGAACATTATCTCCAGGTTCGGATGTCCTGCTAGAATAGTAACTGACAATGCCCAAGCTTTCAAATCTACTAAATTTGTAAATTTCTGTCAGCAATATAACATCACTCTGGGCCACTCTATAGCTTACTATCCACAGGGAAATGGTTTGGCGAAATCATCAAAAAAAACGCTGGTCAGGGCTCTAAAGAAGACAATAAATGAAAACCAGAGGAACTGGGATTCCCAACTAAAGTTTGCTCTGTGGGCAAACAGGATAACCAGTAAAAGGGCAACTGGGAAATCTCCCTACGAGTTAGTATATGGGCGAGCAGCTGTGTTCCCCATACAATTAGCTTTGCTTGTTGCTTGTTTCATGCAAGAGGCTCAGGAAGAACCTGATGGTATGACCAGAAGAATCAACCAGCTGGTGGAACTCGAAGAAACGCGTGGTCAGGTAAATCAGCGGCTTGTGGAATACCAGGAGAAGATGAAAGAGTTGTTTGATCAGCATACTAAGGATAGAAAGCTACAGGTGGGAGACCTAGTTCTCAGGTGGGATGTACGAAGGGCCGATAAAGGTAAGCATGGTAAATTTGATCCCCTTTGGTTCGGCCCCTTCAAGATTACAGAACAGGGAGGAAATAATACCTTTAAGCTGGAGAATTTGCAGGGAGATCTTTTGGAAGCCCTTGTAAATGGGCAATTCCTCAAACCGTATTTTCAGTTCTGAAGCAGGCTGAAAAAGCCTGGTTTTATCATATTGTACATTAGCTGCTGTTTTCGTTTTCTATCAAAAAAATGCATGAGTCATGATGATCTGTCTAGGGAGAAGTCACAAGAGCTGGAAAATTGGTATTCAAAGAAGATAGACAGGCGGTCTGCGTAGTTCTCGACATGTTCGAGGACAAACGTGCCGTCCCCAGGTGGAGCCAATGTTGTTCAATCTTTAGCATTAGCCACGGGTGTACTAAAGGATGGAAAATCTATGCATTAAGGTTTGATATCAAATGGCAAATATTAAATTAAAATGGGTCAAAAAGGGAGAAGGTGGTGAAAAGCGCTTGTATTAAAGCCAAATGGGCAAACAACACAAAGCGTTGAAGCGCCGAATAATAAATAAACAGAAATATTAAGGTAAAAAGGGGGACGCAGCGGCTAAACACTAACGGAAACATTAAAAGGAGTCGCCGCCATGAAAGAAGGCACTGTAGAAAGTCCGAGGGGGTCGATCAGCGGGGAAAGGACGAGACCCATACCCCCGCGGACTGACGACACGTGGCATGGTAAAGTTTCACAGTGGAAAGGAGATGGTAAGAATAGGCCACAGAATGTGATTACGTGGCAGAGTAAAGGTGGACCCGCACAGTAGGGAAAGACAGGTGTTTGTTCGGAAATGGAGATCATGCGCGGTAAGGGTTGGATAGCATATGTGGATAAAAGGTAAGGTAAGTTCATTAGGTCAGCTGGTACAAAGACCCGTACCAGCCTTTAACCCGACACGAGGCGCGCACCTACACCTTGATATCCCCAATCCTCACGCGCCACATGTCTCATTGTCAGTGTCCTTACGACACTTACCTTTTGTCATCTTACTCATCCGTCTTTTTAACCCAAACAGCCCGCTCCAGTGGTAACAAACTCCCGTATTTTTCTCTGGTAAAAAGACGTAGGTTACTTTCTACGGCAAATACCAAGTAGGGAAGAGCGCCCGGTCTACCCCAATCACTGTCAGAGTTCCCCACGTCGCTTTCCCGAGCAGTGTCACCCTCTGTCCAGGTATTCTATTCTCTATTTTCCCCTTTGTTTCCTTTCTCTATTTCGAATTCTTAAAATGACATCCATGGGAAGGGGAACGCCCAAGAAGAACGAGCCAGAAACTCCCCAGGTCCGTGAGTCTAGGAACCCGCCTGGTTTTGAACCCCTTTACGACCTGCAGTCTGGTATCTGCGACCCAAACTACCCTTTTGACATATGCAGTATCAAACCCCTGCTTTTTGGCCGCCATTGCAAGAATGCAGACCATTTCCGAGTTATCGCGTCTGGCTTCTACCACCAAGTCACCCCCCAGGTCCATTCTTGTATTGATTTTATCATCTGGCTCAGGGATGCCTATGATGTAAATCGGGGCGCTTTCGTTTCTCCTCAGGGGAACGTAATTTTTTCCCTTTCCCCTGATGTTATCAGGCAGGCCCTCCGTTTCCCTCCCAACGACACATACTTCAGTTTCAAAGATGAAACCTTGCTAGCCTAGTTCAATAAGCTATCAAAGGAAGCCCGCCGTGCCTTCATATCCTCCATAACCATCGACCAGGCAACTGCCCTGCCTTCACTGGAGCCGTATTTACTGAGTCTGTTCGTCGAAGAGGTTCGACTTGTTCTGTCTCTCATCGCCGGCCTTTTGGGGATAGGGAGCCCGGAAGACATTTCTATGGTATGCATTCGCTTTCTATGGCTCATGTCACAGAACGGGATTATGTTGGACATCCCGGGTTTCCTCTCCTCAACCATCTTAACCCAATTCCAAGAGCTCGCACAAGCCCGCAAGTTTCTCTTTTGCTCAATGGTGTTCTACCTCTTCCTGTTCCAGCATGCAGATAAGTTCGCCCATTTGGGGTTAGATAGAATCTATTCTGAGAATTCTCAGCCCAGACCAGTCTTCGACTGGAATTGCTCCGTCCGTCATTTACCTAGGGGAGAGGGTTATGCAAACTTTGTGAACACTTTCATGTCCATCGCCTACACCATCATTCATGACATGCCTTCACCTAGGGTTTTCCCAGAGATGAAACGCTGGCTGCAGGCTGGGAAATACCAATGTACCAGAGATTGGTTCCTTGATGAAGATTGCACTCGGGGTTCTGGGTCTATGGAGCCGGTTGCTCCATACCGGGCTGCCGCTTTCCCGTCCGACGAGCTACGCCTCGAGTACATCCCAAGCTCTCGAAGGCCGACCGCTCATTTTGTCCCCTCGCTAAGAAAGGCTACATCCTAAGGCTTCCTATCCAAATCGGCCCATTCGTGGTAAACTCTAGATATGCCCTCCCAATTGCTGAAAAAATGCTACAAAACATGGACCTGAGGTTGGGGAAAAGCTGGGCTTATGACCCACGAGAAATCATTTCAAACAAAAGAAAAAGAAACAGGTCTACGCCCTACATACATGAGCCGAGGCCATTTATGGAGTGGAGGGCTAACCTCGAAATTTGGCCCATGTTTTCGCAGATGGAGACAGACTCATCTGCTACAGGGGAAGAGGAGGAAGTGAACAGGGGCGCCGGCGAAGAAGAGGCAGGCACCTCCGGAGGAGCACCACCGCCCAAGAGGCAGAGGGTGGCCACCAGTGAAGCAGAAGTAATAGGAGAAGGGCAATTGCTGGAACCCTTCACGAAGTTTGGCGAATTTGATAAAGGCAAGGCGGGGATAGCAGTGCTGAGAGACAGCGTCGCCTCCTCCGATTACATAGAGGTTACGCAAGCCATCATCGAGCCCACTTCATCCAAGGCGAGCGAAAGGGAGCAGACAAATAAAACTATCCGAGATAGATACAAGGCCGAATTAGGGGGGTACGTTGAAAAATATCATACCAGGCTCTCCGCTTCTATCAATGCAGACACTGAAAGCCTGGTACTATCTATGGCGGAGGCCATCCTGGACCCAAATTTTGATGTTCCTAGTTATAAGGTGCTCGAATTGGCCATTGATATGCAGAAGGTACCGGTCCAAGACATGAGCGACCTGTTCCAAATGTTCTGCGACATGATGAAGGACAAACTATCGCAGATTACCCTCGTATTAAAAAAGATGGAACAGAAATATGACCAGCTGAGGGAGTCCTTTGTCGCGGAACATGCTTCTTGTTGTGCCCATGCACATCAGGTGCGTGATCTCCAGGATCAAATCAAAAACTCAGATGAAGGAGGGAAAGGTACACAAGCAGCACTGATAACTAAGTTGCAGAAGGATATCACAGCCACAAAGAGACAGGCTCGCATACCGGCTTCACATCCCGTGCAAATTGCTGAATTGGTACAGGCGGAGGAAGAGAAAAAGGAACTGTCTGCTAGGCTTTTCAGGGAAAGAGAAGAGAAGGAAAAGATGGCCAAGAGGATCAGCGAGTTAGAAAACAGAGCAAAGGAGCTACAAGGCCGGTGGGATTCGCATAGTTGTCATACGGCTGAAGCATCAAGCGGAACCGGCTCAGTGTCAGCACAACTATCCACAGCTAGAGCTGAGATCAAAGTGTTGGAGAAACAAGCATCCACGGCCAGGCAAAAGATCGCAGAATTGGAGGGCGCCCTGGCCGAAAAGGCCAGAACAGTTGAAGGGCTACAAAGGGAAGTCGAGGAAGAGAAAAAGGTCACGGCTGAGCAGCACAAAACCATTACTGATATGAAGAGTCGAGCAAAGGGGAACCTCACCCTTCTCGAGGCCAGAAGCTTAATCTGGTCAGACATAATTACGGCGATAACTGAGCAATGGGAATTCTTGACAATGATAGGGGAGCTCAAGTCCAATATTCCTTATCTAAATAGAAAGTTGCAGGAGGCAGGGGGTGATCTGCCTAACAGAGCTCAACACGCTGGGGATTACATCTCATTCCTTTATGCACTAAGGGCAAATGACTTGGGGAAACATGGTATCTCTAGTCGATTTACAGAGGTCATCGAGTGTCAGAAGATCATCGATAAAGAGGAAGCCCGAGCAGTGGCTTCAAGGGCCCTTCAACGGGTGGTCGATAGTGTCAAACAGTTTGATGAGGTATGGGATGAGATCACCACAGCCAGACTCCCTTCCTGCTGGGAACCAACCGCCCCTGCCGTGCTTGTGCTTCTAGATCAATACACAGAGCGTTTACAAATGGAAAGAGATCGGACTGACCTCCAGATGGGGAAAGCGACCCAGCTTAAAGCCAGTACAATTGTCACAGCCCTCAAAAAGGAGTTTAATCTCCTTTACATGATCAGACACCGGCTCCCTACTGAGGCAGGTATTCACGCTCTCGGCGAAGCTTTTATCAAAGTGGAGAAGCTCTCAGCGATGCCAGAACCAACCTCCGAGAGCCAGCAGAGACTGACACAGTTCATGAGTTAGCATACTAGTTCCTCCGCAAACGTGCCTCCTCTAGAATCTGCAACGGCTTCCACTCAGCCTCGCCCATGAATTTTTCAGTTAACTCATGATATGGTCTAAATGGCCTTTTTCACTTTCATTTAGTTTAATGTCTTTCAAAGTTCCGAGTGGGTTGTTTTTCCCCCACTCTTGCATTTTACTTTTTACATCAAACATTGGTTTAAGTTTCTGTTTTGAAATTGGCCCGGAGCCTGTTTATGCATGATGGGAGGGTTGATTCCCCATCATGAAATTTTGTTGTTATGATAGTAACTTTTAACAAATTTTGTTCATGCGAAGAAGATATTTCCCCGAAATATCTTCTCGCTGAAATGAGAGGAATCCTATATAAGCTAGATCAAAGAAGAAAGAAAGGTTCCAATTCTTCGGAAGAAATTGACTGTGTAAGGATTTTCTGTGTGTGTTTTGTGAAGACTCAAATGCTAATGTGAAGAGCTCGTTGGGCTTCAATGATAAGGAGTTATACTTTAATAAGGATTCCGGCCTTGGTTTATGGTAGTGTGTGATTCTCTCTTGTTTATTGCAATATCGTTGTTCATTTCATTTACATCCATGTCTCTGGTATTATATTCTGGAATGCGAGTGTCCCGTTGTTTCTGATATGAATTTATCTCTCTGATACTTATATCATAAGCTCCCTGGTACTTTAAAAATGGCTCAGGTATAATACAGTGTTTCATTTCCAATTCATACATATTTCTATTATATTGGCCGTTATGAAATGCTATTGACGAAAGTTGCCAGCATGTATGGATTCTTAGTCATATAAGCCCATCATTTGCTGGGAAACTCTTCTTGGTGTCGTCTTCATAACAGTTAATATCTCCTTCATTCTATGCAGCTCAGTAGTCACCTTTATATATACCCCTTTTTCTGCCATATACCATGAATCCGGCCCTATTTACTGTGAACTGTCTTAAAGTTGTCTGATACAGCAGTGTTTGAGTTGAATATTACATTCATCTAGTATTACTCTTTAAGCATCAAGCTGTCGAAAGTTTTGGTTCCACTCAAATATTATTCTATGTTTGTAAAGAAGTAGTATTAGAGCCCTGTCTTGTTTAAACGTTAAACGTTGTTATGTGTCCTCTGCTCTCCATACATTATAAGATGTCCTAGGCACTGGTCTATAGCAACTCTAGGCTGTCTCTAGGAGTTACAACATACATTATGGAGAGTGAGAATAAAATACTAAAGGGAAGCCACCACATCAAATTTGAACCCTCCACCATGCAAGAAATCAATGCTTCACCCTTGGCCAAAACATGCTTTGAGAGGACTGGATGTTTGAGGTTTTGTCAGAATATTATGGAGGGAGGATATCATTTTCAACATACAAGCTTATTTTCCTCTAATCTCAACATGGGAAAGGCCATCATTGCAGGTGTGGAGTTTAACCTATTAGCAGATGTGATTTCTTCAGCAACTAGTATACTAGTCATGGGCAGAATTGGTTTAATGGATTGGACATAGACCTTGAATATTACAAAATATTTCTCAAACCTCATGCTAGAGAGAAACCAAAGTACATATTCCCTATCAGACACCTCCTTAACAAATATGCTCCTTTTATGACGTTAATAATTGATCTGAATGGAAAATGGCATCAACCCATGGTATTCATCTACCCATGTTATCCATCCACCCATTGAATTTACCCATGGTATTGTAAATGGCATCAACCCATGGTATTCATCCACCCATGATATTTACTTGCCCATGGTATTGTAAGTGACCCATGGTATGTATCCACCCATGGTATTCATTCACACATGGGATTTACCCATGCTATTGTAAGTGGTATCTACCCATGGTATCCACCTATGGTATTCTATCTAAAAAAAAAGGCTATAAATAACAAGCCTCACTTTGTAAAAGTACATATTTTCCACCACAATGTAGCTTCTAAAGTTATTCTCTGTTTTAATAAAACAAGTTTCTTCATGGTTTTATTTTCTTTGCATTCTCTCTTTTTTATGGCATTCTAATTTTGCATATCTTGTCAGATCTATTTCAACTTTTTAGATCTTGGGGGCCTCCCCCACAAGATCCGGATCATTGGTATTAGAGCTAGGTTATGCCTCCATGGGAATAAGGGTTTGAAACATATTTCAGTTTCAATGTTTTGCAGCAATATTCAGCAAAATCCATGATTTTTTTTGGGCGGCGAGTTTTCAGATCAGATCTGAAACTTATGGTGAAAAATTTACAAAAAAAAGACCAGATCTGGATTCCTTCAAAAAAATACTCAAATTCAAAAAAAAAATCGGCCAAATTGGAGTTCGGATGAGGGAGATATTGCTGATTCAAAATCAACAATGTTGAAGAAATTTTTCTAGCAACAATTCATGGACGGCGGCTTTCCTGTCATTTTTCACAATTTTTAGTACAAAATTTCAGAATAATGGATATAGATTTCAGCTCCTCTTGAAAAATCACCCGAGTTCAAAAAAAAATCGGTCGAATCGGAGTTCGGATGTGGGAGTTATCGTTGATTTAAAATCAACTCTCTTTTTTCAGAAATTTTATGACGGCGAGACAGTTCCAGCGCGAATATGAGAGTCTAGAGTCTCTAGATAGTGGTTTCAAACACATGGGAATATGCAGAATGATCATTCCATTTCCAAAAATAGGTTATAATAAATATTCTGAGTTATATTGACCGAGTTATGCTCATTTTAAATCTGGAGCAGCATTCAGAGCGAGTTCCCTTTGGAGACGTGCCCTCCCACCCCAAGCTATGTAGGAACCTGCTATTTCATCAAAAATCAGCATCACGGTTATGGGTCAACCACACAAAATCATTTTCATCGAAGTCCTTTATCTATGCTGCACATTGTTAGTAACACAATTGGTCACAAGCATTACAGGGTATCTCTATCCTAGGATCTTTGTTTTTCATGGTTTTGGTTCATCCACAAACCCACACTTCATCGAATTCCATTTGCTAGGCCGCACACTATCAATATCACAATTGGTCATAAGCATTATAGGGTATCTCTATCCTCGGATCTTCGTTCATCTTGGTTATGGGTTAACTACACAAAACCCTTCTCTTCAGTGGCTCTTCATATTCAACAAAGGCTTCTCAGGAGAGAACCTCACGCAATGGGGACCATTGCTTCTTAAGGAGGGAGGAATGATCTGAATGGAAAATGGCATCAACCCATGGTATTCATCTACCCATGTTATCCATCCACCCATGGAATTTACCCATGGTATTGTAAATGGCATCGACCCATGGTATTCATCCACCCATGATATTTACTTGCCCATGGTATAGTAAGTGACCCATGGTATGTATCAACCCATGGTATTCATTCACACATGGGATTTACTCATGGTATTGTAAGTGGTATCTACCCATGGTATCCACCTATGGTATTCTATCTCAAAAAAAAGGCTATAAATAACAAGCCTCACTTTGTAAAAGGACAGATTGTCCACCACAATGTAGCTTCTAAATTTATTCTCTGTTTTAATAAAACAAGTTTCTTCGTGGTTTTATTTTCTTTGTGTTCTCTCTTTTTTCTGGCATTCTAATTTTTCAGATCTTGTTAGATCTATTTCAACTTTTTAGATCTTGGGGGCCTCCCCCCCAAGATCCGGATCAATAATGAAGTATTTCACATGTGAAGGAAGATTTTCCAGGTTGTATAGGTACCATATCAGACTGTTGATGCATTTCACCTCTATGAAATCACTTAAATTTCCACATTACTTGTATAGAAGTTTGGTTTGAATGACTGAGAAGGTTCAAAGAAGAAACCAAGATCATTACCCAAGTATTTTCCTCCATGGTCTGGTCAAACTCATTGTGTTGCATCACCTTTCAGTCATCAACATGACTCGGAAAACATTCATGGAGAGAGTAGCAGCAGTGCCCACCACTAGTCCTCCTATCATGCATAGCACACCATCACCATCACTATCAACATAAACAATGGAGGTTGGCTCTTCCAACATGAAAACTCATATTTCAAAGGATCCTAGGGTTGTTGAGTTCACTCATGCCTATGAGAAGGGAAAGATTCAGGTCTTTGCACCCAAATCTATCAAAAGTGTACCTGCACTTGACACTATTGCTCAGAAAAGTGAAATAGAGGAGCAGCCTCTCATGCATCAAGATGAAACACCTTTGCACCAACATAGTGAACCACCGCCATTGGAAGTTGAGGTGGAAGATCAGGTTAAATGCAAATCAGATGAGGATATCATTAGGGAGAAGGATGAGGAAATAGTAAAGTTGAGGGATATTGTCTCCATTGCAAATTCTCAAGTCACTTTCCTATAGCAAGATAATTTGTAATTGAAGGTAAAGTAGTTGATATAAATAAAAACTAAGCCAAACCTAGAGGTAGATAAAGGTAAAGGCAAGAAAATCATATATGTTGATTAAATGCATGACATGGAGACTGAAACGAAACCAAGAAGGCCAAAGACAAGAGGCCTTAAGAGGGCACTGGAGCTAGAAAGACAGTCAGCTCATCCACCTGAACAGTTGATCTATGATGAGCTAATCACTATGGAGATCAATCAAGATATACAACTCTAGTTAGGAAGGGTGAATGAAAATTTGGAGAAGCTCTTGAAGACATCTAAGAGAGACAATAACCTCCAAAGACACATGGCAAACCATTATCGCACCAAGAACATAATTTCACAAATAAGGCTAAAACAACTGAAGAAAAGGATAAAAGAAATTAAAATGAAGCTTAAAGAGAAGGATAGCTTAGATTTGTTGGTTGAAGCTTCATTGGATGTTTATCCCATCACTCACAGGTGCTACAAAACCAATTTATAGAAGTTTTGAAGAATTTTGGTATTTTTTGTGATTTTTGCACAAATATGGAAATTCCCTCCTCACAGATGTGTAACAAGGATTTGTTACACTTGTTTTAGGGGCATCAAAATGATGAATGGCTTGTATGATTGAATGTATTTTGATGAGAACATAACATATCAGGAACCCTTTTTGCATGACAAGCTCTAATTTTATAGAAAGGGCAAAAAAACCACCCATTTTCTATGCTTCTTCCACTTTTTTGGAGGCTTTGTTATGCATCTGGAGTAAGATTGGGAGAATGAACTTTTGGACGCCTTCCCATGGGTCATTTTGAAAAATTCAAGATTTTCTGGAAACGAGACACACAGTTCTAATTGACCTATCTTCCATAATTTGATTTGGACTCCTAAAAGTACCTCAAAAATTATTGCAAACTTCGACTATGCATCTATAAATTCTATTACACATATGTTAGAAAATGTTACACATCTACATAAGATTCCTCAGGACACTTGTCAAGCCCAGAAAATGTCAGAATTTTGAGATTTTTTTGTCCTATGAGTTTCCATTAGAGTAATTGATTTGGTTTTTTCGTCTTATCATGAGGAAACATGCAATTTAATATGGGGGGCACACACTCCTAGTTCATAGATGAATTTTAGGGAATGGTTTCTAACCTCCCTAGAATCTAGGAAGTGGTTCATCTCATGTATTTATGATGCATTTTGGATGGGATTTTGACCCTATAAGGTTTCATGTTCATATTTTCAATAAGTAGAACTGTTAGTATGAATCTTTTGTCGAAGTGTACGAAAAAAGACCACTTTAGCTACGCATAACTTATAGCCCTAACATCAAACATGGCTTCCAATATCTTCAGATCTGTAGTTAGTTGATCAAGACAAATGCTTCAAAAATCCAGATCTATGCATAAAAAGATATTAAGCAGTAAAAATAAGGTTTTTCTCCATACATCCAATAGACAAGGCAAGAACAATATTTTTGAAAGAATTTTATATTAAGGGCACTTGGGAGGAAAACAAGAAAGGTGTTTCCAATTCTCCTCAATGGGAATGGTTCTTGAAAGTCCTCAGCACTTAAGATCTATAATTTACCTCTCTTGTTGGTGTAGAAAACCCAGACAAACATAGAACTCAAAGGGAGCTCACAAAGTGAAATAATGAAAAATTTGACAATGATAATGGCTCAAAGTCAGACCAAGAGTATAGATCGAGAGTGATATAATAGGCAACAAAAGGTGACAAATGAATGGGAAAACCCTTCTATTTATAACAAAATATTGGGTCATTCTAGATCTTGGTGCATGATTAAAATAATATTAACCAAATCTAGATCCACCTTTTATGGAATATTTTATTATATTTGTTGGAGGGAAAAGGCATTTGATTTGGGTCAAATCCCTTTATTTGTAAATAATAAATAAATAAATGATTTATTTATTATTTTAAGGAAGTGGTTGAATGATAATTAAATAAATAATGATTTATTTAATTATTTATAAATGATTTAGTCATATTTAATAAGGAATATTATTTAAATAAGATTTAAATAATTATTCCTAGAAAATAATAAGATAAATAAGGATTTATCTAATTAATTTCCTTGTTTTGGGTTAAATATAACCAGGAATAATAATTAAATTATTGTTTAATTAATTATTCCATGAGGAAAATCAAACAAATATAGATTTGTTTAATATTTCCCTTTGGGGTTTTCCTGTTTGGACCATAAACAACCTAATAAATGTGTTTTATTACGTTATTTTACATAGTGAAAGCAATTTTAATTAGGGTAAAATTGGTCTTACCTGGTGTACTTGGGTCCATCTAATGATAATAGGTTAGATGACCAAAAAATGGTGTAACAAGAACCATTTTAGTCTCTTCTTGGGTTGGACAGTCTTATTTTGCAGTGGAGCTATTGTATAGCCTTTTGGAATGAAATCAAAGGCAGTCTTGCAGAACTTGTGTTGAGAATCTTGTGGTATGCATTGGAGAATTTTTTCTTTCTTTGTATGTTTATCTATTCATGTTGAATTATATATTTTCCTCTTTTAGATACGTGCTTCCATGTGTTTATCTTGTAAGTTTATAAGCAAAAATCATGTATGTTCATGCTTTGTTTTATACAAGGTTTACATGATATGTCTATGCTCTTCTAAATTAATGAATTCACCTCAGTGCTAATTCAAACTTTCTATATCTTAATCCTATACTCAATGACCAATTAAACATGCTTTCAAGCTACCTATCTGGCCTCACACATTCTCTACAAATTGACCTTGAAAATCAAACCTAAAAATCCTAGACCTAGCCTCCTCAATGACATTCTTATCTAACATTTAAAACATAAAAAAAAAAAAAAAAAAAAAATCATATTTATTGAGCTTACATACCTAGCCTAATATCAATAGATATTCAATCATCCCATTGACTACAAAGTGACAACGAGAGAGCGCTCTCTGGTCCTGGTAGGGCTAGCTACCTGACCTAAAGCCTGGGTTGTGGTTACCTTCCTTCAATCCCACTCTCAGCCTTATGATGTTGGGGGGAGTGATAACATTCTTGGTGTTGTTGCTAGGGAGCGAAGGTTAAATCTTTCCCATGAAATAATGACAAATATTAGCTCTGATTGCTGATGGTGAACAATGGTCAGGCACAATAAAGGTTGTGCATCTTTCACCTGGCGACTCCAGTGTCGAAGAATCCAAAGGTTGACAGTATTCATGGCGATTCCACTATTCAAAATTCGGTAGCTTGGAGAAATTTTTAGTGACTTCATTTTTTTCAATATGGATTCAACTGCTATAAGTTATGCCCCTATGAATTGTTCTCACATTCTTGGTTTTCCAAATCAAATTCCTTGCATAGATTGGAAAACTTATCTGCCCAAATTCATAGATGGAAAGGAGGATGAGGCTATTCTGCATCTATTAAAATTTCATCGGCATCTACATAAGCTTGGGATTAGGTTTCATCAGGATTTTTTGATGAAAATGTTTATGGCTACCCTGGAAGGGAAAGCAAGGTCATGGTATAAGGGTTGAAGCCAAGTAGCTTATTCTCTCTTAAAGATTTTCACACAACATTCTTTGAGTTCTATGGAAAGTCTTGCCATTCATTCTTGTTGTTTAAAGATTGTTGTGACTCATGTGAAGTTTTCATTCAATACCTTGAAGAGTTTTTTGGTGATGAAGAGTGTCTAGATTATGAAATCATAGAGGCCCTTCATGAATTTTTTTCTCAACAGAAAATAATAGGGATTAGTTTCCTTGATACAAATGATCATTCACAGCATGCATCAAATCCTTCTTGGCTTGAAGATGAAACACTTCTACCTCCTAACAGTCAAGTTATATCCTATGAAGTTAACAAAGTTTTGCATCCTTTTTTGCCTTTTCATGATCAGGAGTATGAGAATTCCTTTAAACAAGAAAAGGAAATAGACATTCCATTGGTTTATTCATCTTCTGGGTCAATTGTTGAGGTAAATCAGATTACAAATACTTTTCAAAATTATTACTTTCAGTAGTGTGAGAATGAAACCCAAGACAATGGGATTAAAGGGGTATGTGACATAGAATTGTGTCTTGTCGTACCACTTATTTAAGAGTCCATTAAATTTAATATTTTGCAAATATCTAATGAATATCCTATGTTAGAAACTCTTAATTTAGATTCAAATGAAGGATTACTCCTGAATCCATTTTCCGAAATAGAGATAGATGTACCTTCATATTTTAAAGATGCTAGGCTTAAAATTTACCATCATAAGTTGTAGGAAATCAGTTTAAAATAAGAATTTGTTTTAGAGCCTTTTTCATATGATGATCTTCCTCTGAGTACATAAATTGAAGATTTTGTTGAAGAAGAGGAGTTTGTCTTGGATCCTATGTATGTGCAAATTTTTTCTTTTGATAATATGGCTACTGCAAACGTGGATTTTCAAGAAAAAACTTCCCTTTATCCTAATATTATTGAAGACCCTATTTCCAATTTGTTAAATCCAATAATGAAGTTCGATGTTTCAGCATTCATTGATGAAGGTGATCAGTTTCAGCACATAGACAAACCAACAGTTTGGAAGGAGGTTTTAAGTCATACATAAAAGCTTATGTTTCATGTTCTTCATGATCCTTTGGTTAGTTTTTTGTAGCCATCTAGGAAGATGAATCTTCTTGTATTTATGGATCATGAGCACATGTGCAATGGACACTTTTAGTTGCCTGTCTTTTTTTCCTTTTGCATGCTCAAGGAAAGTGTGAGCAAAATTCAAGTAAGTAGTCATTTGTTGAATTGGTTACACTGGAGTGATCATATCGCATGATTGTATATATATATATTCAGTATGTGGGAAGTAATCATCAGGATTTGAAGCCCGAGGTGAAGGCCATAAGATCCCTATGGTTTTCTGCCATAAATAAGTTCAGTCGGTAGTCAAGTCAATTTTCGAGTCAAATTCATTTTCTATTTCAGTTAGTCATTTTAGTTTGTTGAAGTTTTTCAGTTTCCAGTTTTAAATCTATTTCCCAATGTTAAGACTACTTGATGTAAGGTGTTATTGACACCTCCTAAAGGGGCTTTCATCCCCAGCTGGAGCTAATATTAGTGTAAATATTTCATTGATCATACATACTCTTTTAGTTAATTTTCTAGTAGTCAGAGGTCAAAATTTTAGGTCTTTTCAAACAAGTTTTCAAAATAAATTTTGGTCACTAAAGGAGTCTAGATCAGAAATTTTTCTCCCCTCATCCCATCCATGGCCATCATCACCTAAAAGGTCATCCCATTCGTTTTTATTTAGAAGTCTTAGGCATTCACTCCATCTCATCTAGGTTTGTTGTCTAGGTATCATTGTTTTTCCTTTGAAAATTCCAAGTTGTCATCAAAAAAGGAAAAAAATTCTTCGTTTCCGTCATATAAGTATTATAAATGCAGTTAGCATACTTAGGAGAATAAAGTAATACAAGTTGTCTTATTTCAAAATTTGTTTCAATATCAAAGGATTTCAGAAAAGGAAAAATTATCTTCATAGTTACTATTTTCACTAGAAGACAAAAAAGTCATTTCAAAAACTTATAAAAGGAAAAAAGAGCCTCATTCAACTCATTCTTCTCTTTTCATGTGTGATTGAGCTCCTCTTTTACCTCTATTTGACTCCATATTGGTCAAGGGTTTGAAAAAGGGCAAGAAAACTACTCCAAAACAAGTGTGTTACGCATCTAGAGCAATTTGTTATGCACCTGGAGCACTTTGTTACGCATTTGTGGCACTTTTTTACGCATATGTAGTACATTTTTATGCATATGTAGCCTTTGTTACACATATGCCTGAATTTTTTATGCATCTGGAACACAACGTTACTCATCTAGAATAGCTTTTACGCATCTGGAAAAGGTGTGTTACACATCTAGAAAGCGTTGTATTTTGGGTATTTTGGCTCCCAAATCACTAAAACAAGCTCAAGGGTCATTGGCATCAGTTTTTAAAGTTTTTACAAAAATAATTAATCATATCATATCCTAGTTAGGTCAAATTATCAAGCATACTTTTGATTTTCTTACTTACCTCCTTTTCCACTACATTTTCACTTCTTCTCATCATTGAAAGATTTCAGTGGACCAAACCCTAATCCACTCATCTAACACTATCTTACACCTACCACATACATCATACTATAATTCCCCACCATCCATACCCTTCCTTATAATCATTTCCACCAAACCCTAATTTCTTGCCAATTTTATAGTGTTAAACTGGGAAATTACTGTGTTTCCCTCATTTGACCATTTTTATCACATGTACTTCACCTATTTTCACTCATGGAGCCAACATACAAGCCTACCTCCTGAAAAAAATTTCATAATTTTCCTTGGCTTCAAAACCCTTCATCTCCCCCTTTAAGCCTACCCCACCTCTATACTTTGTTTTTCCAAATTGCACTACACATACCCATTTCATCTATACACTAGGGTTTCATATTTTCACTAATATAAATTATGGAGAGCGAGAATAAAATCCTCAAGGGAAGGCGCCACATCATATTTGAGCCCTCGATCATGCAAGAAATCAATGCTTCACCCTTGGCCAAAAGATGCTTTGAGAGGACTGGATGTTTGAGGTTCTGGGAGAATATTATGGAGGAAGGATATCATCTTCAACTTACAAGATTATTTTCCTCTAATCTCAACATGGGAAAGGCCATCATTGGAGGTGTTGAGTTTAACCTATCAGAAAATGTGATTTCTTCAGTAACTAGTATACCTAGTCAAGGGGCACAACTGGTTTAAGGGCATGGACATAGACCTTGAATATTACAAACTATTTCTCAAACCTCATGCTAAAGAGAAACAAGAGTACATCTTCCCTTTCAGACACCTCCTTAACAAATATGCTCCTTTGATGAGGTTAATAATGAATTATTTCACATGTGAAGGGAGATTTTTCAGGTTGTATAGGTACCATATCAGGCTGTTGATGCATTTCACCTCGACCAAATCACTTGACTTGCCACATTACTTGTACAAAATTTTGGTTATAATGACTGAGAAGGTTCAGAGTAGAAACCAGGATCATTACCCAAGTCTTTTCTACCATGGTCTAGTCAAACTCATTGTGTTGCATCACCTTTCAGCCATCAACATGACTAGGGAAACCTTCGTGGAAAGAGTGGCAACACCGCCCACCACTATTCCTCTTGTCATGTATAGCACACCATCACCATCACTATCAGCACAACCAATGGAGGTTGGCTCTTCCAGAATGCAAACTAAGATTTCAAACGCTCCTAGGGTTGTGTTGTGTTATACAACAACCCCCATTTATTTTTACTAAATGGGGACCCTTTAAAATAAATAGGAAATCTATTTCGCTTAATTTTTTAGCTTAAACCAAAAAACTTTAGGAAATAAAGTCTCTTTTGCTTTTCGCTTTCATTCCTTAGTGTGCATCGCAATTCACATAATTTACAAACTTAAACAACTTAAAATATGTTAAAACTTGAGGGCTGTGATATGTGCTAAGCTCTTTCCAAAGTCATATAAAACTCTTATTTGCAAACACTTTAAACACCGTTATAAACAAAAATCGCATCGTGCCTAATAAAACGATCAAACTTATAAGAAATTCGGTGAAAGTTGGGATTAAATGGACCCGACGAACCAATAAATAAATAAACATAAACTCCAAAGTCCAAAAAAGCATAGCGGCTTGATTTCTTAAAGCGCATTTCGCATTTCGCATGATATAACTAAAAGCAATTTTATTACCGCATAGAAATTGCGATGTGTGATTTGCGCAGATCACATTTCGTGATATTTATCGGTAACATCACAAATGAAAATAGTTATAAGTTGTGATATGCGATGAATTGGTATTTAATTTCTCAAGCATGCGAAATGATTCACTTCAAATCAAACTGAATATAAAATCTAATGTCTTAAATTGGTCGAGAGATATTTCACGTGAAGGTGTGTAAGAAATTTGATTTAAAATATTATCGGTGATTTATAGAATTCAATAGGAGTAAGGTTTTGACATATTCATATCTACTTCGAGCATGTTTTTAAATTATTGAATGTCGGAATTGTTTTAATTCTATTTGCCTCTTTTTTCTCTATATTTTTAATGGTTTCTCTGCTCGCTTGAAATCAGGAAACCACTTAACGGAGCAAGGAAAATAGAAATGAGCAAGAACAGAAAAGAGATTGCCTAAAAATTGTCTACCGAAGACTCAGATATGTCTCCCCTATTCTCAGACACCACCTGCAAAAAAAATTGCGGAAGTTCTTCGTGGGAGGAAATGTATAAGTTTTTTGAGGATGAAAATCCAAGGGTA
The DNA here is from genome assembly GCA_034641835.2 of Pinus albicaulis. Taxonomy (NCBI): domain Eukaryota; kingdom Viridiplantae; phylum Streptophyta; class Pinopsida; order Pinales; family Pinaceae; genus Pinus; species Pinus albicaulis. Next base: position 1,157,803,614 of record CM076578.1, on the reverse strand, counting down.
ATAATCAAAGTTGCTATAGCAAGCGCATCAGTTCCTTCAGACCCGACCTATTTCGACGTTGCATGTTCATTCACCCATAAGGTAGAAGCAAGGACAAATATTATTCCCTATACAGATATGGTTAAGTGGGTAATTGACCACTTCAAAATAGAAGATAGAACAGTCAAAGATTCAAAGGGTGAGAATATCAGTTCATTCAAGGCAGAAGATTTGAGGACAGTGTACCACTTACTCGTCCCGCAACAAAATTATGACAAAGCTTTTCTTCAAAGCTTTAAAGAAAAAAATCCAGACCTGATGAATTTCATAAGGGAATGGAAGGAATACCAAGGAAATCTTAAACGAGATAAACTCAGTACATACCCAATAGCACATTTTCCTTCCCCTTACTGTTATGTTCCCGGTATGTTGTGTATATTATTTACAAAACCTGATACCACTAGGTTTTCTATAGATTGGGTCCCATTAATTGACGCAATCATCAATTCCTTAATTCTGAATTGGGAAAATATTCCATTTGATAATTTAGCCAGAAATATCATGTAGTATAGGATTAAAAGAAGTGTTTCTTCTAGAGAAATACCCCCCTTTTACATGAGTGCCTATGTTGTGGACGCAATTTTCTTTTCTTCTATTTTCCTACCACGGGATGGAAATGGATGGCCCAAGACCCTACTCCAATCCACATTTACCACCGAGCCCTTTGGGAATTAGACTTCCATCTGCATTTTTACAAAATTTGCCATAGATTCATGTTTCCTATGCAACAGATTATATTCAATGAGAAAGCCTTACGGTTTCCAAAGAGGCTAGTATAGACATTTTTCCCATTGCTAGATATTTTACAGAGGAAAGTTTCACTTATGTTAGAGTTTTTGGTAGTTATGCTTCTCCTCACGTCCTGCCATATTATGTTCCTGGAAAGTTACTTGCTAGAGATATTTCCTACCATCTTGTTGTAAATGGTATTTCAAAACATCTTAAAGATGCTAATAAGGTCGTTTGGCCTAATTTTCCTTTACAGTGCGGTACTTTTTCACTTTTTATATTGGTAATGCCTAAAAGGAAGTTTCAAATATTAATTTATTGAATTTGGTTGTGATGCCAAAACGGTCATATGACCCAAATGATGTCATTAATAACTTCATTACAGAGCTCAAAGTAAAGCCTTTTGTGAAAGAGATAGATAGATTCGATGATTTCTTTCAAGGTATTGAAAATTTTTCAGATGTACTTAAGTTTTCACCCAGTCAACTCAATCAAGATGACTTGGAAGCTTTCCAAGCATACAGAAACAAGAGAATAGAAATAATTCCTCTGGATTTATTGACTATTGAAGATTTCATCAAACCTACTCCAAGTATTAGCTTGGATAATGAAGTTAAAGACATGTCTGAAGATGATTCAGGGAAATCAGAACATGAATCTCAGAATTCGGATCATTCTGAAAATGGATCCAAAAATAGAAATGAGAACCCATAAAAGGTAATTAATCAAGTAATCAAAGAGATTGAGATGCAAGAGAAAGGAGAAAGTAATGGAACAGAATCATCTTCCCAAAAATTTTAGCACAATCAAGATACACTTGATCAGTTAGAAAAGTCTCAACCAAAGGATTTGAAGAGTGAATGGGATAATTTTTCTAAGGAAATAAAAACTCCTCAAACAAATCCTAATACTGGTCAAGCTACCATTTTTCAAACGCCAGAACATTCTCAGAAGTTAGTGGAAATTGTTACTCCACTACAACAAGTTCCTGAAACTCATGATCAAGAGATCATTCTGGCTTATCCTATAGATCAAATAATGTTGCAAGTTGAGTAAATCCCTTCGCTGGATGTATTTTATAGTCTTAGTCATAAGGCTATAGTCAAGAGAAGAAAAATGAGAAGAATTGATGATACAGTCTCAAATCTTACACATGAATCTGTTGACATTTTATGGAAAGATCCCCTAGCTAATCCTACTTAACATTTAACTAAGCTATCACAGTTTGTAGGGGCATATGATATTGCCACTATTGATAAGGCCAATGAATTTAAAATGTTACTGAAGTAGAGAGAAGATAAAATACAAGATTTAGAGAGATTGTTAGAGAAATAAAAGTCTAACTCCAGCGAGTAAATGGAATTGAAGATGTCCCAATTTCAAAAGGATTTTGAAAGTCTAAAATTGCAGCATCAGGTACAACTTACTAAGAAGAAAAAATAAACATATTACAAAGCCATCCATAGCTAGAGAAATTCATAAAGGAAGCATTGGATGTGAATACTAAGTTAAAGCAACAACAAGAAGTATTTTGCCAACAAGCTTTTATCACTAGCATTGTTGGCCTTCGTTTTTTTATCTCTTTTTGTTTATGAAATACATCTTATTTTCCATACTTTCCATCTATACACCATCATATTCACCTTATCTTGACCAATAAATGCATATAAAGTTATTTAAATTAATTTTTTCAATTCTTAGAATTTTTTATAAAAATTGAATTCTAAGTGCATTTTTGGACTATATCAGAAATTCCAGTAATGGCCTCATGGTTATCATATTTGCAGGATACTTGGGCTCTATATGGATATTTTTATAGAAATCTTGGGAACTAAGATTAAGTTTACACCTGTTGGTTCAATCAAACTGAGCTTTAATAGACTCGGTCAAAGGTGGTCAAACAAGACCTATTTTTACGGACGATCCCTAGGAACTAGGTCAAATTTCTTATTTTATGGGATTTTCCAGATTTTGATGGATCTGATGGATGAATTCGACTTGATTGGATAAGATAATGATAGCCATGGCTATAGGAGACATTTTAGATTAATTTTCTGGATATTTATCTATTTAAGCCTCAAACTTTGAAGGCATTGATATGTAGAAATTGTATGACTTAACATTATTATTTCTGATACTTTGGAGAGTTAATTGAAGATTTGTTCTATTCCATTTTATATTTTTGTATGTTTATTGATTGACTGAATTTTTATTAGTTGAAAGCACCTTCAGTGTGCGAGGCAAGGGTGGAGGGCCCCCACACCGAGCTAAGTGCACTTTCTAGGTATTTGTAGTTGCAGTTTCTAAACTAGTTTGTTTTATGCTTAACTTTTTTATTAGATTTATGCTGATGTTTTAAGAGTGCTGATGAATCTAATTATAATTCTTACTATGCATATGAAAGGACAAACAATTTTTTAAGTTAAACATTATTTCTATATGATTAAGATCTTACGATAGAATTCATCTTTTCATGCTTTTAATGTTTTTCTGAATTTCTATTTTCTAACAATAGTATTATTTATGAATGAATCTGTGATGAAGGACAACCAGGATCTCTTTAGTTAAGAGCCTCTTCAATTATTGTTTCATGCATCTTAATATATTTCTCAGTTAATGGTTTTTCATTTCTAATTCATGAAGTAATCTTGTGAGAGAAGGACAAACAAATCTCTTAAGTTAGGAGATTTTTCTGATGTTGATTGCATACTTGAATTTAGAAATTATTTAAGTTATATTTATATTTTTAATATTAATTTCCTTAATCATTGATAAATCATCTTCTAACTTGATCACAATTGAAACCCATATACTTTGGGGCTGCTTCTAAGTCCTACTAGCCTAGATTGATAATAAATACTTGTGTTTATTTACCTATTAAACAACCCAACATTTTGGTGTCATTGCCGGGGAAGCATATTTCAAAACGATCAATTAGGAACATAAAAAGATAAAAAATACAAAAACATTAAAAACAAAAAAAACATATTTTTTCTTTTAAGTAATGTTTTCTTATGCCTAAAGATAGAGATCAGAAGGGTAGATTTGTGAAACAAAACCCCCTAACAGCTCATTCATCCACAAGACTAACAACACCAGTTGTTGGAAGGCCTAATATAGAAGAGTTAGAGGAAAAATAGAGATCAGGACAAAGATTAACTTTACTTGAAAGACAAATTTTGTTAGCCTTGGAGGTAAAAAGAAAACAATCACCTAAAGAACCTCATTCCTTAGGGAAACAAAAAGATACAACAGTTGTTGAACAATTAGAGAAAATTTTCCTTGAACAAATCAAAGTAATGGAAGAAATACAAAATAAACCTCATATTGAAACCTACATATCTCTGAACAAGAAATGGTTGAAGAAGGAGAAGGATCAAATAGGCTAAACATGACTCCTGAACAAAGTATTGAATATGAAAGACAACAGAGGGAATGGAGAAGAAAACGAGAGGAAGAAAGAAAAAATGAGGAAGAAAGAAAGGCAGAGGAAGACAGAAGAGCAGAAGCACTTAGAAGGATAGAAGAAGAAGTAAGAAGAGAAAATCAAAATAGAATAACACAAGAAAATAACAATGATCAGGAAACTACTTTTGGCTTTCCAATATTAGATGCAAGAGAAATATTAGGAGAAGAAATAAAAATGAAAAACATTTTACCTTCTGTATTGCCTAATTTCTATGGAATGTTAACAGAATATCTTGATGCATTCATGTTCGAGTTTGATATCTTGTATAAAACTTATGGATATAGGGATGACACACAAAAGCTTCGACTTTTTCTTGCTACTCTGGAAGCAACAGCTTTAAAATGGTTTATGGGTTTAGGAGAACATACAATAGCTTCTTGGGATGAAATGAAGAAATGTTTTCTTAAAAATTATCAAGTTTACTGCAGGGCTAGAGACTCAAAAGAAGACATTTTTAGAATGACACAACAAGAAGAAGAAATTTTGGAAGAATATTTGGAAAGATTTCTTTACAATTTACATAAATCCAAACATCATTCTCTAAGTCCTGACACCATCCGTACAATATTTCTTAAGGGTATTAGAGATGAATATTTATACATCCTTAATGTGATGGGAAAAGGAGATACCTCCAATTTACCATTTGAAGAAATTTCTGAACTTTGTCAGAAATACTCTAGGGTAAGAGAAAAGAGTGGAAAGAGAGATATTTCATCAAGAGCTTCCAAATCTGCAGCAAGTGCAGTAACAAGAGTAGAGATAGGAAGTTTACTAGAAAATTTCAAAAGAGATCCCTCGAGCACTTTGGGAACACAAGTAGATGCCTTAAAAGCTATGAAAAAAAATAAGAAGAAGATGAAATCTTAGCAATTTTATGTCCAAAGTGTAGGAAAAAACATCCACTTAGGGAATGTCTTTTGCAAGATATACAAGTGTGTGGACTATGCACAGAAAATCATTTAACAGAAAATTGTCCCAAATTAAAAGAGTTGCAAGGAGAAGAAATGAAAAGAGTATATTCTCTCTACTATATGGCACCAAGGAGACCTTGGAAACCAAGGATTCCTCAATGGTTCCCTCAACAAAACCCAGAATTTTCAATATCCTCAAAATTCATGCAATACACCAATGACATGGCAGGCTTGGCCTCCACAATAATATCAAAATCAACCTGCACAAGGTTGGAGGGGATTATCCTCAGCAATATCAATATCAACAACCATACCCTCCACAATCATTTCCTCAATGCCAACAATTCCAACAACATCATCCAATTCCATTTCCACCCCAAAATCAACCAATGCTAACTCAACATCTTTAGCTACCTAGTAACCAACCACCACCCAGACCAACACAATTTCCAGCTCATCCAATAGCTAATCCAAGTAACAAGGTGGATAGACTATCATACCATGTGGAAGAGGCAACATATTATCCTACTTATTCTATTCTTCCCATACAAGATGTTCACCTAAGGTCTGGGAAGGTGTTACAGAAAGATTCTCCTCTGATAAGTGAAGAAAAAACTGAACAAGGAGAACAAAGTCAACAATCTCAACCAGAACAGCAAATTCAGAAAGGTAAATCTATTATGACTCAGACTCCACCATATCCAGAGATATTAATACAACAGAAAATCCCAATATCTCTGCGTGAATTTAATATTCTAAATGAATTGAAGAACACACATGTCAAAATTCCTTTGTTGCGGGAAATTAAAGATATTCTAATATATGCAAAAATAATAAAGGAATTATGCATTAAGAAATCTGGTAAAATAAATAAATATCCACCTACAATCCAGGTAATTGGAAGTTTAGCTAGTCTCATGTCTACAAACACAACCATTGAAAACTATGTTGATCCAGGGATTCCTATGGTTACCATTTTGATTAACAAATTTCCAGTGCCAAATATTAATAGACTTGGGAATAGATATAAATGTTATGACTACAAAGACTATGAAACATTTGAATCTGAACAACATTATATCGACTACTACAGTCTTAGAACTTGCAGATAGATCTAAAGTTGTACCAGAATGTATATTGGAACATATCATTGTCTCACTGGATTCATGGGAGTGTCCTGTATACTTCTTGATTTTGCAGCCAAAAACAAATTTGGAAGGGCATCCCTTAATTTTAGGCAGACCATGGTTAGCCATTGCAGATGCTTACATTGGATGCAGGTCAGGAAGTATGATTATTGCACATGGAGATGAAAGAAAACATGTTACATTGTATCCTCTCGCTCAATCTCCTTCTTTATTATCATGGCTTGATGGAGAGGAACAATAAGAGCTTCAATTTTTTCTTAGTCTTAATCAAGTTTATAATTTTAGAGAGGAGGAAGAAAATGAGGACTTATTAGATCTTTTCATCTCAGAACCAAATATTTCAGAGCGGCTTAGAATAACTCAATACAAAGCTGCTAGTTACCTTTTTAATGAATGTTTTCAAGAAAATTTCACTATAAAATCATTTCAAAATACATTCGAAAGTATTTTTCCTGTTAATTCAATTACCAATTCAAAGAGAAAAATCATTGAGATCAGTCCTAGGAGACATTTGAATATTGGTAATAACTTACAATCATCACAAGAGAAAAATCTAATAACACTGTTACAAAAATATTCAAAAGCTTTTGCCTGGGATTACACATACATACAGGGGATTCATCCAAAAACATGTATCCATCCCATTTACACTGATGATCAAATTAAACCTGTAAGGAAACCACAAATAAGGATGAACCCTATGATGAAGGAAATAGTGAAAGAAGAATTACAGAAACTGTTACAAGTCGGATTTATCTATCCTCTTTAAGATATTCAATGGGTTTCACCCTTAGTTGTAGTACCTAAGAAAAATGGGAATGGGAGAATTTATGTAAATTACAAATAACTCAATAAAGCTACATTAAAAGATCATTTTCCTTTACCATTTATTGATCAAGTGTTAGATTCATTAGCTAGAAAGAAATTATTTTCATTTCTTGATGGATTTAGCGGGTACAATCAGATAAAGATAGCATTGGAAGATCAAGATAAAACAACATTCACATGCCCATGGGGAACATATGCATACAATGTACTACCCTTTGGTTTGTGTAATGCACCTGCTACCTTTCAGAGAGCAATCCTTGCAATCTTTGTTGATTTTATCCACGAGTGTGTAGAGGTTTACATGGATGACTTCACTGTGTATGGCAGAACATTTGATGATTGTTTACAAAATATTGAAAAATCGTTGAAAATATGCATAGAGACAAATCTATCACTCAGTAATGAAAAATGTTTTAAGATGTTAACTGAGGGAATAGTGTTGGGACACCATATTTCTTCTTCAGGAATCAAGGTGGACCCCGCAAAAATTCAAGTCACTGTGAATTTAATACCACCCACAACACAAAAAGAAGTTAGAAGTTTCTTGGTTTATGCAGACTACTATAGGATATTTATTGAAAATTTCAGAAAAAACAGTTTTTCCATTATTCAAGTTACTTGCAAAAGATGTGGAATTCCTATGGACAAATAATTGTCAAAATACAATTGAAAAATTAAAAGAAAAATTGTCAAATGCATCCATACTTCGGGGACCTAATTGGTCTTTGCCATTTCACATTTCAATTGATGCATCTGACACTGCTATCGGAGCATCACTTGGACAGAAAGAGAATTAGTTTAATTATTCCATATATTTCATAAGAAAAAATCTAACACTAGCAGAATTGAAATACACTGTTACAGAAAAATAAATGCTAGTTGTAGTACATGCAGATAATAAATTTAGACATTATATAACATGTTATCAAGTTTACATCCACACGGATCATTCAACTATAAAATATTTAATAAAAAAATCGATCAAAAATGGAAAAATAACTAGATGGTTGTTATTAATGCAAGATTATAACATTATTGTACAAGATCGACCAGGAAAGGATAATCAAGTTGCATACTTTCTATCAAGAATTCATTCACTTGGTGATCCAAATCCAGTAACAGATAATTTTCCAGATGAACATCTATTTTCTATAAATTTTAAAACTCCATGGTTTGCAGATATAGCCAACCATTTATCATCTTGCATCCTATCATCTCATTACACAAATAAACAGAAAATAAGAATAATCAGAGAAAGTGCTAGATATAGTTGGGTCAATGGAGATCTCTTTTATACTGGTGTTGATCTAATAATTAGAAAATGTGTAAGATGAGATTATTGATATTTTTAAAGCATGTCATGACGGACCATGTGGTGGTAATTTTGCAGACAAGCAAACAACATACAAAGTGCTAAAAATTGGCTACTACTGGCCAAAAATATTCAAAGACTACAAGGCCTGTGTGAAGAGATGTGATAGCTGCCAAATAATTTGGAGACCGGTGGCATCAAATGAAATTCCATTAAAGCCACAAGTACTGATTGAATCATTTGAACAGTGGCTTTATATTTTGTGGGACCAATCAACCCTCCATATAATGGAAAGAATTACATCCTAGTATGTAAATATTATGTAACTAAGTGGGTGGAGGCAAAGGAAGTAGCATGGGCAACAGAAGATATTGTTGTGTCTTTTCAATTTGAAGTGATATTTGTAAGGTATGGAGTTCTAAGATAGATAGTCACTGACCAAGGCACACAGTTGACATCAAATCTTGTTCGAGATCTTACAGAGAAATACAAGATCAAACAGAGAAAATCAACTCCGTATCATCCTCAAGCAAACAGACAAGTGTAAACAACAAACAAACTCCTAGATAACATCATGGCAAAGACTGTACAAATGAACAGAAATGGCTGGTCAAATAAATTGAGGGATTCACTATGGGCATATAGGATAACATGGAAAAACACAATTGGTTTCACAATTGGGTTCAGTCCATATTAGTTGGTGTATGGAAAATAAGTCCTATAACCCATAGAATTTCAAATACATACATTCAAGCTAGCAGCAGAATTGGGGATGGAATTATATGAGGCACAACAATAAATAATTATGGAATTAAATCAACTGGATGAGATACAAAAATAAGCAGTAGAGCACACATCTCTTGTGCAAGAACAAATAATTAAATGGCATGATCGATTCATAAATAATAAAGTGTTTCAAAAGGGAGATTGGGCACTCTTGTTCGACTCCAAGTTTAAAGATTTCAAAGCAAAGTTTACGACACATTGGCTTGGGCCATATGAGATTGAATAAATATTTGACAATGGAGTTTTAAAGATTAAAAACAATTGACGAAGCATCTATTTCATTTGTCGTTAATGGACATAGGCTTAGAGTTTACAATAAGCCTATAAATAAAGAGGATTTTATGAGATAAATTTCCATAGATACTGATCTAGAACTAATGGGGCATCATAGCAATATGCCTCCCATAATTCCAGAAGAAGAATAAAATAAATTAATAAAATATAATAAAAGAGTTTGGTTGTGAAAATACAGGAAAATGGCATAACACAAACTCGAATTCATATCAGAAAACCAACTTGTTTGTCCAATATGAATTCTCTTTTTGTTTTCATTTTATTTTAGTACGATTTTTTCATATTTACCCTCCGAGACATGTCAAACTAGAGGACAAGTCTTAACATCATCTTGGGGGAAGGCGTGTAATAAAACTATGTAAATAGTTTAAGCATCTGAATTGAAGACGGAATATGGATTACAAGTACAAAGGGACCTGATACATCATTCAAAATATACAGAAGGGACCTGAAATATTATTGAGAAAAATATCCATAAGGGACCTATATCATTACGACAAAAGAAAATTTCAAAATTATTGCAAATTACGCCAAAAGGGACCTGAAAATACAAAATGTCAGAAGGGACTTGAGCTACATCAAAATTGAAGATCATGACAGAAGGGACTTGAAATATCAAAATTTAACCTACAGAAGGTACCTGAACAACATCATTCCAAATCAAATCAGATGAAAAGCATAAATAAGTCTTTACATAGTCTAAAAGAGCCATCGTTATAATAAACACAATGTCGATCATCATGAACATCAAAAGGGTTTGAGGGGATACAAGTACAGTAAGTAAAATATTGCTCTTCAAATTTCATTTTTTTGTGAAAATATTCCAGAATAGTTAAAGCTAATTTAGTACTGATTATGCATTTTTATCACCTACATTTTCATCACTGACATTTCATCACCTATGTTCTTAGCCCTATTTTTATCCATATCCACACCACTATCAAAATTATTCAATAAACATTCCATAATTGATTTCCTATCCATACAATACCATACCATAGTAACCCTACTTTTTCTAAACAAAAAGATCATAAACAAAAGGCTTAACATCAAACCTTTGTTGGACCTACAATAAACAAACAAGAGATTAGTTTCATTGTAAGTATTTGATTTTAAAACATGACCATTCCATTGGTCATTTTTAAAATTAAATAAAAGACAAAACCTAAAGTCTAAATCATATGATAGCGCACTATTTGAATTTCAAAAAAAAAACAAAGATGCAAAGGCGCAATCATAAAATATGATTATGAACTAAGGCAATGGAGAGCAAGTGCAATCATAATGCAAACAAGGAAATATTGCATATACAACAAACTAACCTAAGTATTAAAATTATGCTATGACAACACAATGAATGGAAATGATACATATATGGGATCGACGGGAATATGATGAGGCAGTGATACATATACAGTGGTGGAACGTAAATATAATAGCAGATATTTTAAAACACAGTGAGGCATATACAGTGATGAAATAGAAATATGATGGTGCATATTTGTTGAGGTATGATGTGAAGAATGTGGACATAGTGATCAGCACAAGCCATTAGAACAAACGTGAAAAAGGACTATGTAATAAGTAAAGTCGAGGACGAGATGTACATCGTGGAGTCAGCACGCCAAATCAGTTAGGAAAGGTAAGCCACGGAGGCACCAGTCAAGTGGTTGATGAACGGTCGAAAAAAATTCAAAATGTAATATTACAAACACTATGTAAAATATTGAGAGAATAACCTCTACCATTTCTAAGACCTCAAGCTACTGAAACACTGTGTTTTTCACCGTCATTGCCTTTCGCAGGCTCAGTGAGAGAAGGAACATTGTGTAATCAAAACACGCATCCGTTTTGAAACTCTATGAGAAACGAATGAACAAGAGAAGACAAGGGAGAGCTGTGAGGATAATAGAGGAAATTTAACGCAACAAAGAGAGCAGGAGATATAGCACTGAGAATAACAGAGGGATAAGGAGAGTTGACTGATATTTCAAGCCAACATATCTGGCAGATGTGTCAAGCAAGCACGATGTCAGAAGGAAAAATTCCCGTGAAGAATGAGGTAAGAATAAAACTCAGATTTTCTTGTTTAAAACAACGATTATTCGTATGAGTAAATCTCGGGATTGATTGAACAAATTTTGAGTTATAGATGGAGTTATTCTACCATAGTTTTTAAAACTTGTCATTGCCTCAAGTTATGTCATTGGCACCACTCGTAAATGCTCTGCCACCAATCAACACTAAATCCTTTGTTTATTGAATGAGTAAATGATGAAGATATTGAGTGAGATTTTGATAAGTTGGCGTTGTTTGAAACACAGGGACTCCAGTCAAAATAAAAGAAAAATCATGAGGATCATTGCAGAACGGGTAAACTTGGAAAATATCTTCAAACACAATCTTCAATTTCAATTTGAATGCAAACAAAGAGTGGAGAGTTTGATTTGAAATACACAGTGGATTCATTTTAATGGGTTGTATAGTAAATTCATTTTATTTGCACACTTAGAAAGAGAATTCGAACCAATATTTATGGTGAATGTTTGGTTTAAGTAAAATCAACATATTTTTGCATAACAGAGAGCAGAGTTTGGTGAATTTTGAAGAATACAGTGAATTCATTTTATGATATTTTTATAAAACAGTGAGCCATTTTTTTTAAAATTTCTTGCATAAACAGTGAGCTTAGATTAGATATATAATGCTTTGCCTTAAAAAAAAAGGATTTTGTATGAAATTGAAGGATTAGAAGACACTGTTATATAAATAAAAAATAAAAAATAAATTAAAAAATCATTTTTTTTTACACAGTGAAACAAAAGGATAAAAAATTTACAAATAGAGGCAGAGGATTCTTATTTTTTTTAACGAACAAAGGATCAAATAAAGAGAGTAGAATAATATAAACATGATTTTTTTTATGTTTTTATAAGCTCCACTATATCAAATCTTGTTTCTGTTGAAGCAGTAAGCTCACTTCTTCCAAAGAAAATAGAAGATTGGTTTCAATTACTTGGCAAAGGCAACAAACAGAGGTAAGCCTCACTACTATGATGAGATCTAGTACATAAATTTTTATTTTCAAAAATGAAGTTAATGACAGTAGAGGGGTACATCAAATGGTTTTTAGACAATATGACATCAACAACAGAGCCTAAAGATTTTCAGATTGAAAATTGGGGTAGAGATACGATTGAGAAACTTTATCAATCAGACTTGATAGGCTTCCTTCATAAATTCAAAGGGCATTATGAAGATATCACAAGGTAGTTTGTTAACAATTGCAAACAAGATCAAACTATGGTGGGTAGTTTACCCATTCCTTTAACTCCAAAATCTATTTCTGAAGCCCTAGAGTTGCCATTATCAGGTGAACTTTACCACAAAGGATTGCATTTTAAGGACAAGGGTTGAACCTTCTTCCTAGATAAGAACAGAAAAGGTTCCTTTGATAGGACAAAGGGGATTCCCAAGGAATGGTTCAATGAACCTTGGGTTGAGTTAGTTTTGATAATTCAAAAGTTCTTCACCTGTGATAGCAGACATAGCATAGTACACCTATACCACATTAGGTTGCTTCATCATATCAAGGGAGATATAAGGATCAACTTGCCATACTTATTTTATAGAAACTTGATGAGGCTGATTGAAAGTGTAAAATCTGAAACCAAACCCAAGGAAGCACAAATTCATCATCAGGGACTCATAAAAATTATCATTGATTACTAGTTGAAAATTAAGGGTATGATTTGGAAATATTTCCTGATTCAAAATAAGTTTGTAGAGCAAGCCACAGAAGACAAAGTTAAACCAATGCAGGAAACAATAAATATAGTGAATTCACCTCTCTATCCTAGAACCAGATCAAAGAAAAAACAGGAAACAGTAATGTTAGAGAGGGAAACATCATTCTTTACCATTTCTAGGAGACAGAGAAAGAGGAATTCAGTAGATATAAGTAGCAAAGAGAAAGAACCAAAAGTGCAAATCATAGAGACATCTCCTTTAACTAAACAAGCCAATGAAATTATTGAGAGGTTGCAGCGAGAAGTTTATGAAAATCCAATAGAAGGAGATTCTTATTTTGACAGTGATGAGGTTGAGTCTACTTCAGTTGCCAAAAATACCGAGGAATAAAAATACCAAAACCTCAGTAGGATCAGAGAGTTAACTGATAATCTAGAGGTAAGCAAGATAATGGAAAGGCACCTGAAAAGAGAAAATGAAACATATAAGACAAATAATGAAAATTCATTAAATAAAATGAGAAGATAAGTGAAGAAATGGGAAAATTGAAATGCAAAAACAATCTTCTTTACATACAAGCATTCAGGTGGCTTAAGGAGAAAAATGCTTGGAAGACCAAATATGAGAAACAGGAGGTCAAAGCCTCAATCTACAAGGAAAAACAATGCAAAGGTATAGATTCTCTTTTACACGCAACATAGAAGGAAGCTTGAGGGTCAGGAACAGGATCAGCATCAGAACTCAGGAGGTCCAAAAGGAAAAAAGAAAGCACGAGGACATGCTTGAACATCAGCTTAGGGGAGATATTCACCCTCATTTTTTTATCTCTATTTTTTTATGAAATACATATTATTTTCCATACTATCCATCTATACACCATCATAATCACCTTATCTTGACCAATAAATTCATATACAGGTATTTAAATTAATTTTTTCAATTCTTAGAAGTTTTTATAAAAATTGAATTTTAAGTGCCATTTTGGACCAGATCAAAAATTCCCATAATGGCCTCATGGTTTGCATTTTTTCAGGACACTTGGGTTCGAGCTGGATATATTTTTTGAAAGCTTGGGAACTAATATTAAGTGTACACCTGTTGGTTCATTCAAACTGGTCTTTAATAGGCCCGGTCAAAGGCGGTTAAACGTGACCTATTTTTATGGAGGATCCCTTGGAACTAGGTCAAATTTCTTATTTTATGGGATTTTCCAGATTTTGATGGATACGATGGATGAATTTGACCTGATTGGATAATATAAGGATAGAAATGGATATAGGAGACATTTTAGATGAATTTTTTGTATATTTTATCTGTTTAAGCCTTAAACTTTGAAGGCATTGATATGTAGAAATTGTATGACTTAACATTAATATTTCTGAGACTTTGGAGAGTTAATTGAAGATCTATTATATTCCATTTGCTGTTGTTATATGCTGATTTATTGACTAAATTTTTAGTATATGAAAGCACCTTCAGTGTGTGAGGCAAGGGTGGAGGGCCCCCACATCGAGCTAAGTGCACTTTCTAGTTATTTGTAGTTGCAGTTTCTAAACTAGTTTGTTTTATGCTTAACTTGTTTATTGGATTAATGCTGAGGTTTTATGAGTGCTGATGAATCTAATTATCATTCTTATTCTGCATATGAAAGGACAAACACATTTTTAAGTTAAACATTCTTTCTACCTGATTAATATCTTAAGCTAGAATTCATCTTTTCATGCTTTTAATGCTTTTCTAAATTCTTGTTTTCTAACAATAGTATTATTGATGAATGAATCTGTGATGAAGGAAAACCAGGATCTATTTTATTAAGAGCCTCTTCAATTATTGTTGCATGCATCTTAATCTATTACTCATTTAATGTTTTTTGATTTTTAATTCATGAAGTAATCTTGTGAGAGAAGGACAAACAAATCTCTTAAGTTAGGAGATTCTTCTGCTATTGATTACATACTTGAATTTAGAAATGATTTAAGTTAGATTTATATTTTTAATATGGATTTCCTTAATCATTGATAAATCATATTCTAACTTGATCACAATTGAAACCCGTATACTCTGGGGATGCTTCTAAATCCTACTAGCCCGGATTGATAATAAATACTTGTGTGTGTTTACATATTAAACAACCCAACAAGCTCCTATTGTGACTCAAGTGAAATACTTGGATCCAGTAAGTGGCTATCCAGAAACTTGAGTGTGAAAATATTGAAAAGAAAATTAATGAACACATTCAATGGAAAGCATTATACTCAGGCAAGTAAGTTGATCTACCCTAGGTAGATAAATTCCACAAGGAGATCTTATTTAAGGATTTGGAAGCACAGATAAAGCAAGTAGAGAAATCAGCAGGGAAAGCATCAAAGTTAACAAGGGAAGTTACTGAATCTACATGTGAACATATTTTGAAATCAGAACTTATCAAAGAGTTCACATCTGAAGTGCTCTTAGAAGTCAAGTAGCTAGAAACAAAGTGGAAACAAAAGACAGAAATTCAGGAAGAAACGATTAAAAAAATAAATAAGTTTGATCAAGAAAATTATTGGAATTTTCTGATCAAACCTTATCATCAGTACCCGACCCTGCAGTCTTTAACAGATTCGAAAAAAATATCGCACCCAACACTCTCAAATGCGATATTCAAGGGACATGTCAGAACGAGGATTCTGCAACCAGTTCATCTCAAACCTATGCTAGATATTTTTCAGCTTCAGGATCGAATCCAAATGAAAGATCAAAATTCATAGTTATATTGTTACTTTATTTTCCTAGATTGTAGTTAAACTTTGTCTTACGAGGATGGTTTTTTGAAACCTCATCTATTTTTATGTAATAATATATTTTTAAAACATAGTTAGTTTATTATTTAAACCCCTCTCGTGCATTTAGATAAGGGTCCAGAAATTTGTCAAAAACATTTGCAAAAAATGCACTTTTGTAAGTTTGTGAATGCTTTGATGAATTAATGGAACACAATTTGTTATCTTTTGAAATTTGAAGTTGCTTAAATTTTGTTGCACTATTGTACTCTTTAAATTGTTTTAAAGTGAAGAGGAGCAGATATCTACTGTCTGTTTACATGAGTAGAACTTCTTACATATGGTACTTCTATTCACTTGTATTAAGTTTTTCTTTCTAGATTCACAGTCGTCTTTTTATTGCATTATATATTTTAAATGTCATTATATATTAACGTTAAATGCACTTTTGTACTAATAATTTTCTATGATTTCTTATTGGATATATAATCACACATAAAAATTCGATATACTTTTCACAATTTTTCTAATCAAACAATTTTGTTAGAAGAATCATCTTTACATAATTTTCATCTCTTTCAACTGTTAAATAATCTACATTACTAATAGTTCAAATATATCTCTTTAGATCGCATAAAGGAAGAAACACCCTAGGAATATAGTAGAATAAATAGTGTTAGATAGATGCATGTGATAGATTAAAATCACTTTCCATTGCATGCTATATAATCAAAACACACCCCATAATCATCCTTATTGGGAAACTAGTCCCACTATCACCAATCGGAGCCACCACACCAAACGGAAAAGGAGTTACTTTAAGGTCCGGACCAGGTGGTTTCCCCCCATTTTTTTGCAATGGAATTTTGAGGCCTCAACATTTTGGTGGTAGAAGGAGGGCCTTGTGAATGGCAAGAAGGTCTGATCAATCTAAAGGTCAATCTAAAAGTCTCTCTCCCTCTAGATCCCCATCAACTTCCAGAAAATTATCCAGATCTACATCTTTAAAATATGAAAATGAACATCCTTCTCCTAAGTCTCCTAGTGATACTCAAACCATACTATCTCCCGATTTTTATCAAAATTCCCCTGAAGTTCAGTCTTTGATAGAAAAGCTAGAGAGAGTATCCATTTCTGTTGAAAAGCCTGAACCTTCTCAAGCATCTGAGATTAGTATTTCATCTTCTTTACAACCTAGAAGAATATTAACTCGATCAGAAAGTCAAAAGACAGTAATCTTTCCTTTTGAATTTCCCATCGATAGTTCTCAAAGGAGAATAAAGAGGACTCAATCGGAGTCAATTTCCAGCAAGATCTTAACTCATTCACCTCCATTACCTCCACTCACTTCCACAACTTCCATTCCAACAATCAGTGTTACTTTAACTAGTTCCAGTACTCAAACTATTATCCCTTCAACTAGTTATGGCACTCAACCTACCTCTTCTTCAACTCAAACTCAATCCATCACGTCCACCCAAGGTCCAATGGCAGGCCAAGTACCACCACCAAATGTGTGACCATGGAACAATCCAGGGGTCATAAATATGCCCACTCCTCTTCATGCTCTACCAAAATCACCTAAAATATGCTTACCTAAATTTAATCCTAATGATGTTCTTTCGCCAGAACAACACATTCATAATTATAAATTAGCCATAAATTTAAAAGAAGTAGTTGAAGAGGATTGTGTTGAAAGATTATTTCCATACACTCTCATAAGATCTACAAGATCCTGGTATTTTTCACTGCCTGTTTGCTCTATAACTAGATGGAATATGTTTGAAGAACAATTTCAAGCTAAGTTTGGGGATGACGGGACTACTGCAACACTCATCAATGATTTATCAAATATACAGGCTAAATCGGGGGAGAAAATAAAATATTTTAACTCAATATTTAATAAATTTCTCAATAAAATTCCTGCTACATCAGTTCCTGGCACAAAAGTTAAAATTGAGTGGTATATTTCATCTCTTCCATCCAATATAGCCATTTTCGTTGATAGAGAAAAACTTCCTACACTCGCAGAGAACATGGAGGAATCTTTATCTGTAGAGAAATGCATAACCGCTCTTGAGAAGAATAATTCTCAAGAAGACATAAAATCAAAGAAGGTATCCTTCAAAAATGATTCTAAAAAGAAGCCATCTAAATACCCTTTTGATGTAGAAGGTCTTTAGAAAGTTTTAAAGACTATGACAAATGAGATGGCAGATATCAAGAAACAAGTCGATGAAAGTTCTAGCTGAAAAAAAACTTTCAGACCCTTCAAGAAAAATCAGTCCTCTAATACTCGACCACTGAATATCATATCTAACGTTGAGTCTGATCAAGACACAGAGGAAGAGAAAACAGAGGAAGAAGAAAATGAAGAAGAAAAAGAAGTTGAATTAAATGGAATGTGGGATTTCATCCTACCAAATGAATAACAACCAGAAGCTTTATCTATGAGTGCAAGGAGAAAAAAAACTATTGAACCAACACAACCAAATCAACAACAGAAGAATTCAATACCTGCTAAGGATAAAACAGTAATTAAAAAGTCTACTTCTAAGGCTACACAAACAAGCCTTGTTACTTCAGATACTCCACCTACATCAAAGACAATGGTAGTATCAGACACTATTGAGTATAATGTATTTCAAGATATGAAGGAAACCAGGGCCAACATTTCAATTCACAAACTTACTAAATTAAAGCAACAATAAGAAAATCTTACTTAAGGATTTGAATGCAGTTCCTGCTTCAACCTTACCTACTCTATTAATAGTCCAAGCTTCTAATGAAATGGGTAAGCCACCTTCTCCTTCAACTAAAATAGATGTTACAGATTTGATTATGATAGGTGATCAATCCATCTCTCATACTCCTCCATTCCTCTTAACCTATGAGATCTATGATAAAATATTCCATAATTGTTTATTAGACTCAGGGGCTTCCTCTAATATAATGCAAAAATCAGTCTGTGCTAAGTTGAACATAACTCCTCAGATTTCTCTTGTTCATATAGTGCAACTCAACAAAACTATAGTAGAGGTTGTGGGAGAAATAAATTTTGTTTCTATCAGATTGTCATCAAACCCCAAGGTTGCTCAAATAATCAATATATTGGTGGTTGATATTCTTGAGTTTTACGGTTTAGTATTAAGAAGATATTGGTCTGAAAAGCTTCATGTATATTTTAAAACATATTGGTCAAATATGTGGCTACCATACAATGGAAAGCCAAATCAAATTCGAGTAGACCGTGAAAATTTCATGAAACATACAGTCACCAATCTTGAAAGAATAAACGAGCCAGTAGCATTCAATAATAATATTATTGTAAATTACTCGGCATAATGATTTTTGGGAAATTTCAATGCCCAACCATCACCCTTTTTCAATAATGCAATTATTTCTTAGATCGAGAATTTTTCCCAGGCAGACATTTCGAAATGTAAAATTTTTGTAGATAAACCAATAGCTAATTATTTATTTTGGACTCTTTATTTTGACGGTTCTAAATATCAAGATGGTGCAAGAGTTGGTTTCATTTTAATAAGCCCAGAAGGATAAAAAACCATGTTAGCCTACAAACTTGAATTCAATTTCACAAACAATATATCCGAATACGAAGCATTAGTCCAAGGTTTGTACAAAGCAATTGATCTTAACATAAAATATCTAAAAGTCCTAGGAGATTTGGAAATCATTGTTAGATAGGTAAAAAATACCATTCATTGTAATTCTTGACATTTAAAGCATTACCAATCATCATTCCAAGAATTGACCATTCATTTCTTAGCCTTCAATATTTCTTCCATGGCTAGAATGCAGAATGCTAGTGCAGATCTACTAGCTAATGTAGCAACGAAGTTAATTCCATCTAAAAAATTTAGTTCGGATAGATTTTCTATTGAATTAATTTTTAGACCATCTTTTCCTGACAATATTACCAATTGGATAGTATTCAATAATTATTCATATATCATAGATTTCCTTACATCTGAAGGATCTTATGATAGTCAAATTTTGGATGAAAATGAACATGACATTCATATAAAGGAAGAACAAGATGAAAATCCAATTCCTAAGTCGGTTGTCAAGTTAGAAGACCTCTATGATCTGAAAGATAGGTTTAAAAGAGTTACTGACTCAAAAATTCAAAGTTCTACCTTAAGATTTGAGTTAGTGAATCTTGGAACTGGCGATAAACCTCAAAATATCAATCTAGGTCTTGGTCTCTCTTCCGACGAAAGATTATCATTTATCAGGTTGTTTAGAATGTACAAAAGTATTTTTTCTTGGGATTACCCTAATCTTAAAACATGTGACACTTTTGTGATTCAACATACAATTCCTATGATTTCAGATGAGAAACCTATACAGCAAAAATTGAGGAAGATTCACCTGAATCTTGAAAATCAAATCAAAACAAAACTGAACAATATCCTCAAAGCAAAGAACATCTTTTCAGTTAGACATTCTAAATGGGTTTCAAATTTGGCTCTCGTCGGGAATAAAAATGGTGATATTAGAATTTCTATTGATTTTATGAACTTAAACAAAGCATGTTAGAAATACAACTTTCCATTATCAACCATGGAACAAGTGCTGCAAATAGTAGTTGGTTCTGAACTTACGTCTTGTCTAGATGAATTCTCGGGATATAACCAAATTCTCGTACACCTAGATGACAGATTAAAGACTACATTCAGGACTAAGTGGGGAACTTACGCCTATCTAAATATGCCATTTGGGTTAATTAATGCAGGGGCCACTTTTCAAAGAGCTATGGACACATCTTTTAGGGGGCTTATCAATAAATCAGTGGTTATTTATTTAGATGACATTACAGTATTTTCTAAACAATTGAACAATCATGTGAAAGACCTAAAGTAAGTATTCGAGCGATGTAAAAGGTATGGATCATTTTTTGCTTTAGATGAAGGAAAACTTTTAGGATCCATTGTGTCAAAGAAAGGTGTCTATATTAATCCTGAAAGAATTGAAGAGAATAAAAGAATTCATTTTCCTCACAACAAGAAATCTATGCAATCATTTCTTGGACAAATTAATTTTGTAAAAAGGTTTGTCCCTGACTTTTTGAAAATAGTTTTACCATTACAAAATATGATTAAGAAAAATTTAGTCTTTAAATGGGGACATAATGAAAGAGAAGCATTTGATTTTATCAAACAATCCATTATCAATGCTCCATTCTTGACTACCCCCAATTTTCTTAATCTTTTTACTTATATACTTTTTCATCAGATACATCATACGCTATTGTTTTAACATGACTTAATGACTAACAAATTCAAGCACCAATATTATTTTTTCAATTCCAATTTGCAAGGTGGAGAATTAAATTATTCATCTATTGAGAAGCAAGCATTTTTTGTCTTTAAGGCTATAAATAATTTCAGGCCATTTTTCCTAAAAACTAACACCAAAATAATAGTTCCATTCTCTGCAGTGAGACAATTATTAATGCAAAAATAATTAGGAGAGAAAATGGCTAATTGGGTTATCGCTTTACAATAATATGACGTAGAAATTAGACCCTCTAAAATTGTTAGAGGTCAAGGTTTTTAAAAAATGTTAACAGGAGCATCCCATTTATCATTAGAAGAAGATTCAGGTGACAATGTGCAAATATCTGAGGTAGGCCTCAACGATGTGCAATCTCAATACGTTGATCTCATATTTTATTTGAAGAATGGATATGCCCCAACCCAACTCAATTATAAAACAAAACGTTCTTTGAGATTAAAGGCCAAGCAATATGAATTAATCAATGATGTATTGTTTAGAAGAAACTTGATTATGTGCTATTAAGATGCTTAGAAAAATCTGAAGCAGAGAAACTCTTGCAGGAACTCCATGATGGACCAGTTGGAGGAAATTTTGGAGGAAATACAACAACACACAAAATCATGCATGCAGGTTACTATTGGCCTACACTTTTCAAAGATGCTCATGAATATGCAAGAAAATGAAAAGTGTGTCAAAGTGCATCTGGAAGACAAAGGAAGCCAGCCTTCCCATTATGGCCAATTAATATCGAACAACCATTTTAACAATGGGGATTAGATATAATCGGTGAGATCGTTCCTAACTCTTCCAAATAGCATAAATATATTCTCACAGCTACAAATTATTTTACTAAATGTGTGGAAGCAATTCCATTGAAGGTAACAAACTCAGAAAATATTATTGATTTCATTGATCAATATATCATAATGGTTTACCTACTGCTTTAATGTTCGATAATGCATCTTATTTCTTAGGAACTTCCATCATAGAATTTGCAATCAAAAAATGTTTTAAACTTAAGTATTCTGCAAATTATTGTCTGCAAGGAAATGGTTTAGCAGAATCCATGAACAAAAACCTTATTAGAATCATCAAACAAATTGTTGATCAAAACCAACGAAATTGGCATAAGCCATTAATCTTTGCTCTTTGGGCAGACTGAATAGCTCAGAAATATTCTATTGGCACTTCTCCATTCAATATTGTTTATGGAACAAAAGTTTTTCTTCCTACCAATGTTGTTATTCCTTCTCTTAAATTAGTTCAATTTATTGATGAATCTCCTTCTTCTTCCTTACAAGTAAGACAATTCCAAATTCTTACGTTGGAAGAAGAAAGAGAAACAACTAAAAAAACTCATGCACATCATCAACAGATAGTAATGTTCATTTGATTCAACTTCTGTTACTCCAAAAAAACTTTCAAATTGGTGATCTAGTATTTGAAATTGGACGGAGGCGCATGAGGAAAAAGAGTAAACACACTAAATTTCAAAAACTCTCACTAGGTCCATTTCAAATAATTGAAGAAATAGGCCCATCTACATTCTTATTGCAAGATCTATCGGAAAAGAGATTCTTTGCTGTTAATGAGCCAGATTTTAAAGAAATACTTTTCATAGGAGGTAACCCCTTCTATTCCCTATATACTATTGTCTTTTTCTTTTTCTTAGGAAAATAAAAGTTGAGTAGCATTGATTCTTGGCTTTCAAATAAACATCTCGGATAGTCTTTTTTATTTATCGCTTATAGAAATAAAAAGTATTTAAGGAAACAATTGAAATATTTGAAAGACAAATAGATTCCTATTTTCAACTTGAAAGATGCAATTTCACTTAAGTTATTTTATTCTACGATGAACTCTCATATTTACAAAAACATGGTTATTATGTTATCGGTCAAGAAAATAATCTTTAACATAGTAAAGACTCTTTTACGGAGAAGCAATCTAAAACTCAAAAAAATTATCATCCCGGAATCCTCAAAAGGACCAGCCGTTCACCCTATACGGGAAAATTTATCGATTTTGAAAATAAATTCAAAAAAATATTATACTAGAAAATCTTTAAAGATAATAAGTCTCATCACGAGCTTGTTTACCATGTTCATAAGGAAATAGTTGTTGACATTACCAATACGCCTACCAAAAACGGGATAATAACTTGAGATTATATCAAAGAAAATGGGTCTCATCAAGAACGGCTTGATCGATTTAATTACAACTAGTGAATGGAATTGTCAATATTTGGTTACCAAGCCAAGACAATGGCTTTTAAGTAAATAAAAAACACAATAAAAATCTACCAAAAAAAAAAAAAAAAATTCAAAAAAGATCAAGTGTCTAAGGTTGCAATTTATTTTTTTAGAATTGTAAGAAAGACTGGATGGGACAATGAATCATTGTTGGGTAAAAGGTAACCCTGCCAAGATCATAAATTTCCTATTGGATCAAAGGCTCTACTTGTGATAAAAGAGGAAATACTTATAAAGCTAATCTGTAAGAGCCACCTACTCTATATTTTTTGAACTGAGTAAAGACTGATATAGACTCTCATACTTTTATTTTTAAAAGAGGAATTATTATGAATTATAATTAAGAGAGATTTTGTTTCTTTGTGATATATTATTTATTTGAAATTCATTCATGCAACTATTTTTATTTCAAAAAAAAAATTAGAAATTTCAAAAAGTTAATCAGAGATAGCTGGTTCTCCCAAGTGAATCGCTAATTGTTGTGCTATACAACAACCCCAATTTATTTTTACCAAATGGGGACCCTTTAAAATAAATAGGAAATTTATTTTGTTAAATTTTTTAGCTTAAACCAAAAAAATTTAGGAAATAAAGTTTATTTTGTTTTCCGCTTTCATTCCTTAGCGCGCATCGCAATTCGCATATTTTACAAACTTAAACAATTTAAAATATGTTAAAACTTACAGGCTGCGATATGTGAAAAGCTCTTTCCGAAATCATATAAAACTCTTCTTTGCAAACACTTTAAACACCATTATAAACGAAAATCACATTGCGCCTAATAAAACGATCAAACTTATAAGCAATTCGGTGAAAGTTGCGATTAAACGAACCCGACAAACCAATAAAGAAATAAACATAAAACTCCAAAGTCTGAAAAAGCACAATGAATTGATTTCTTAAAGCGCATTTCGCATTTCGCTGGATATAACTAAAAGCAAGTTTATTACCGTATATAAATTGCGATGTGCGATTTGCACAAATCGCATTTCGCAAGATTTATCGGTAACATCACAAATGAAAACAATAATAATTTGTGATATGCGATGAACTGGTAGTTAATTGATCAAGCATGCGAAATTATTCACGTCAAATCAAATTGAATATAAAATCTAATGTCTTAAATTGATCAACAAACATTTCACATGAAGGTGTGTAAGAAATTTGATTTAAAATATTATCTGTGATTTATAGCATTTAATAGGAGTAAGGTTTAACTAATAGATTCATATCTACTTCGAGCATGTTTTGAAATGATTGAACATCGGATTTGTTTTAATTCTATCTTCTTCTCTGTTCTCTATATTTTTAATGTTTTCTCTGTTCGCTTGAAATCAGGAAACCACTTAACGGAGCAAGGAAAATAGAAATGAGAAAGAACAGCAAAGAGATTTCCCAAACATCGCCTACCGAAGACTCAGATGTCTCCCCTATTCTCAGACACCACCTGCAAAAAAATATTGTGGAAGTTCTTCGTGGGAGGCAATGTATAAGTTTTTCGAGGATGAAAAACCAAGGGTAATAATCAGAGTTGCTACAGCAGGCACGTTAGTTCCTTCAGATCTGACCTATTTCGACGTTGCATGTTCATTCATCCATAAGGTAGCAGCAAGGAAAAAGATTATTCCCTATACAGATATGGTTAAGTGGGTAATTGACCACTTGAACATAGAATACAGAACATTAAAATATTCAAAGGTCGAGAATATCGATTCATTCAGGGAAAAATATTTGAGGACAATGTACCACTTACCCGTCCCACAGCAGAATTATAACAAAGCTTTTCTTCAAAGCTTTAAAGAAAAAAATCCAGACCTGATGAAAGTCATAAAGGAATGGAAGGAAGATCAAGGCAAGCTTAAACGAGATAAACTCGGTATGCACCCAATAGCACAAATTCCTTCCCCTTACTGTTATGTTGCCGGTATGTTGTGTAGATTATTTGCAAAACCTGATACCACTAGGTTTTCTATAGATTGGGTCCCATTAATTGACGCAATCGTCAATTCCTTAATTTTGAATTGAGAAAATATCCTATCTGATAATTTAGCTAGAAATATCATGGAGTATAGGATTAAAAGAAGTGTTTCATCTAGAGAAATACCCCCCTTTTACATGAGTGCCTATGTTATGGACGCAATTTTCTTTTCTTCTAATTTTCCTACCATGGGATGGAAATGGACGGCCCAAGACCCTACTCCAATCCACATTTACCACAGATCCCTTTGGGAATCATACTTCCATCCGCATTTTTACAAAATTTTCCATAGAGTCATGTTGATTATGCACCAGATTATATTTAATGAGAAATCCCCTAGGGTTTCCAAAGAGGCTAGTAAAGACATTTTTCCAGTTTCTAGATGGTTTGCATAGGAAAGTTTCACTTATGTCAAAGTTTTTGGTAGTTATTCTTCTCCTCACGTCCTTCCATATTATGTTCCTAACAAGTTACGTGCTAGAGAGATTTCTTGTAGCTTGTTGTAAATGGTATTTCAAAATAGCTTAAAGATGCTAAGAAGGTTGTTTGGCCTAATTTTCCTTTACAGTGTGATACTTTTGCACTTTTTGATATTGGTCATGCCTACAAGGAAGTTTCAAATATTAATTTGTTGAATTTGGCTATAATGCCAAAATGGCCATATGACCCCAATGATGTAATTAAGAATTTCATTGTAGAGCTCAAAGTAAAGCCTTTTGTGAAAGAGATAGATAGATTTGATGATTTCTTTCAAGGTATTGAAAATTTTTCAGATGTACTTAAGTTTGCATCCAGTCAACTCAATCAAGATGACTTGGAAGCTTTCCAAGCATACAGAAACAAGAGATTGGAAATAATTCCCCAGGATTTATTGACTATTGAAGATGTCAACATACCTACTCCGAGTATTAGCTTGGATAATGAAGTTAAAGACATGTTTGAAGATGAGTCAGGGAAATCAGAACATCAATCTCAGAATTCAGAGAATTCTAAAAATGAATCTGAAAACAGGAATGAGAACCCAAAAAAGGTAATCAATCAAGTAATCAAAGAGATTGAGATGCAAGAGAAAGGAGAAAGTAATGGAACAGAATCATATTCCCAAGAAGTTCAACACAGTCAAGATACACTTAATTAGTCAGAAAATTCTCAACCAAAGGATTTGAAGAGTGAATGGGATAACTTTTCTAAGGAAACAAAAACTCCTCAAACAAATCCCAATACTGATCAAGTTGCCAGTTTTCAGACGCCAGAAAATTCTCAAAAGTTAGTGGAAATTGTTAATCCACTACAATAAGTTCCTAGAACTCATGATCGAGAGATCATTCCGGCTTATCCTACAAAGAATATGGTGTTACAAGTTGAGGAAATCCCTTCGCTGGATGTCTTCTATAGTCCTAGTCATAAGGTTGTAGTTAAGAGAATAAAAAGGAGAAGAATTGATTATACAATCTCAAATCTTACAAATGAATCTGTCGACATTTTATGGAAACATCCCCTAACTAGCCCTACTAGAGATTTAACCAAGCTATCACAGTTTTCAGGGGCATATGCTGCTGCCACTATTGATATGGTCACTAAAGTTAAAATGTTACTAAAGCATAGAGAAGATAAAATACAAGATTTAGAGAGACTGTTAGAGCAAGAAAAGTCTAACTCTAGCAAGAAAATGGAATTGAAGATGTCCCAATTTCAAAAGGATTTTGAAAGTCTAAAATTGCAACATCTGGTACAACTTACTGAGAAGAAAACACAATTGGAAGTAGAAATAAACATATTACAAAGCCAGCCACAGCTAGAGAAATTCATAAAGGAAGCATTGGATTTTGATACTAAGTTAAAGCAACAACAAGGAGTATTTTTCCAACAAGCTTCTATCACTAGCTCATATTGTGACTCAAGTGAAATACTGATCCAGCAAGTGGTTATCTAGAAACTTGAGTGTGAAAATATTGAAAAGAAAATCTAGAACACATTCAATGGCAAGCATCAGACTCAGGCAAGAAAGCTAATCTACCCCATGTATATAAATTCCACAAGGATATCTTATTTAAGGATTGGGAAGCACCGATAAAGCAAGAAGAGAAAGAAGTAGCGAAAGCATCAAAGTTAACAAGGGAAGTTACTAAATTTGTATGCGAACAGCTTTTGAAATCAGAACTTATCAAAGAGTGCATGTCTGAAGTGCTCTCAGAAGTCAAGCAGCTGGAAACAAAATGGAAAAAAAAGGCATAAATGCAGGAAGAAACGATTATAAAAGTAAATAATTTTGATTAAGAAAATTATTGGAGTTTTTTTATCAAACCTTATCATTGTAGAAATTTCTGAATCTTATATCTTACGCAGAAATTATTACTGTTAATCCAATTAAGATCCTCCTACTTAGATAAGTTATTAATTGAATGAATTCAAGTTAACATCGAAGCAAAACACATAAAAAATCTCTACCAATTCAGATCTAGAATAAGCACATGCACACATTGACAAAGTGACACACTTATTTTTGGACAAATAGTCCCCGAAAAAACCCAATGCAGGAAAATTGGTCTCTGGCTACTGTAGGGTTATATTATTAAGAATATTTCTGAATACACAACTCTGGATTCCAAATCTGGAAAACCTGACAGAGAAAATCTAGATCTACAGATCACTGGCTGATCTAGGGCCAAAATAATTACTGATCCACACCCTCAAAGGGGATTTACAGAACTCAGCCAAGATTAGGGCCTAGAAACCCCAGCGTTACCCCTGAAAGGCTCTGTGTCAACCTCTAAAGCCCTTGAAAGCCTCTATGTTAGACTTGGATGGCCTCCAAACCCTCAGCGCTGCTCCATAAGGGACTACGCTACCCCAGAATGGGTGACGCAATCACCACGCTGCCCCTAAGGGTCTCTACGTAACCCCTGAAGAGTTTCCTGAAAATTACGTTGTCCCTGCTGCTGCTGCGTTCCTCTGCGTTGTCCTTGAGCTGATCTCTTCTCTGCCTGTGTATTCTAGATTCTAGGATCAGATTATCCCCTTGGTCTAAATTCCCCTCTCTGCAGCTGAAAAACTTCTGAGTATTATTAGCAAACCCTGCCCTAGAATCTCATCTTAGCTTCCGTGCTCTACCTCTGTGTGTTTACAAATGACCCCAAGCCTTTCATTTATACTTTTCTCATTGAAAAATAAACGACCATGATCAGATCTTGAATCAATGGCTAAGATTAAAAGAAATCTTGATCTGTGTGACTTTAGACAATTTCATCACATGTTTAATTAAATTTACTTTAATTATTTAAGTTCCCTAAGTTTTAACTTAGGAAATACACTTAAAATAATTAATTAATTTAATATCTCCTAAACCAGATGAAATATCCCAAATCCATTTATGGGTCTTGTAGATCAGACGAACTCTAGTCCTTCCTCAAAATTTGGGACCTAGAGCACAACTTATGCTACCCCAAATACCCAAAATCTCAACACTCCCTCTTAGCATCAAGGGTGTGCTCTAGCAATAAATCACACTTATGCATTACTAATTTTGGGTACTGGTTCTGTGCTATTGATGCTTGGCCTTCTACCACTCAACTCTACACCACTGCTGCCATTCTGTACTGCTTCCCATGACTCGTCCACTGCCACTGCAACCTCTGTACTGCAACTCCCTCTAAATATGTTACATCTGTGCTGCTCATAGCACTGCCACTGCCGATATGTTGCACTGCAACTTTAGTTGTTGAGAGAAACAATTGAATCTCCTACCCAATCTTTGAAAAAAAATTCAGATGGGTTGCATCCTCATCACTGAAGCTCCATATGCTACAGATCTGTGTTGGCATCTAAAGAACGATGCACACCTATATCTCTCCTTGTGTAATCAGACTCCCTCTACACTACTGAAGTCACATCAGCCCCTTGTGTTGAAATCTATCACGCTACTGCTGCACTGCGTTGTCCCTCTGAAGCTTTTTGCGTTGTTGCAGCTCTGCACTGCGTAAGCAGCACTGCTCTGCATTGCTAAATTCACAGTAGCCTCTACGCTGCTACTGCTTCTACATTGTTGATGCTTTTCTCTGCGCTGCTCCTTCTAGTCTTTATATTTGCCTCTGGTTCAGCCTCATCCATGATCTATGCACCCACTGCTCCACTTGTCTGGCTACTATCTTAAGGTTGTTGTAGCTCACTTGTGATCCAAGAGATGAGTTTCTCAATGATCTCGCCTACCTCCATGTAGCTCCTCTACATGTCCGTACAATGGCTGGAAAAATGTCCCATTTCACCACACTGGAAGCACTTGATCTTTGAAATATCCTTCTTCTTCTTAGGCTGCTCCTTTGATGTCAAGGCTACATCTTCCTCATAATCCTTCTTTACTTTGCTCAATGCATGGTTGTGCTACCTCTTGGTGAATCTGCATATTTCTTCTTGCTGCGGGATTGACCACAAGTTGTCCCAATCTGGGAGGTTTTCTCTGCCCAAGATACTTTGGACAAAGGTTTCCCACTCATTCGTGATTGCATTGAGGGTAGTCCTGACTATCACTGCATCATCTACGGTTGTACCCGTTGCAGTCAGTTGATCCCTGATTTTCTGCAATCTAAAGAGGAAGTGTTCCATGTCTTCTCCCTTGGCCATCATGAATGACCTCATTTCGGTCTCCAAAAGCATTTTCCTTTGGACTGATTTTCCCTCATATAGGGAAGTCAAGGCATTCCACATTTCGTTATTTGTCTTCTTCTTAGCTATGTGTGATACAATATGGTGCTTGATACTATCCATAATCAACTGCTTGTCATGCCTAGCAGCTTCCCTATGCTTCCGTAGGAGATCTGCATCTGTCAGTGTGGCTAGAGTCTGCTCTGCATGGTCTCTTATATTGTATGCCTCAAGGACAATCAAGATCCTTGCTTTCCAAACCGAAAAGTTTGAGAGGCCCTCTAGCCTATCCTAATCATGCAGGCCATGAGGAGCCATCTGCTCAGAATTTTTCAGATCTCATCCTCTCTATACTAGAGATCTAGATCTAGGGTCCTTTACAAACTGGGCACCCATTGCTCCCTCTGACAATTGATTTCCCTCCTTTCAAATCCACCAAATCAACTATGATTCAGATTCTTCTTTGATCCTCTGATCAAACTCCAAGTTTCCTTTGGAAATAAAATCTCTAAGAAGCTGATCTCCTCCCAATATTTGTCACTTGTGCTAAGGCTAAAAATCTGAAAATTTTAGAAATTTAACCCCACCAGCTCTTCTGAATTTCTACAAATTTTCTGCTGACTTTTTTGAATCCGACAGATTCATATATGAATCACACTTGTTGGCTTCAGACCCAACCAGCGTTGTTTCTGAGTTGCCTCTACGCAGTAATTGAGTGGGCTTGTTAAGACACAACGTTGGACAGTGTCACCCTTCCCTCTGTGTGAATCTACTCCTAAAAAATACGTTGTCCCTTCATATCTTCTTCTTTGCTTCTTTTCCAGCTGCTTTCTGCAGTTAGATCCTTCAGATTCTCCTGCTGGTGACCCTTCTAGATCTACAATTCCTCTGATACCATGTAGAAATTTCTAAATCTTATATCTTATGCAGAAATTATTACTATTAATCTAATTAAGTTCCTCGTACTTAGATAATTTATTAACTGAATAAATTCAAGTTAACATCAAATCAAAACCCATAACAAATCTCTACCAATTCAGAAATAGAATAAGCACATGCACACATTGACAAAGTGACATAGTTATTCTGGACAAATAGTCCCAGAAAAAACCCAATGCGGGAAAACCGCTGCTAGAGGGTTCTCTTATTAAGAATATTTCTGAATACACAACTCTAGGTTCTAGATCTGGAAAACCCGACAGAGAAAACTCTAGATCTACAGCTCACTGGCTGATCTAGGGCCAAAATATTGACTGATCCACACCCTCAAATGAGATTTACATAACTTAGCCAATATTAGGACCTATAAACCCCAGCGATGCTCCTAAAAGGCTCTGTGTTAGCGTCTAAAGCCCCTGAAAGCCTCTGCGTCAGCGTTGGATGGCCTCCAAACCCTCAGCGTTGCTCCGGAAGGGACTGTGTTACACCAGAATGGGTGACGTAGTCACTACACTGCCCCTAAGGGTCTTTACATAACCCCTGAAGGGTTTCCTAAAAATTATGTTGTCCTTGTTGTTGTTGCCTTCCTCTGTGTTGTCCTTGAGCTAATATCTTCTCTGCCTCTTGTATATTCTAGACCCTGGGATTAGATCATCCCCTTGGTCTAAATTCCCCTCTTTGCAGCTAAAACACTTATGAGTATTCTTAGAAAACCCTGCCCTAGAATCTTAACTTAGCTTCAGTGCTCTGCCTCTATGTGTTTACAAATGACCCCAAGCCTTTCCTTTATAATTTTCTCATTGACAAATCAACGGCCATGATCAGATCTTGAATCAATGGATAAAATTAAAAGAAAACTTGATCTGTATGACTTAAGACAATTTCATCACATGTTTAATTAAATTTACTTTAATTATTTATGTTCCCTAAGTTTTAACTTAAGAAATACACTTAAAATAATCAATTAATTTAATATCTCCTAAACCAGATGAAATTTCCAAAATCCATTTATGGGTCTTGTAGATTAGGTAAACTCTATTCCTTCCTCAAAATTTGCGACATAGAGCACAACTGATGCTACCCCAAATACACAAAATCTCAGCAATCATCAGTACCAGACCCTGCAGTCTTTAACAAATTCGACAAAAAGATCGCAGCCAACACTCTCAAATGCGATATTCAAGGGACAAGTCAGATCGAGGATTCCACAGCCAGTTCAGCTCAAACCTATGCTAGATATTTTTCAGCTTCGGAATCGAATCCAAATGAAATATCAGAATTCATAGTTATATCGTTACTTTATTTTCCTAGATTGTAGTTAAAGTTTGTCTTACGAGGATGGTTATTTGAAACATCCTCTATTTTTATGTAATAATATATTTTTAAAACATAGTTAGTTTAGTATTTTAACCCCTCTCATGCGTTTAGAGAAGGGTGTATAAATTTTTCAAAAACATTTGCAAAGAATGCACTTTTGTAAGTTTGTGAATGCTTTGATGAATTAATGGAACACAATCTGTTATCTTTTGACACTTGAAGTTGTTTAACTAATGTTGCACTATTGTACTCTTTAAATTTCTGTAAAGTGAAGCGGATCAGATATCTACCGTTAGTTTACATTAATATAACTTCGTACATATGGTACTTCTATTCACTTGTATTAAGTTTTTCTTTCTAGATTGATAGTCATCTTTTTATTGCATTATATATTTGAAACGTCAATATAGATGAATGTTAATTGCCCTTCTGTACTAATATTTGTCTGTGATTTCTTATTAGATATACAATCACACATATGAATGCGATATAATTTTCACAATTATTTTAATCAAACTATTTTGTTAGAAGAATCATCTTTACATAATTTTCATCTCTTTCAATTGTTAAATAATCTACATTACTAATAGTTGAAAGATATCTCTTTAGATCGCATAAAGGAAGAAACACCCCAGGAATATAGTAGAATAGATAGTGTTAGATAGATGCATGTGATAGATTAGAATCATTTTACATTTCATGTTATATAATCAAAACACACCCCAAAATCATCATTATTGGGAAATTGGTCCCACTATCCCCAGTCAGAGCCACCACACCAAATGGAAAAGGAGTTGCTTTAAGGTCCAGACCAGGTGGTTTTCTGCCATGTTTTGGCAATGGAATTCCGAGCCCTCAATATTTTTCTTAGTTCACCCACACCTATGAGAAGGGAAAGAGACAGGTCTTTGCGCCCAAGTCTATCAAAAGTGTACCTACACTTGACACTATTGTTGAGCAAAGTGAAATAGAGGAGAAACCACTCATGCATCAAGATGAAACACCTTTTCACCAACATAGTGAACCAACGTGGAGGTTGAGGTGGAAAATCAGGTAAAATTCAAATCATATGAGGATATCATTAGGGAGAAAAATGAGGAAATAGTAGAGTTAAGGGAGATTTTCTCCATTGCAAATTCTCAAATCACTTTCCTATAACAAGAGAATTGGTAATTGAGGTGAAGCAACTAATACAAAGCAAACATAATCCAGACCTAGATTCAAATAAATATAAAGGCAATAAAATCATATATTTTGATCAAATTCGGGACATGGAGACTAAAACACACCCAAGAAAGGCAAAGACAAGAGGCCTTAATAAGGCATTGGAGCTAGAAAGGCAGTCAGCTCATCCACCTGAACAATTGAATTTTGATGAGATAATAGCTATGGAGATCAACCAAGACAGAGAAATATGGTTATGAAGGGTGAATGAACATTTGTAGAATCTCTTGAAGAGAGCCAAGAGAGACAATAACCTCCAAATACACATGGAAAACCATTATCGCACCAGGAACATAATTTCACAAATAAGGCAAAACGGATGAAGAAAAGGCTAAAAGAAACTCAAATGAAGCTTAGAGAAGAATAGCTTAGATTTTTTGGTTGAAGCTTCCTTGGTTGTTTCTCCCATCACTCACATTGCTAAAAAACCAATTTCGAGAAGTTTTGAATAATTTTGGTATTTTTTGTGATTTTTGCACAAATCTAGAAATTCCCTCCTCACAGAAGCATAACAAGAATTTGTTACGCTTATTTTAGGGGCATCAAAATTATGAATGGCTTATATGGTTGGATGCATTTTGATGATTACATCACATATCAGGAACCCTTTTTGCATAACAAGATCTAATTTTGTAGAAAAGGCCAAAAACCCACCCATTTTCTATGCTTCTACCACTTTTTTGGAGGCCTTGTTACACATCTAGAGTAAGCTTGGGAAAAGGAACTTTTGGAGGCCTTCCCATGGGTAATTTTGAAAAATTTGAGATGTTCTGGCAACTAGACACACAGGGATATTTGAGTTATCTACCAGAATTGGATTTGGACTCCTAGAAGTGCCTCAAAATCATCTACAAACTTATTCTACACATCTGTAAAATTTTGTTATACACTTGTCAGAAAGTGTTACACATCTGCATGGGATTCCTCACGACACTTGTTAAGCCCAGAAAATGTCAGAATTTCGAGGTTTTGATGTCCTAAGAGTTGGTATTTGAGTAATTGAGTTGTTTTTTACCTTTTATTATGAGGAAACATTTAATTTAATGTGGGGGACACACACTCCTAGTTCATAGATGAATATTAGGGAATGGTTTCTAGCCTCCCTAGAATCTAGGAAGTGACTCATCTCATGTATTTATGATGAATTTGGGATGGTATTTCAACCCTATAAGGTTTCATTGCTCATATTTTCTATAAGTAGACCCACTTTAGTCTTTTCTTAGTTTGGATAGTCTTATTTTGGAGTGCAGCTATTGTACAGCCTTTTCGAATGAAATCAAAGACAGTCTTGAAAACTTGTGTTGAGAATATTGTGGTATGAATTGGAGAATTTGTTCTTTCTCTGTAAGTTTATCTATTCATGTTGAATGATATATTTTCCTCTTTCAGATACATGCTTCCATGTGTTTATCTTGTAATTTTATAAGCAGAAATCATGTTTGTTCATGCTTTTTTTAGACAAGGTTTACATGATATGTATATGTTCTTCTAAATGAAAGAATTCACCTCAGTTCTCATTCACAATTTCTATCACTTCAGCCTATACTGAATGACCAATTAAACATGCTTTCAAGCTACCTATCTGGCCTCACACATTCTCTACAAATTGACCATGGAATTGAGACCTAAAAACCCTACACCTAGCCTCATCACTGACATTCCTATCCAACATGTTAAACATCAAACAAAACCCTACACCTAGCCTAAGATAAATAGATATTCAGTCATTCTATTGATTGAAAAGTGACAATGAGAGAGCCCTCTCTAGTCCTAGTAGGGCTAGATACCTGACCTAAATATTGGTTTGTGATTACCTTCCTTCAATCCCACTCTCAGCCATGGGAAGTTGGGGGGAGTGATAACATTCTTGGCGTCACTTCCAATGAGCGAAGGTTAAATATTTCCCGGGAAAGAATGAAAAATATTAGCTCTTATTGCTGATGGTGAATAGTGGTTAGGCACAATAAAGGTTGTGCATCTCTCACTTGGCGACTCCAGTGTCGAAGAATCCAAAGGTTCGAGTTTTCATGGAGATTCCACTGTTCAAAAACTAGTAGCTTGAAGAAATTTTTGGTGAATTATTTATTTTCAAGATGGATTCAATGGCTAGAAAGTATGCCCCTATGAATCGTGCTCACATTCCTCATTTTCCAAATTTAATTACTTGCATATATTGGGAAAATTATCTACCCAAATTCATAGATGGAAATGTGGATGAGGCTATTATGCATCTAATAAAATTTCATTGGTATCTACATAAGCTAGGGATTATGTTTCATGAGGATTGTTTGATGAAAATGTTTATGGCTACCTTGGAAGGGAAAGCAAGAGCATGGTATGAAGGGTTGAAGCCAGGTAGCTTGTTCTCTCTTAAGAACTTTCACACAACATTCTTTTAGTTTTATGGAAAGTCTCACCATTCATTCTTGTTTTTCAAAGATTGTTGTGAATCTTGTGAAGTTTTCATTCAATACCTTGAAGAGGCTTTTGGTGATGAAGAGTGTCTGGATTATGAGATCATAGAGGCCCTTCATGAACTTTCTTCTCAATAGGAAATAACAAAGATTAGCTACCTTGATACAAAGGATCATTCACAGCACAAATCAACTTCTTCTTTGCTTAAATATGAAATAGATCTCCATCCTAACATTCAAGTTATATCCCATGAAGTTAAAAACATTTTGCAGCCTTGTCTGTCTTTTCATGATCAGTAGTATGAGAACTCTTTTAAACAAGAAAAGGAAATATACAATCCATTGGTTTATTCATCTTCTGGGTCAATTATCGAGGTAAATCAGATTATAAATCCTTTTTAAATTTCTTACTTTCAAGAGCATGAGAATGCATCCCAAGACGATGGGATTAAAGGGGTATGTGACATAGAATTTCATTTGGTTGTACCAGTTATTAAAGAGTCCATTAAAGTTAATCTTTTGAAAATATCTAATGAATATGATACTTTAGAAACTCTTAATTCATATTCACATGAAGGATTACTCTAAATCCATTTTCTGAAAAAGAGATACATGTACCTTCAGATTTTGAAGATGTTAGGCTTCAAATTGACCATCATAAGTTCCAGGAAAGCAGTAAAAAAGAAGAGGTTTTTTTAGAGCCTTTTCAGATGATGATCTTCTTCCAGGTTCATAAATTGAAGAGGCTGATGAAGAAGAGGATTTTGTATTGGATCCTATGGATGTGCACTTTTTTACTTTTGATAATATGGCTACTTCAAATGCATGTTTTCAAGAACAAACTTCCCTTTCTCATGATACTATTGAAGACCCTATTTCCAGTTTGTTACATCTAGTAATGAAGGTCGATGTTGCAACATTCATTGATGAAGGTGATCAGTTTCAGCACATAGATAAACCAATAGATTGGAAGGAGGTTTGTTTTCCTATTTTAAGGCATCTATAAAATCTTATGTTGCATGTTATTCATGATCCTTTGGTCATTTTGTTGCAGCCATCTGGGTAGATGAATCTTCTTGTATTTATGGATCATGAGCACATGTTCAGTGGACACTTCGATTTTCAATATTTTTTTCCTTTTGCATGCTCGAGGAAAGTGTGAGTAGAATTCAAGTAGGTAGTCATTCTCTGGATTGGTTACACTGGAGGGATCATATCTCATGATTGTATATATATATTTAGTTGGTGGGTGTTAATCATCAAGATTTGAAACTTGAAGTGAAGGCCCTAAGATCTCGATGGTCAGCTGCCATAAATAAGTCCAGTCAGTAGTCAAGTTAGTTTTCGATTCAAATTCATTTTCTTTTTTAGTTAGTAATTTCAGTTTTTCGAAGTGTTTCAATTTCTAGTTTGACTCCATTGCCCAATATTAAGGCTACCTGATCTATGGTGTTCTTTACACCTCATGAAGGAGCTGCCATCCCAAGCTAGAGCCAATTTTAGTTTCAATATGTCAGTGATCAAACATACTAGTGTAAATATGTCAGTGATCAAACATATTCTTTTAGTTAATTTGCTAGTAGTCATAGGTCAAAATATTTGGTCTTTTAAAACAAGTTTTCAAAATAAATTTTGGTCACTGAAGGAGTCTAGGTCAAAAATTATTCTCCCCTCATCCCATCCATGGCCATCATCACCTCAAATTTCATCCCATTCGTTGTCATTTAGAAGTCTTAGGTCATTCACTCCATCTCATCTAGGTCTGTTGTCTAGGTATCATTGTTTTTCCTTTGAAAAGTCCAATTTGTCATCAAACAAGGAAAACAATCCTTCATTTCCATGATATAAGTCTTCTAAAGGGAGTTAGCATACTTAGGAGAATAAAGTAAGACAAGTTATCTTATTTCAAAATTTGTTTCAATATCAAAGAATTTTCAAAAAAGGCTGCAAAACTCTCTTCATAGTTATTGTTTTCACTAAAGGACGAAAAAGTCATTTCAAAAGCTTATAAAAAGGGAAAAGAGGCTCATTCAACTCATTCTTTTCTTTTCATGTGTGGTAGAGCTCCTATATTACCTCCATTTGACTCCATAATGGTTAAGGGTTTGAACAAAGGCAAGAAAACCACTCCAAAACAATGGTGTTACGCATCTGGAGAAATTTGTCACGCACTTGAAGAAGTTTGTTACACATCTCTTGCACTGTGTTACACATCTGTAGCATGTTTTTACGCATATGTAGCCTTTTTTTATGCATCTTCCATACTTTGATACGCAGATGGAACACAATTTTATGCATCTAGAATAGTTGTTACACATCTGGCAGAGGTGTGTTACGCATCTGGAAAGTGTTGTGTTTTGGGTATTTTGGCTCCCAAATCACTCAAACAAGCTCAAGGGTAAATGGCGTCAATTTTTAAATATTTTGCAACAGTAAATAATCATCTCATATCCTCTTTAGGTCAATTTATCAAGCATATTGTATATTTTCTTACTCACCTCCTTTTCCACTACATTTTCACTTATTCTCATCATTGAAATATTTCAGTGGACCAGAACCTAATCCTCTCATATAACGCTATCATACACCTCCCTTATACATCATACTATCATTCCCAACCATCCATACCCTTGCTAAGAATCATTTCCACCAAACCCTAATTTCTTGCCAATTTTCTATTGTTAAACTGAAATTCCTGTGTTTCTGTCATTTGACCATTTTTATCACATCCACTTTGCCTAATTTCACTCATATCATGGAGAAAACATACAAGCCTACCTCCTGAATTTTTTTCAGAATTTTCTTTGGTTTCAAAACACTTCATCTCACCCTCTAATCCTACCCCATCTCTATTCTCTGCTTTTCCAAATTTCACTACACATACCCATTTCATTAATGCACTAGGGTTTCATATTTTCATTGATATACATTATGGAGAGTGAGAAGAAAATCCTCAAGGGAAAGCACCACATCAGATTTGAACCCTCCACCATGCAATAAATCAATGCTTCACCCTTGGCCA
Source organism: Pinus albicaulis (assembly GCA_034641835.2). Taxonomy (NCBI): domain Eukaryota; kingdom Viridiplantae; phylum Streptophyta; class Pinopsida; order Pinales; family Pinaceae; genus Pinus; species Pinus albicaulis. The sequence continues at coordinate 1,157,764,498 of CM076578.1, read as the reverse complement.
AAACATGCTTTGATAGGTCTGGATGTTTGAGGTTCTGTAAGAAGATTATGGAGGGAGGATATAATCTTCAACTTACAAGCTTATTTTCCTCTAATATGAACATGGGAAAGACCATCATTTCAGGTGTGGAGTTTAACCTATGATAATATGTTATTTCTTCAGTAAATATTATACCTATTCATGGGCATAAGTGGTTTAATGGAATGGACATAGACCTTGAAGATTACAAACTATTTCTCAAACCTCATGCTAGAGAGAAACTAGAGTACATATTCCCTTCTAGACACCTCCTTAACAAATATGCTCCTTTTATGAGGTTAATAATGAAGTATTTCACATGTGAAAGGATATTTTCTAGGTTGTATAGGTACCATATCAGGTTTTTGATGAATTTCACCTCTACCAAATCACTTGACTTGCCACATTACTTGTACAGAAGTTTGGTTAAAATGACTAAGAAGGTTCTGAGAAAAAACCATGATCATTACCCAAGTATTTTCCACCCTGGTTTGGTCAAAATCATTGTGTTGCATCACCTTTCATTCATCAACATGACTTGGGAAATCTTCAATGAGAGAGTAGCAGCAGTTCCCATCGTTAGTCCTCCTGTCATGCATAGCACACCATCACCATCACTATCAGCACGGCCAATGGAGTTTGGACCTTCCAGCATGCAAACTCTGATTTGAAAGGCTCCTATGGTTGTTTAGTTCACTCACACCTATGAGAAGGGAAAGAGACAGGTATTTGCACCCAAATCTATCAAAAGTGTACCTACACTTGATACTATTACTGAGCAAAGTGAAATAGAGGAGCAGCCTCTCATGCATCAAGATGAAACACCTTTGCACCAACATAGTAAACCAATGCTATTGGAGGTTGAGTTGGTAGAGCAAGTTAAAGTCAAATAAATTGAGGAGACTATTAGGGAGAAGGATGAGGAAATAGCAGAGTTGAGGAATATTTTTTCCATTCCAAATTCTCAAATCACTTTCCTACAACAAGAGAATTGGCAATTGAAGGTGAAGCAGTTGATACAAAGAAAACCTTGTAGAAATTTGAATAACTGATATATTATTCACCGAGATTCTCCTGATCACACACTATTTTAACTTCATGCACAATACAGAATCTCTTCTACCATTGATCATCACATGCGGAAATAAAATCAATTGCATGCACACATTAAAACCATAAACAATCACACATATGAACACAATATTTCATGGGAAAGCTTAAAGCTAAAAACCCCAACTATCTGTATATTATATTTCATAGATATCATGTAACAATCATTGTACAAAGCTCCTCACAAGCTCTCATTACAATATCCAATTGCTACACACTAATCAAGCTAGATCTAGCAAAACACATGTCACACCTGACAGCTGCCTCTATTGCGTAATCAATGTTGTAGGATGGCTCATTAAATAACTTGAAACCACCTGGCTTGTACTGCGCAATCCTCATGGGCTTCTCCAATCACTGGTTGTTACAAATATGCAACAGTATAGTCACAACTGATAGTTAACCTGCTCTTTCACCTATCTCTGCACTGGTCTCCACTGAAACTGTCCATGCACTGAAGTTAACTGATGTATTCTTTAGTTGATTAATGAGTTTTAATTAGTGAATTAATTAATAATTAATTCACACCACTCTCAGTAATTGTATCAATCAGTTAAACTAGATACAAATAGCTCAACTATGTTTAGATTAGTTAAACTGAACACAACTCCATTAACTCCTTAATCAACTCCACCAAACTCTGTCACATGAGTTATAACTGAAGTATCCATGCAATAGCTCCACATAACCCTCAGGAATAGCGTAATTCCTTCTGTCAGCTCCTGTGCCACATCTGTGCACTTAACTGAAGTGCTCCAAGAGAATAAGATAATGTTTAGAGTCCAAATATTATTAAGAGCTAATAATATTCGACATATCTATTTTTAGACTAGCAATATAAAAATAGATTTCGCCCAATATGTATAAAAGTAGAAGTCCATCTATTTTTTCCGACTTGACCAACCATCCACAAATAGCATCCTGCAACTCATAGAACATGATCCATATGTCTAAAAATAGACTTTATGCCAAAAATAGCCTGCGGACCCACTTAGTGAAGGCAACTTCTTTCCACTAAGCTCATCATCTTGTTGCAATATCAACACTCCCTCTCAACAAGATAAGGATTATCTGCCACCCCTAACCTGCCTCTCTGGTATTCGAATTTTCTCCTGGTGAGCGCCTTCGTCAAGATATCAGCATCCTGATCCTTCGTGTGAATGTATGAAAGTAACATGATCTTCCGCTGCACACAATCTCTGATATGATGATACCAGATGTCAATGTGTTTAGATCTATCATGAAATACTGGATTAACCGAGAGTTTGATGCAACTTTGATTATCACAATAAATCACAGTAGGCTCTAAGTGTGAACCGAACAACCCGACCAGGATCTTCCTCATCCATATAGCCTCGTATGCAGCCAAACTCGTTGCCATATACTCGGCCTCTGCTGAACTGAGTGCCATGGATCTCTGCTTCCTACTGTACCAAGAAACTGCTGTCGACCCGATATTGAAAATCCCTCCAGATGTGCTCTTTCTATCCATTGGGCTCCCTACCCAATCTGCATCTGTGAAGCCACATAGCTTCACCTCATCCGACTGTCTGTACCATAATCCATATCCCGATGTTCCTCTGATATATGTGCCTCTGAGATATCTCAATACATGCTTGCATGCCTTCCAGAAGAGCTTGGTTGGCTTAACCATAGCTTGTGAAAGCTGGTTCACAGCATAGCATATGTCAGGTCGTGTATTGACCAGATACATAAGCGACCCCGCCCTCTTGTCGATACAGTGGCACATCCACTACCTCGCCAGTAGCATCCTCCGTCCTCCATCCACCGAAGGAGAGGATAGTCAATTGCAGCCATGCATGTTGAACTTCTCCAGTATCTCCCGGGCATACTTACCCTAAGAAACAAATAGTCCATCACTGCGCTGCCAAATTTCCAATCCCGAGAAATAATGAAGGATGCCCAAGTCCTTCATCTCAAACTCCTTTGCAAGATCATCCTTGCATGAGAGTATCAACAGCTCATCACCTGTCAAAATCAAATCATCTACATAAAGTACAATGATCAGCAACTCACCCTCCACCACAATATGGTATAGGTTTGGATCCACCTCACTCTTGGAGAATTCAAGTCCGGTGAAATAACTATCTATCCGTGTGTACCAAGCACGAGGTGCTTGTTTCAACCCATACAACGCTCTCTTGAGCCTTCACACATGTGACTCACTGTTGAAGATCTAGAAACATTCAGGCTGCTCTATGTACACCTCCTCCTCAATGACTCCGTTGAGGAACGCAGTCTTCACATCCATCTAATGAATGTGCCACCCCATCTACGGTGAGAGAGAAAGAATCGTTCGTATGGAATAATACCTTGCGACAAGTGCAAAGGTCTCCTCATTATCGATCCCCTCAATCTGTGAAAAGCCTCGGGCAACAAATATTGCCTTGTACTTCTCCAACCTCCTGTCAGCTGCTTGCTTCACTTTGTAGATCCATCTCGAACCCACCATTGATTTATCCTCCGGCCTTGGGACAATCTCCCATGCATTGTTTCTGAAAATCAAATCAAACTCTTCCACCATGGCATCTACCCATGCGGGATCCTCCACAGCTTCCTCGAAAGAGGATGGCTCTATCACGATACACTTGCTCATAAGAGCCATGTATCCAGTATACTGGTCATGTGACTGTCTTTGTCTACGCTATGATGTAGGTACTCCAACAACCTTCTCTGCTTCTTGAGCCAGTCTCTCAGCTTCTGTAGTGTGCTTCCGCCCTCTGATGGTTGGCACTGCCTGAGTGGTCTCTTCCACTCCATGAACCTCCTCTTGTGGCTGATACACATCCTGAGGCTCATCCTTAGGAACTAAAAGCTCCTCATCTTCATGTAAGTGTGGCTCCCTCTCAAGCAAACACTTCATGGCTTTCTCCTCATGAAATATTATATCCCTGTTGTAGAGGTAAATCCCCTCTGCAGACAGAGGCAATCCCTACTAGCCCAGATCGAGTCTAGCAACAATCGTAACACGCTATGGTGCAAGTTCCTAATTGTAATAAACCAAATCGCGAAGAAGGCCTACCTCAAGTCCAACACTGTCATTTGTAGAGAAGATGACGTTCCCGTTTCCTTGCTCCAGCAGATCACAATCCTCTCGCTTGCGGCGATCGAACACCTGCACACACAAGAAACACGACAAACACGAGCATAAAACCTGATATATGAAATTATGTATCAGTCAGAGAAGACACAACTCATGATCATAATGAACAATACGAGTGGAACCATAACCAATAGTCGCTTATCATTAATTCATCAAAGGAAAATACAACCTGACTCTGACGCTGAACCTTCCTTCGGCGGGTCGTTAGCGGAACACGTCTTGGTAAAGATTTTCAGGAATGGGGACAAGCCTCTCTCTTTAATCGTCAATCTCCTTGCTATGGATTTGGCACTATGAGGACTATCAAAGCTCTTGCAGCATTCTTTAGGCCTTGAAGGCTCTTGGAGATTAGCTTGCAAAGGGAAATGGCAAGCTTATATAGATGGTGGAAGGGGAGTTGGGATACCTACAATCATTGGATTGGCCCTATACTCAAGGAAGCTTCCATGAGAGGTGGAAAAATACTTCCTCTACATGGAGATCTGGAGCCAACCTCCCAACTCAATTTAGAGACCAGTTCAGGAATTGGTTAGAGTCAATCTTCTGCCATTTATTTTTTAAAAACACCCTTTATTAAGCCTGGCACAAGTGTGACTCTGAGACAGAGCGCCAATTGGCGCGCCCTCTTTGGAAGATTTCCCCCATTGGCATGAGTATAACACTAGCTAGTCGCGCCAAGGATGAAAAGCCTATTTTTAGGGTTTTTCACAAGGATTTGTCTTCAGGGGAATGAAAGTCCATGTCTAGGGGAATGTCATGAAAGTGTTTTCAGATCATGTCACTACTCACAGGTCATAGAATAAACCCTCCACTGTGCGGGACGGGGAATTGCAGGGACGGTGACAAATTGTTGTGTAACAGATGCCCCCTAAAGCATGAGGCCTGAAAGAGAGAGAGGGGTGAAATGCTTTACGAGAACGTGTCCAACTGAAAACACTGCCGTCAGAAAACCTGCGTAGAGAAGTACAACTGATATCTCAAATACATGATATATGTGGTATGGGAGCAGCCATCCATAACAGAGTATACAATAATCCAGATCCAAGGTATGGTCGCAGCCATCCAGTGAGGATCGATAAATAGACTCAGGTATGGTCACAGCCATCCAGTGAGTGAGTCATGTAACCAATCATAATAATCCACAAAATCACAGCCTGGATTCTAAACAAAAGAAATCCAGGGTCTTGCGCTCCATCTCGACCTGAACAAAGTACAAGTTCAAGCATGCGAATAAGTGAGCTGAAGTCGAACATGCGAGAACATCGCCTGATTACCAGCCAATGATGAAAGTTGTTAACAGATGCAAGAGGTACCACCAATAATGACAATGGCCCTCAAGTTACTATAGGTACAATCTAGGGCATGTGAATCAGTGAGCTGGCGTTGAACACCCATAGAATCACTCGATCGGAGGCCAATAATGAAAACTTGACATCGAACGTGAAGAACCTGCCATTGAGGCATGCAGGCTCCAAGGTACCAGAAGGGAGTCTCTAGATCAGCTTCCTGGATAATGAGCTGAAGTCGACAGTAATTCCTTGATCAAAGGTGGGCCATATTGTTTCCCACATCATCGATGCGAGACAGAGGAACATAATGTTTTTTTGAATCAGAATTAGATGAGAATTAGAGGAAGGTTGAAATTTGCAGAGGTCAACTTCTCTTGAACATATCAACGGCACGACAGTGGATTTGGCAGTATTTGACATCAAAAGATCAAAGTTCATGATGACGAGGAAAAGAGCAGATGAGAGGTAAAAAGGGATCACCCAAACCCATGGAGGCAAGTGAAAAACGAGATGAGATGTCCCCAACCCGACACGAATGCAGACAAGTGCCATGTTCAAGAGCGACATACTGCCGACACGACAATGATGCTGGTTCCATTTTCCCCACCATTTCTAGTGAGTACCTCTTTATTTTTACACAAGCTTGAAGAGGATACCATATGCTTGTCATATAAGTCCGTCCTTCGGAAAAATCCATCCTAGTACATTTAACGAGCCCTAGGAAGGAGGAACTCGAATATCTTCATTACGACTGGATCCAATGTCATCAAGGTTTAACGATTCTAACAAAGGAAGAACTCAGTGTCTTTTCATGTTTAGAGAGTTTGTAAAGATAGTGGAAAAGTAAACTCCAACGGTCCCTTTTCGTAAATAGTTCCTTAGACCTGAAAAGGTAGAAAACTATGTCTGAGAAAACCTCCTAGTCGCGATAGGCTAGGGTATTAATTTTTCGTAAATAATCTATCCCAGCCCGAAAAAGGGGTAAACGTATACTGGGTAGATGTCGTTGCATGTCCACTTTAACGAGATCGGAACGACAAGGGACTCGGCGATCTGTTCATGTTTAGAGAGTCAGAAAAGAGCTGAAATTTGACTCCTCTTGGAGGAATGAGTGGTATAAAGGGGTAGCTACTGGTTTCGGTAATGGTGGAACTACTCAAAACAAGTAAAGGTTGAGAGGCTGGCTAACAAGACCACTCATCACAGCGGTTCCTCAGGAACGATTAAAACAACCAAGTGAATATGATCGGTCAAGCAGATAGTGATGATGGAGTGAGAAAACCAGGGCTCATCTGGCAAAGACAGGCTGATAAGATGACAATCACAAGAGGTAAAACGGGAAAGGTTTCATTTTTACACAAGCTTGAAATCAAGAAACTCCGCTTGAAGCTGGTTTCATTTTTACACAAGCTTGAAACAAAGATAAACTATGCTTGAAACCAGTTTCATTTTTACACAAGCTTGAAATGGAAACAAACTATGCTTGAAAAAGTAAGCATGCCCCCAGCATGGTGACTCAATTCGAGGTACATGCCCCCCAAGCTTTAGTCCATGCACCTAAGTAAACATATGGAGGGAGTGAAGGTTCAAGTTACGAGATCTAAGAAAGACTCGACTGGGATTTTACGAGATCTGATCAAAGACTCGAATTGAACGAGAACGTGTTTCATTGTTTAACGAGGTTGACACATTAAAAGAATTATCCTCAGAACACCTTGTTTCATTTTTTAAGGAGCTTTGCACAAGACAAGGAACTGTGCTCTGACAACCTTGTTTCATTTTTTAACGAGATTGAAGCAAGAAAACGAACTATGCTCCGACCAGCTTGTTTCATTTTTTAAGGAGCTTGACACAGGAAAATAACCATGCTCCGACAACCTTGTTTCATTTTTTAAGGAGCTTGACATAGGAAAAGAACCATGCTCTGACAAACAACTCATCATGATGAATAAGAATTCATTGCTTCCAAGAGTTCCACACCCGATGGAAGGAAAACATCTTGGAATTCAGGACCCAATGCCCCCAGCACCTGATGCACAACGGCACTATCACTGAGTATAGGCATGGGGTAGGTAGCCACATAGTTGACCTGCGGTGGGGCAGATACAATGGGTGGATAAAAACCAGGAAGGGATGATGGCGGGCCAGTTGCCACATTAGGACCAAAGAAATAAAGCTGATCAATGGTCATGATTCGTCCTTCATGTGGAAAATAGACCACACGAGAAAGGGAGGAGACAAGCACTCCCATGGCATAGGTGTAATCGCGCCCCAAGAGCAGATTGAAATCCAAAGGGCCTAGAACAATCATCATGTCCATATGGATGGTTCTACCTACCAAAGTAACAGGTAACCTTGGAAGGATCCCTAATGGTTGACTGGTTCTTCTGTTAAACATCAACAGATTCTACATAACAGGTGCAAGCGGTGGTGAACCGAAAGCTTGCCAAGTAGTTGAGGATAAAATACTAACAGACGCACCTTCATCTATAATGGTGCTGGGTACGACCAGACCAGAACCCTGTACCGTGATCTCGAAAGGCACATAAGACGGAAGGCAGTATCCTGGAAATCGATTCCAATCAAAGGAAGCGACAAAACTACTCAGAGTGGCTACCATCGAACTAAGATGGTCTTCCCCTCGTGTTACAGAAGAAGAAGGAGCATCCTCCATGACCTCCATCTCGAAGGCAGGAGGAATATTCTCTGAGACCTCCATCACGGGAGGCGGAGGAGCAAATTCTTGAGATAAAGGGACGGGAGAATCTTTCTCCAAGTCCGAGGAATCTAAAGAAACAAGAAGAACCTGAGGGATGTGAGGTCCACTCTAAACGGAAAAGACCTGGTGCATCGCAGACGGGGCCAGCTCAACCGATCCCATGACCAATGGTTAGTCGGGAATGGATTCCTGAATTTGAATTTCCAGGAGAGCGGGATTGACCAAGGATGACTCTTGACCAAACGTAGAATCAGCTGGCGGGAGGCATGGTGTAGAAACGGTTACGTTGTCCAAGACTCTTTTGGCTTCATCCATATAAGGACAAAGGTGAATGGCATGGTGCCCTTCACACAACTTACATGGATTGGTAATCTTACCCTACTTATTAGGAGTCTTACCAACACCAGTTGAAGACGTGCCCCCAACTTGACTCCCGGAAGCCAAAGGCAATGGCGAACGACCACTGGACCATTCTTCAAGCACCTTGGGAATGCCAGGGAAATCTCGAAGAAGATGGTCTCCCATGCACAACATGCAAGGGAACTTTACTTTCTGTGGAGGGTTGGGAGGTTTATCGACGGAAGGCTTCTTAGGCGCAATAGCCGCAGAGCTAGCCTCTCCTTTATCGGACTTCTTCTTCTTCTTCTTCTTCTTCTTCTTAGCCACCTGGTTACTTGAATCTAGACTTTCACTATGTGAAGTAGAAGAGGAGGACCCAGAAATAGGCGAAGAAGGGGAGAGGTCCACCTTGGAATCAACATGATGTTGTTCAGGTGGAGGAACTAATTGACCAGTAGCTGAGACATTCAGGACCACAGAGGTTGAAAACAACCAAACAGGCAACCCAACAGTTAACCCAGGAAGGGACAACGTTTCCATGTAAGGAGCACCAACATTTCCAAAAGGAGGAAAATGACCAGGATTCCCATCGGAGGGGATTCCTTGGTTGGTGAACTCTGGAAAAGTTGCCATCAACAACTCAAAACTGCACACGGGCTAAAAACCAAGGCACACAATCAAACGGCCAACAAGAAAATTCTAACAGGGCGTGTGATCGCAGGTGATTTATTTTACCACATTGAAACTTAGAAACTTCACCATTTCATGTTTTAAGAGTCGAGAAACGGATGAAAGGTGACTCTATCTCTTTCAGTTTTGAAGCAAGAGTGAAAGGACAAGCGCTTGATGATCTTTTCAAATTTAAGGAGTCAGAAAAGATCAAAATGACTACTCTGGAATTCTAGGCAAAGGGTGTACCAAATAACCATGAACTGCAATATACACCTTGGTTTCAAAATGAAAGAGAAATCAACCAAGGACTTAACGTATGTGCAGGAAATCTCCCCGAATGTTGTGTCTAGTGTATCACGGGTATAGGGAGGCAGACTCGGCTTCCTATGGATAAAGGATAGAAACCTAGTGGGGTCTCCCTTTATATATGCGATGGTATGGGGAGCACAAGTCCGTACTAGTGTTGTCTAAAGTCAAGAGGCGAATGACAGCTACTAGGTTTAAAGACGTCGGAACACGTCTCTAGCCTAGACCTCTAAATATTTCGTTAATGTTCCAATGCTACCTTAGTGTAAATTTAATAAATTTTAATGTTTATCTTCAATTATGTTTCAGTTTTCAGGCCCTAGCGAGTGTTATGTCTCAAAATCTCCTATATGCAGCTATATGATAAAAGAAATCTTTCAATTCGATGAATGCTATCTAGTTAAGGGAAGAGCTTCAAACAATGATGCAACAAACAACAACACTGTAAACTAAATTTTTCCAAACTAGATGACTTTCACTATCCGAAAGTAATTTCAAACATTCAACGATGCGAATAATGCAATGTAATCTATGCAAAATCCTCTTTTTCGAAAACTATGCAATTGTAATCTATGCACAATTTCCTTTTCCTTTTCAAATGGTAAGAATGCACTCAATGCATTTTTCGATGAAATGAGAATCTACTTAATGCATGCTTTTATTAAAAGAGAATGCAATCAAAGCGATTTCTAGTTTTCAATCATTAAACAATGTAATCTAAGTTCAATGATGGATCTCAAAAAATACTTTTCAATGCAATGTGATCTAATGCATTTTAACGAAAAGCAAACTATGAGACGAAAACTAAAAGAACGCAAATCTCCTTAATGAAGGATTAATGCAAAAGAGATGTAAAAAAACACTAAGAATGCAATCGTTGTTTCAAACACTTTGTAACAAAATCCCTCAAAAGGCGACAAGACATATGAGGTCAAACACAAAGAGGACTTCCAAAGCAAGAGATCAAAACAAGGCATTCATTCCCTTTTACATCAAACAATCATGGAGAGAAGACATTTCAAACAATGAGAAATGTAATCTATGCTCATACAGTGAAAAGACCGGAAGGGAAAGACACACTGGTGAAGGATTTAGGGAAAAAATCTCAATTTTCACACACCCTGAAATTGGCACAACTTTTTCACTGACAACTAGTGTCAACTGGCGCGACTTGCTCACTGACAACTAGCGCCAATGGCCAATTGGCGCGGGTTGCTAACTGACAACAAGCACCAACGCCTGAAAATGAAAAAACAAAGAATTTCTCCCAACCAAGACTAGACTCACCACTTCAAGCAGAATCTCCAAGACTTAAATGAACCATGTAATCTAGGCTCAAAGTGAGACAAAGCGGAATTCGAATGAATAAGAAGCCAATCACTCAAATAATGCAATAAAATGATAGGCAACCACCAAACGAATGCAGAGAAGCAATCACAAGGTTGACGGAACAAATAGAAACCAAAACCTCCCACGGGAGGCTCGACACACTATAGCACCTAGATGCCCTAGGGATAGAATGTAAAATCAATAGAAACGGGCAAACAACCAAAGGATGAAGGTCACAGTCAGTTAAAAAAGGCTCTAGAACACTCAAGCAGTCGTAAAAATGAAACCAAACACATAGATCAGGCTCATAAAGCTCAAAACAGAGCAAACCCTAGCACCTTTCAGGATTAGCACGACTGTCAGGTGGAATATAGCGCCAGAACAGGATTGATGTGGGTAGTAAATTGGCAATTAGCACCAATTGGCGTGACTATCAGGCTATTAAGCGTGCCAGTCAAGTTCACTATAAAAAAGAGCAATCCAAGATGCAAACCAGTGATGTTGAAACTCAAACCAAAAGCCAAAGACACGAAAAGAGCCAGCCAAAAGAGCTGATCAAGCAAGAAAAGTCAAGAATCGATCAAAAGACAAGACAATACTCCAAGTGTTCAGTTCATAAACTAGACCGGAGATTGACTGAAGCAGCATTGATCTACTTTCGCTAATGCAGAGCAAGAGCATTTCGAAGGCTATCTGGCTAACTTCAGGCTCCATCTGTAGTTTATAAAGCAAACAACAAGCTAACTCCCCAGTGGAGTCGCCAATTTTTTGTAGAGGTAAATCCCCTCTGCGGACAGAGGCGATCCCTACTAGCCCAGATCGGGTCTAGCAATAATCGTAACACGCTATGGCGCAAGTTCCTAATTGCAATAAACCAAATCACGAAGAAGGCCTACCTCAAGTCCAATGCTGTCGTTTGTAGAGAAGATGACGTTCCCGTTTCCTTGCTCCATCAGATCACAATCCTCTCGCTTGCGGCGATCGAACACCTGCACACACAAGAAACACGACAAACACAAGTGTAAAACCTGATATATGCAATTATGTATCAGTCAGAGAAGACACAACTCATGATCATAATGAACAATACGAGTGGAACCATAACCAATAGTCGCTTATCATTAATTCATCAAAGGAAAATACAACCAGGCTCTGACGCTGAACCTTCCTTCGGCGGGTCGTCAGCGGAATACGTCTCAGTAAAGCTTGTCGGGAATGGGGACAAGCCTCTCTCTTCGATCGTCAATCTCCTTGCTATGGATTTGGCACTATGAGGACTATCAAAGCTCTTGCAACATTCTTTAGGCTATGAAGGCTCTTGGAGATTAGCTTGCAAAGGGAAATGGCAAGCTTATATAGATGGTGGAAGGGGATTTGGGATCCCTACAATCATGGGATTGGCCCTATCCTCAAGGAAGCTTCCATGAGAGGTGGAAAACTACTTCCTCTACATGGAGATTCGAAGCCAACCTCCCAACTCAATTTAGAGACCAGTTCAGGAATTGGTTAGAGTCAATCTTCCACCATTTATTTTTTAAAAACACCCTTTATTAAGCTTGGTGCGAGTGCGACTCTAAGACAGAGCGCAAATTGGCGCACCCTCTTTGGAAGATTTCCCCCATTGGCACGAGTATAACACTAGCTAGTCGCGCCAAGGATGAAAAGCCTATTTTTAGGGTTTTTCACAAGGAGTTGTCTTCAAGGGAATGAAATTCCATGTCTAGGGGAATGTCATGAAAGTGTTTTCAGATCATGTCACTGCTCACAGGTCATGGAATAAACCCTCCAATGTGCGGGACGGGGAATTGCAGGGACGGTGACAAATTGTTGTGTAACAATCCCGTCGCACAAGAGTCTTGCGACTATCTGGCAAATACACACGATAGTTGTGGGGTGTATCAGTTTACCCCACAAATATCCCAACCTCTGTAGTCAGCTCCAACTTCTTCCTGGCATCCTTATTCACATGAATGTAAACAGGTGAACCAAAAATCTTCAAATGGGAAATATCAGGCCTCTAACTAGAAAACGCCTCCTCGGGTGTACTCATGCCAAGTATCCTGTGAGGACAACGATTATGCACATATACTACAGTATTGCATGCCTCAGCCCACAAGTGTATGGGAAGGCCCTGATCATGAAAAATCGCCCGTGCAGTACCCACGATCGTTCTGTTCTTCTGCTCAGCAACCCCATTCTGTTGTGGGTTATGAGGTGCTATGAGCTCTCTTCGAATTCCTTCTGCGCTGCAAAAGTCCTTGAATTTGCTAGAGATGAATTCACCACCATTTTCGCTCCTAAGAGCCTTCACGTGTTTCCCCGATTCTTTCTCAACTAGTGCCTTGAACTCACAGAACTTTGAGTATGTCTCGCTCTTCTTCTGCATGAAGAAGATCCAGCACTTCCGAGAAAAATCATCAACAAATATCACATAGTACCTGTGCTTTGCTGTCGAAGCTACTGAGAAAGGTCCACACACGTCTGTGTGAATTCTCTCAAGGATTGTCGTGGCACGACTATCCTTCTCGTGAAAGGTGGCTTTCATAAATTTTCTCAAAGTACATCCCTTGCACTGATCTGGCTGCGCAAGAGTACCCTTAGGAAGCCCAGTAGAAATCTGTTGCAGCATCTTCAAAGCTCCATGGTGAAGGTGGCCCAATCTCCGGTGCCACAACTCGCCATCATCCCGGCTCACCACTCCTTCTGCCTTGCCTGCCATTGCTGCGTAGCCATCTACCTGCAATTGATTAAGGTTCTTAACTCGAACCCCTATCCTCTGAGTCTCACCAGTTGCCTTACTATGCAGGAAAGCCTTTCCCTCGCTAAAGACAACATCATATCCCTTGTCTTCTAACATAGCCACAGAGATAAGATTCTTCTTCAATCCTGGAACATGCATCACTTCCTTAAATACGAAGGGTTTACCAGACTCCCTCTCAAAGGAAATGGTACCGATACCGGTCACACTGTATCTACCATCATTTCCCATCTCGATGTGCACTCCAAGATCTTTCTCATCCAGATCAGTAAACAAATCTCGATCTCCTGTCATGTGAAAAGACGCACCACTGTCAAGAAACCACACTAAACCCATCATACTTGAGACCAAGCATGCGATCAGCGAAAAATCCAGCTCAAACTACGAGGCTAAGGCCTCTCCCGTTGTAGATCCAGCAGCCTGCTTATTTTTCTTCTTCTGTGGACAATTAGTGGCGTAATATCTGTGTTGGTGACAGTGAAAACACTTCACCTTGGACATGTCCTGCTTCTTGCCTTTCGCACTAGATTGAGAAGATTTCTTGCTCTTCCTCTTCTTTGCTTTAGCAGCCAAAGCGCAATTTTCTTCATCAGATTTCTTTGATGAATATCCATCCTTGGTACTTCGCCTTATCTCCTCTTGCACAAGATCCGACCAAAGTCGCTCCCATCCTGGGAATTTCTCCCGACCATTGACAGAGTCTTGATAGGAATGCCAATTCTTCGAAAGCCCAAGGAGAGCCAAGCTCACCAAGTCCTCGTCATCAACAGTAACCCCCACACTTCCCAGCTCATCCCTGCATTGGACAAACTTCGTGAGGTACTTGGGCATACTGTCGCCTTTCTCTATTTTTATGTTTCTGAGTTTATCCTTGAGTGCCAACTTCCTCTGGTCGCTCTTGCTTTGAAATAAATCTGTCAAAGCTTTCCACATCAAGAATGGAGAAGCCTTACCATGAAGGCTGGATACTATGTGATCCTTCACACCTTCCAACAGAATTCTTCGACACTTTGTTTTCTTCTTTTTCCATGCGTCAAGTGCGGCAGCATCGCAAGAAGCAGGTTTTGGAATTTTTGCATCTATGAACTTCTTCAACCCATTGTCATCCAGCACCGCCTCCATCCTGTCCTTCCATTCAATATAATTCGAGCTGCCCTCAAGGGCATACTCCAATTGCAATTCATTGAAAGACATCTCAACTTCTACACCAAGAAAACATTGCTGCAAATTCGAATTCCACTAGCACAAAACTCAACCGCTTCAATGTTTTGCAATTGCTCCAATGATCAATATCGCTCTGATACCATGTATAAATTTGAATAACTGATATATTATTCACCGATATTCTCCTGATCACACACTATTTTAACTTCATGCACAATATAGAATCTCTTCTACCATTGATCATCACATGCGGAAATAAAATCAATTGCATGCACACATTAAAACCATAAACAATCACACATATGAACACAGTATTTCATGGGAAAACTTAAAGCTGAAAACCCCCAACTATCTGTATATTATATGTCATAGAGATCATGTAACAATCATTGTACAAATCTCCTCACAATCTCTCAGCACAACCTCCAATTGCTACACACTAATCAAGATAGATCTAGCAAAACACATGCTCCAATCTCTGCCACCTGATAGCCAGCCTCTATTGCGTAATCAATGTTGTAGGATGGCTCATTAAATAACTTGAACCACCTGGCTTATACTACGCAATCCTCATGGGCTTCTCCAATCACTGGTTGTTGCAAATATGCAACAGTATAGTCACAACTGATAGTTAACCTGCTCTTTCACCTATCTCTGCACTGGTCTCCACTGAAACTGTCCATGCACTGAAGTTAACTGATGTATTCTTTAGTTGATTAATGGGTTTATAATTAGTGAATTAATTAATAATTAATTCACACCACTCTCACTAATTGTATCAATAAGTTAAACTAGATATAAATAGCTCAACTATGTTTAGATTAGTTAAACTGAACACAACTCCATTAACTTCCTCAATCAACTCCACCAAACTCTCTCACATGAGTTCTAACTGAAGTATCCATGCAATAGCTCCACTTAACCCTCGGGAATAGCGTAATTCCTTCTGTCAGCTCCTGTGCCACATCTGTGCACTTAACTGAAGTGCTCCAAGAGAATAAGATAATGTTTAGAGTCCAAATATTATTAAGAGCTAATAATATTCGACATATCTATTTTTAGACTCGCAATCTAAAAATAGATTCCGCCCAATATGTCTAAAAATAGAAGTCCATCTATTTTTCCAACTTGACCAACCATCCACAAATAGCATCCTGCAACTCATATAATATGATCAACATGTCTAAAAATAGACTTTGCGCCAAAAATAGCCTGCGGGCCCACTTAGTGAAGGCGACTTCTTTCCACTAAGCTCATCATCTTGTTGCAATCTCAACAAACCTAAGCCAAACCTAGAGGAAGATAAAGGTAAAGGAAATAAAATCATAAATTTTTGTCAAATGTAGGACATGGATACTAAAACACGGCCAAGAAGGCCAAAGACAAGAGGCCTTAAGAGGGCATTGAAGCTAGAAAGACAGTCGTCTCATCGACCTGAACAATTGACCTTTGATGAGCTAATAGATATGGAGATCAATAAAGACAAATAACTCTGGTTAGGAAGGGTGAATGAACATTTGGAGAAGCTCTTGAAGAGATCCAAGACAGACAATAACCTCTAAATACACATGACAAACCATTATCACACCAGGAACAGAATTTCACAAATAAGGCTAAAACAGCTGAAGAAAAGGCTAAAAGAACCTCAGATGAAGCTTGAAGAGAATGATAGCTTATATTTTTTGGTTGAACCTTCCTTGTTTGTTTAGCCCATGACTCACAAGTGCTACAAAACCAATTTCTAGAAGTTTTGAAGAATTTTGGTATTTTTTGTGATTTTTGCATAAGTATGGAAATTCCCACCTCACATATGCGTAACAAGAATTTGTTACGCTTTTTTTAGGGGCATAGAAATGATGAATGGATTATATGATTGGGTGCATTTTTATGTGTAAATCATATATCAGGAACCCTTTTTGCATGAAAATCTCTAATTTTGCAGAAAAGTCCAAAATACCACCCATTTTCTATGCTTCTGCCACTTTTTTAGAGCCCTTGTTACGCATCTCGAGTAAGCCTGGGAGAATGAACTTTTGGAGGCCCTCCCATGGGTCATTTTGTAAAATTAAAGATGTTATGGAAACTAGACACACAGGGATAGTTGACCTATCTTCCATAATTTAATTTGGACTCCTAAAAGTGCCTCTAAATAGGCTGTAAACTTCTGTTACGCATCTATAAATGTTTGTTACACATATGTCAAAAAGTGTTACACGTCTACATAAGATTCCTCGGGACACTTGTCAAGCCCAGGAAATGTCAAAATTTCCAGGCTTTTATGTCCCATGAGTTTTCGTTAGATTAATTGAGTCATTTTTTGCCTCTTATCATGAGGAAACATGTAATTTAATGTGGGGGACACACACTCCCAGTTCATAGTTGAATTTAAGGGAATGGTTTCTAACCTCCCTAGAATCTAGGAAGTGGCTCATCTCATGTATTTATGATGCATTTGGAAGGGATTTCGACCCTATGAGGTTTCATTGTTCCTATTTTCTATAATTATACCCACTTTGGTATTTTCTTGTGTTGGATAGTGTTATTTTGCAGTGGAGCTATTGTACAGCCTTTTGGAATGAAATCAAAGACAGTCTTGCAGAACTTGTGTGGAGAATCTTGTGGTATCCATTGGAGGATTTGTTATTTCTTTGTATGTTTATCTATTCATGTTGAATGAAATATTTTCCTCTTTCAGATACATGCTTCCATGTGTTTATCTTGTAATTTTAGAAGCAAAAATCATGTATGTTCATGCTCTGTTTTAGACAAGGTTTACATTATATGTCTATGTTCTTCTAAATGAATGAATTCACCTCAGTTCTCATTCACACTTTATATCACTTCATCCTATACTCAATAAAAAAATAAACAACCTTTCAATCTACCTATCTGGCCTTACACATTCTCTACAAATTGACCTTGGAATTCAGACATAAAAACCTTAGACCTAGCCTCCTCATTGACATTCCTATCCAACACTTAAAACATCAAACAAAAATCATATTTATTGAGCTTACATACCTAGCCTAAGATCAATAATTATTCAGTCATTTCATTGATTTCAAAGTGACAACGAGAGATCCCTCTCTGGTCTTGGTAGGGCTAGCTACCTAACCTAAAGCCTAGTTTGTGGTTACCTTCCTTCAATCCCACTCTCAGCCTTAGGAATTTGGGGGGATTGATAACACAACCTAGGTAAATACATAACATCTTTGAGGTGAAGAGGAGAGGCTTTCTCCCTCCTAAAGGTGACAATACCAATTCATGTAGCATTGTACCTCCCATCATCCCCTATTTCGATATGCATCTGGAGATCCTTCTCTTCCAAGCTACTGAAAAATGTAGAAATTATATAACTTATGTGTTATATGTCCAAGATTCTCCTAATATCACACTATTTTAACTTCATGCAAAATACAGAATCTATGCCACCATTGATCATCTACGGAAATTAAATCAAGATTGCAATGCACATATGAAACAATAAAAATTCACACACATTAACATAGTTGTTTAATGGGAAAGCTTGAACCTAAAAACCCCAAATATCTGTATATAATATATGTCATAGAGATCATGTAACAATCCTCATACAAAGCTGATCATATCAAGCTCTTAGTACAATACAATCGCTACACACTAATCAGGCCCGATCTTGCAAATGCATGCACCAATCTTTGCCACCTGCTAGCCTACCTCTACTATGCAATCCCTGCTGAAGAATGGCTCTGAATGAACTCGAATTGCTCCAGCCTTGATCACGCAATCCTCATTGGCATCTCCACTGAGTGTTGGATGCAATCAATGCATCACTGTAGTCACAACTGATAGTCACACTTGCTCTTTCACCTATCTCTCCATTGGTCTCCACTGAAACTGCCATGCACTGTAGTTAACTGATGTATTCTTCAGTTGATTAATGAGTTATTATTTAGTGAATTAATTAACTAATTAATTCACTCCACTCTCACTAGTGTATCAATCAGTTAGACTAGATACAACTAGCTCAACTGAGTCTAACTGAGTGAAACTAAATACAACTCCACCAACTACTTCTCCAACTCCACCAAACTCTGTCATGAGTTCTAACTGAATTCCTCCATGCAATAGCTCCATTAAACCCTCAGGAATAGCGTAATTCCTTCTGTCAGCTATTGTGCCACATTTGTGCCCTTAACTAAAGTGCTCCAAGAGAATAAGATAATTTTTAGAGTCGAAATATTATTAAGAGCTAATAATATTCGACATATCTATTTTTAGACTGGCAGTCTAAAAATAAACTCTGCCAAATATGTCTAAAAATAGAAGTCCATCTATTTTTCCAACTTGACCAACCATCCATAAATAGCATCCTGCAACTCATAGAATATGATGGACATGTCTAAAAATAGACTTGCACCAAAAATAGCCTGCGGACCCACTCAGTGAAGGCGACTATTTTTACTAAGCTCATCATCTTGTTGAATCTCAACACTCCCTCTCAACAAGATATGGATTATCTGCCACCCCGATCCTGTATCTATGGTATTCGAATTTGCTCCTAGTGAGTGCCTTCGTGAGAATATCTGCATCCTGATCCTCCATAGGAATGTAAGAAAGCAACATGATCTTCCGCAGCACATAATCTCTGATATGATGGTACCGGATGTCAATATGTTTATATATATCATGAAATACTGGATTAACCCAGAGTTTAATGCAACTATGATTATCACAATATATCACAGTAGGATCTAAGTGAGAACCGAACAAACTGACAAGGATCTTCCTCATCCATATAGCCTCGCATGTAGACAAACTTGCTGCCATGTATTCGGCCTCTGCTGAACTGAGTGCCACAGAATTTTGTTTCCTGCTGTACCAAGAAACTGTTGTAGATCTGATACTGAAAATCCCTCCACATGTGCTCTTTCTATCCGTTGGGCTTCCTACCCAATCTGCATCCGTGAAGCCATGCAGCGTCACCTCATCCGACTGTTTGTACCACAATCCATACCCAGACGTGCCCCTGAGATATCTCAAGACATGCTTTCCTACCTTCCAAAAGAGCTTGGTAGGCTTAACCATCGCTTATGAAAGCTGGTTCATAGCATAGCATATGTCCGGTCATGTATTGACTAAATACATGAGCAAACCAACCAACTGTCGATAAAAAGTGGCATCCACTACCTCTGCCGATGTAGCATCCTCTTTCCTCCAACCACCAGGAAGAGAAGTGTCGATAAGCTTGCATCCTTGCATGTGAAACTTCCTCATCATCTCCTGGGAATACTTTCCTTGAGACACAAACAGTTCACCTTTCCGCTGCCAAATTTCCAATCCCAGGAAATAATGAAGGAGGGCCAAGTCCTTCATCTCGAACTCCTTTGCAAGATCTGCCTTGCATGAGTGTATCAACAGTTCATCACCCTTTAGTATTAAATCATCTACATAAAGCACAATGATCAAAATCTTACCCTCCACCACAATTTGGTATAGGTTTGGATCCGCCTCACTCTTGGCAAAAACAAGTCCGGTGAAATAACTGTCTATCTGTGTGTACCAAGCATGAGGTGCTTGTTTCATCCCATACATTGCTCTTTTGAGCCTGCACACATGCGACTTGCTGCTGAAGATTTTGAATCCTTCAAGCTGCTCAATTTACACCTCCTCCTCAATGATTCCATTGAGGAACACAGTCTTCACATCCATCTGATGAATGTGCCAACCCATCTACGCTGAGAGAGCAAGGATGGTCCATATGGAAGAATACCTTGCGATAGGTGCAAAGGTTTCTTCATATTCAATCCCCTTGATCTGTGAGAAGCCCCAGGCAATCAATCTTTCCTTATACTTCTCAACGCTCCCATCAGCAGCTTGCTTCACTTTGTAGATCCATCTCGAACCTACCACTGATTTCCCTTCCAGCCTTAGGACAATCTCCCATGCACTGTTTCTGACAATCAAATCATACTCTTCCACCATGGCATCTACCCATGTGGGATCCTCCACAGATTCCTCGAAAGAGGATGGCTCTGTCACGATACACTTGCTCATCAGAGCCATGTATCTATTAAATCGGTCAAGTGACTGTCTCTGTCTGCACTGTGATGTAGGAACTCCTACATTCTGCACTGCATCAAGATTCAGTCACTCAGCTTCTGTAGTGCGCATCCACCCTCTGATGTTTGGTGCTGCATGAGTGGCTTCTTCCACTCCATGAACCTCCTCTTGTGGCTGATCCACATCTTGAGGCTCGTCTTTTGGAACAAGTAGCTCCTCCTCTGCATGCAAGTGTACCTCCCTCTCAAGCGACAACTTCATGGCTTTCTCCTCATGAAATCTGATATCTCGTCGCACAACAGTCATCCGACTGTCTAGAAAATACACACGATAATTGTGGGGTATTCTGTGTACCCAAAAAATATCCTAACCTCTGCGGTTGGCTCCAGCTTCTTCCTAGCATCCTTCGTCACATGAACTTAAACAGGTGAGCCAAAAATCTTCAAATGAGATATATCAGGCTTCTTACCAGAAAACACCTCTTCGGGTGTACTCATGCCAAGTACTCTATGAGGACAACAGTTTTGCACATAAACTGTAGTGTTGCATGCCTCAGCCCACAAGTGCAGCACCCACGATCATTATATTCTTCCTCTCCATGACCCCATTCTGCTGTGGGTTATGAGGCGCTATGAGTTCTCTTCGAATTCCTTTTTGCTATAGAAGTCTTTGAATTCACCAGAGATGTATTCACCACCATTATCGCTCCTTAGAGCTTTCACCTGCTTCCTCGACACTTTCTCAACCAGCACCTTGAACTCACAGAACTTTTAGTATGTCTCACTCTTCTTCTGCATGAAGAAGATCCAGCACTTATGAGAAAATTCATCAAAAAATATCACATAATACTTGTGCTTTGTTGTTGAAGCAACCGAGAAAGGTCCACACACGTCTGTGTGAATTCTCTCAAGGATCATCGAAGCACAACTATCCTTCTCATGAAAAGTGGTCTTCACAAATTTTCCCAAAGTACATCCCTTGCACTGATCTGACTGCGCAAGTGTACCTTTTGGAAGCCCGGTATAAATCTGCTACAAAATTTTCAAAGCGCCATGGTGAAGATGGCCCAATCTCCTGTGCCTCAATTCGCCCTCATCTCGGCTCACCACTCCTTTTGCTTTGCCTACCATTGCAGCGCAGCCATCTACACGCAATTGATAAAATTATTAACTCAAATCCCTATCCTCCTGGTTTTACCAGTTGTTGTATGTCGAAGGAAGGCTTTTCCCTTACTCAAAACAACATCATAACCCTTGTCTTCCAACATCGCCACGGAGATCAGATTCTTCTTCAATCCTGGAACATGCATGACATCCTTCAAGATGAAAGGTTTACTGGACTCCCTCTCAAAGGAAATGGTCCCAATACCAGTCGCACGGTATCTACCATCATCACCCATCTCGATGTGCACTCCAAGTTCCTTTTCCTTAAAATCACTAAACAAATATTTATCTCTGGTCATATGGAAAGACGCACCACTATCAAGAAACCACACCGATCCCATCACACTTGAAACCAAGCATGCGAAAAAAAAAAAATCCAGCTCAAACTGTGAGGCTAAGGCCTCTCCAGCTGCAAATCCAGCAGCCTGCTTATTCTTCTTCTTCTGTGGATAATTCGTGGCGAAATGTTCGTGCTGGTGATAGTGAAAACACTTCACCTTGGACAAATCCTGCTTCTTGCATTTCGCACCTTATTGAGAAGGATTTTTATTCCCCTTCCCTTTCCTTGCTTCGGCGGCCAAAGCACAATTTTCTTCCTCTTCATTCTTCGATGAAGATCCATCCCTGGTACCCCGCCTTATCTCCTCCTGCACAAGATCCAACCAAAGTCGCTCCCATCCTCGTAGTTTCTCCCTTCCATTAACAGAGTCCTCGTAGCTATGCCAACTCTTCGGAAGCCCAAGGAGAGCCAAGCTCACCAAGTCTTCTTCATAAACAGTAACCCCCACACTTCCCATCTCATCCTTGCAGTGGACAAACTTCGTGAGGTATTTTGGTATACTGTCGCCTTTCTCCATTTTTATTTTTCTGAGCTTGTCTTTAAGCGCCAACTTCCTCTAATCACTTCTGCTTTGGAAAAAATCTGTCAAAGACTTCCACATTAAGAATGGAGTGGCTTTCCCATGAATTTTGGACACAATGTGGTCCTTCACACCTTCCAACAGAATCCTTTGACACTTTTCTACCTTCTTTTTCCATGCGTCAAGTGCGGCTGCATCGCTAGATCCCGGCTTAGGAACATCGTTATCGATGAACTCCTTTAGCCCATTATCATCCAGCACCGCCTCCATCTTGTCCTTCCATGCTATGTAATTTGAGCTCCCATCAAGGTCATCCTCCAATCGCAATCTGTTGAAAGACATTTCAATGAATGCTCAACTTCGAAACCAAGAAAACACTGCAGCAAATTCGAATTCCACCAGCACAAAACTCAACCGCGTCAATAATTGCAATTTCCTCCAATGATCAAATCCTATGATACCATGTAGAAATTATATAAATTATGTGTTATATGTCCAATATTCTCCTGATCTCACACTATTTTAACTTCATGCAAAATACAGAATCTATTCCATCATTGATCATCTGCGGAAATTAAATCAAGATTGCAATGCACACATGAAACAATAAAAATTCACACACATTAACACAGTTGTTTAATGGGAAATCCTGAAGCTAAAAACCCCAACTAACTGTATATAATATATTTCATAGAGATCATGTAACAATCCTCGATACAAATCTGATCATATCAAGCTCTCAGTACAATACAATCGCTACACACTAATCAGGCCCGATCTTGCAAATCCATGCACCAATATTTGCCACCTGCAAGCCTACCTCTACTGCGCAATCCTTACTGAAGGATGGCTCTGAATGAACTCGAATTGCTCCAACCTTGCTCACGCAATCCTCATTGGCATCTCCACTGAGTGTTGGATGCAATCAATGCATCACTATAGTCACAACTGATAGTCACACCTGCTCTTTCACCTATCTCTCCACTGGTCTCCACTGAAACTGCCATGCACTGTAATTAACTGATTTATTCTTCAGTTGATTAATGAGTTATTATTTAGTGAGTTAATTAAATAATTAATTCACTCAACTCTCACTATTGTATCAATCAGTTAGACTAGATACAACTAGCTCAACTGAGTCTAACTGAGTTAAACTAAATACAACTCCACCAAACTCTGTCACATGAGTTCTAAATGAAGTCCTCCATGCAATAGCTCTAGTAAACCCTCAGGAATAGCATAATTCCTTCTGTCAGCTATTGTGCCACATCTGTGCACTTAACTGAAGTGCTCCAAGAGAATAAGATAATGTTTAGAGTCCAAATATTATTAAGAGCTAGTAATATTCGACATATCTATTTTTAGACTGGCAGTCTAAAAATAGACTCTGCCCAATATGTCTAAAAATATAAGTCCATCTATTTTCCCAACTTGACCAACCATCCACAAATAGCATCCTGCAATTCATAGAATATGATGGACATGTCTAAAAATAGACATAGTCTAAAAATAGACTTGCGCCAAAAATAGCTTGCGGGCCCACTTAGTGAAGGAGACTCTTTTCACTAAGCTCATCATCTTGTTGACTCTCAACACTCCCTCTCAACAAGATAGGGATTATCTGCCACCCCGATCCTATCTCTATGGTATTCGAATTTTCTCCTGGTGAGCGCCTTCATCAGAATATCTGCATCTTGATCCTCCGTAGGAATGTAAGAAAGCAACATGATCTTCTGCTGCACACAATCTCTGATATGATGGTACTAGATGTCAATATGTTTAGATATATCATGAAATACTGGATTAACCGAGAGTTTAATGCAACTCTGATTATCACAATATATCACAGTAGGATTTAAGTGAGAACCGAACAAACCGACCAGGATCTTCCTCATCCATATAGCCTCGCATGCAGCCAAACTTGCTGCCATGTACTCGGCCTCTAATGAACTGAGTGCCACAAATATTTGTTTCCTGTTGTACCAAGAAACTGTTGTAGATCTGATACTGAAAATCCCTCCAGATGTGCTCTTTCTGTCCGTTTGGCTTCCTGCCCAATCTGCATCCGTGAAGCCATGCAAATTCACCTCATCCGACTGTCTATACCACAATCCATACCCAGATGTGCCCCTGACATATCTCAATACATGCTTTCTTGCCTTCCAAAAGAGCCTGGTAGGCTTAACCATCGCTTGTGAAAGTTGGTTCACAACATAGCATATGTTTGGTCGTGTATTGACTAAATACATGAGCGAACCAACCAACTGTCGATAAACAGTGGCATCCACTACCTCTGCCGATGTAGCATCCTTTTTCTTCCAACCACCAGGAAGAGGAGTGTCGATAGGCTTGCAGCCTTGCATGTGAAACTTCTCCAGAATCTCCCGAGCATACCTGCCTTGAGACACAAATAGGTCACCTTTCCGCTGCCAAATTTCCAATCCCAGGAAATAATGAAGGAGGCCCAATTCCTTCATCTCGAACTCCTTTGCAAGATCTGCCTTGCATGAGTGTATCAACAGTTCATCACCTGTTAGTATTAAATCATCTACATAAAGCACAATGATCAAAATCTTACCCTCCACCACAATCTAGTATAGGTTTGGATCCGCCTCACTCTTGGCGAAACCAAGTCCGGTGAAATAACTGTCTATCCATGTGTACCAAGCACGAGGTGCTTGTTTTAGCCCATACAGAGCTCTTTTGAGCTTGCACACATGCGACTCGCTGCTGAATATTTCGAATCCTCCAGGCTGCTCAATGTACACCTCCTCCTCAATGATTTCGTTGAGGAACACAGTCTTCACATCCATCTGATGAATGTGCCAACCCATCTACGCTGAGAGAGCAAGGATGGTCTGTATGGAAGAATACCTTGAGATAGGTGCAAAGGTTTCTTCATATTCAATCCCCTCGATATGTGAGAAGCCCCGGGAAAAAAATCTTGCCTTATACTTCTCAACGCTCCCATCAGCAGCTTGCTTCACTTTGTAGATCCATCTCAAACCTACCACTGATTTCCCTTCCGACCTTGGGACAATCTCCCATGCACTTTTTCTGAAAATTGAATCATACTCTTCCACCATGGCATCTACCCATGCGGGATCCTCCACAGCTTCCCCAAAAGAGAATGGCTCCGTCACGATACACTTGCTCATCGGATCCATGTATCCAGTAAATCGGTCAGGTGACTGTCTCTATCTGCACTGTGATGTAGGAACTCCTACATTCTTCACTGCATCAAGATACAGTCCCTCAGCTTCTGTAGTGTGCTTCCACCCTCTGATGTTTGGCGCTGCATGAGTGGTTTCTTCAACTCCATGTACCTCCTCTTGTGGCTTATCCACATCTTGAGGATCATCTTTAGGAACAAGTAGCTCCTCCTCTGCATGCAAGTGTACCTCCCTCTCAAGCGACAACTTTATGTCTTTCTCCTCATGAAATTCGATATCCTGTCGCACGACATTCATCCGACTGTCTGGAAAATACACACGATAATTGTGGGGTGTTTCTGTGTACCCCACAAATATCCCAACCTCTGCGGTCGTCTCTAGCTTCTTCCTGGCATCCTTCATCACATGAATGTAAACAGGTGAGCCAAAAATCTTCGAATGAGAAATATCAGGCCTCTTACTAGAAAACGCCTTTTTGGGTGTACTCATGCCAAGTACTCTATGAGGACAACGGTTTTGCACATAAACCGCAGTGTTGCATGCCTCAGCCCACAAGTGTTTTGGAAGGCCCTAATCATGCAACATTGCCCGTGCAGCACCCACGATCATTCTGTTCTTCCTCTCCGCGACCCCATTTTGCTGTGGGTTATGATCACCACCATTATTGCTCCTTAGAGCTTTCACCTGCTTCCCCAATTATTTCTCAACAAACGCCTTGAACTCACAGAACTTTGAGTATGTCTCGCTCTTCTTCTGCATGAAGAAGATCTAGCACTTACGAGAAAAGTCATCAACAAATATCGCATAATACATGTGCTTTGATGTTGAAGCAACTGAGAAAGGTCCACACACGTCTGTGTGAATTCTCTCAAGAATCGTTGAAGAACGACTATCCTTCTCATGAAAAGTGGTCTTCACAAATTTTCCTAAAGTACATCCCTTGCATTGATCTGACTACACAAGTGTACCTTTGGGAAGCCAGGTATAAATCTGCTGCAAAATTTTCAAAGCGCCATGGTGAAGATGGCCCAATCTCCTGTGCCACAATTAGCCCTCATCTTGGCTCACCACTCCTTCTGCTTTTCCTGCCATTGCAGCGTAGCCATCTACCTACAATTGATAAATATTCTTAACTTTAATCCCTATCCTCCTGGTTTGACCAGTTGTTTTATGTCAAAGGAAGGCTTTTCCCTCACTGAAAACAACATCATAACCCTTGTCTTCCAACATCGCCACGGAGATCAGACTCTTCTTCAATCCTTGAACATGCATGACATCCTTCAAGATGAAAGGTTTACCAAACTCCCTCTCAAAGGAAATGGTCTTGATACCAGTCACACTATATCTACCATCATCGTCCATCTTGATGTGCACTCCAAAATCCTTTTCCTTCAGATCACTAAAAAAATATTTGTCTTCAGTCATATGGAAAGACGCACCACTGTCATGAAACCACACCGTTCCCATCACACTTGAAACCAAGCATGCGATAAAAGAAAAATCTAGCTCAAACTGCGAGGCTAAGGCCTCTCCAGCTGCAGATCCAGCAACCTTCTTATTCTTCTTCTTCTGTGGACAATTCGTGGCAAAATTTCTGTGCTGGTGATAGTGAAAACACTTCACCTTGGACAAATCCTGCTTCTTGCCTTTCGCACCAGATTGAGAAGGATTTTTCTTCCCCTTCCCTTTCCTTGATTTGGTAGCCAAAGCACAATTTTCTTCCTCTTCATTCTTCGATGAAGATCCATCCCTGGTACCCTGCCTTATCTCCTCCTGCACAAGATCCAACCAAAGTTTCTCCCATCCTGGTAGTTTCTCCCGTCCACTGACAGAGTCTTCGTAGCTATGCCAACTCTTTGGAAGCCCAAGGAGAGCCAAGATCACCAAGTCTTCTTCATCAATAGTAACCCCCACACTTCCCAGCTCATCCTTGCAGTAGACAAACTTCGTGAGGTATTTTGGTATACTTTCGCCTTTCTCCATTTTATTTTTTTGAGCTTGTCTTTAAGCGCCAACTTCCTCTGGTCACTTCTGCTTTGGAACAAATCAGTCAAACCCTTCCACATTAAGAATGGAGTGGCTTTCCTGTGAAGGCTGGACACAATGTGGTCCTTCACACCTTCCAACAGAATCCTTTGACACTTTGCTACCTTCTTTTTCCATGCGTCAAGTGCGGCTGCATCGCTAGATCTCGGCTTAGGAACATCGCTATCGATGAACTCCTTCAGCCCATTATCATCCAGCACCACCTCCATCCTATCATTCCATGCTATGTAATTCGAGCTCCCATCAAGTGCATACTCCAATCGCAATCTGTTGAAAGACATTTCAATGAATGCTCAACTTCGACACCAAGAAAACACTGCAGCAAATTCGAATTCCACCAGCACAAAACTCAACCGCTTCAATAATTGCAATCGCTTCCAATGATCAACTCCTCTGATACCATGTAGAAATTATATAACTTATGTGTTATATGTCCAAGATTCTCCTGATATCACACTATTTTAACTTCATGAAAAATACAGAATCTATTCCACCATTGATCATCTGCGGAAATTAAATCAAGATTGCAATGCACACATGAAACAATAAAAATTCACACACATTAACACAGTTGTTTAATGGGAAAGCCTGAAGCTGAAAACCCCAACTATCTGTATATAATATATTTCATAGAGATCATGTAACAATCCTTATACAAATCTGATCATATCAAGCTCTCAGTACAATACAATCGCTACACACTAATCAGGCCCGATCTTGCAAATCCTTGCACTAATATTTGCCACTTGCTAGCCTGCCTCTATTGTGAAATCCCTACTGAAGAATGGCTCTGAATGAACTTGAATTTCTCCAGCCTTTCTCATGCAATCCTCATTGGCATCTCCACTAAGTGTTGGATGCAATCAATGCATCACTATAGTCACACCTGCTCTTTCACCTATCTCTCCACTGGTCTCCACTGAAACTACCATGCACTGTAGTTAACTGATGTATTCTTCAGTTGATTAATGAGTTATTATTTAGTGAATTAATTAACTAAATAATTCACTCCACTCTCACTAGCGTATCAATCAGCTAGACTAGATACAACTAGCTCAACTGAGTCTAACTGAGTTAAACTAAATACAACTCCACCAACTACTTCTCCAACTCCACCAAACTCTGTCACATGAGTTCTAACTGAAGTCCTCCATGCAATAGCTCCATTAAACCCTCACGAATAGTGTAATTCCTTCTGTCAGCTACTGTGCTACATCTGTGCACTTAACTGAAGTGCTCCAAGAGAATA
This sequence comes from Pinus albicaulis, assembly GCA_034641835.2. Lineage (NCBI taxonomy): Eukaryota > Viridiplantae > Streptophyta > Pinopsida > Pinales > Pinaceae > Pinus > Pinus albicaulis. The sequence goes on along the minus strand of CM076578.1, from coordinate 1,157,735,137 downwards.
AGATTATGTTTAGAGTCCAAATATTATTAAGAGCTAATAATATTCGACATATCTATTTTTAGACTGGTAGTCTAAAAATAGACTCTGCCCAATATGTCTAAAAATAGAAGTCCATCTATTTTTCCAACTTGACCAGCCATCCACAAATAACATCCTACAACTCATAGAATATGATGGACATGTCTAAATATAGACTTGCGCCAAGAATAGCCTGCGGGCCCACTTAGTGAAGGCGACTCTTTTCACTAAGCTCATCATCTTGTTGAATCTCAACAAAAAACTCCTTGCAATTTGTAATATGGAACGAGGCACCAAAATAAAGTTACCACACTTGATACGAATTTGAATGTTAGTTTTGTTGTGCTAATTTCATCTTCATAATTATAAATAAGTTGTTGATCATTTTCTTCATGTGGATAAGTTTCTTGAGGTGTTTGTGAGTGTTAAACAGGTTAATGTATTGAGTTTTCTGTTAAATTCATGAGCATATTAACATTATTATTTTTTTTGAAAAAAAGCAACAAAATGTATAGCAAATCATCAAATGATCCATTAACACATTGTTTTGATGAAGGAGTTCACCCCTCCTGGGTTACATCTACTTGGTCTGGCTTCCATGGTTTCGGCCTTTGTATTAGCTCAAAATGGAAAAAAAAGTGTTGTTTACAATCCTCTACTACTCCTGAAACCTACTCCAACATGCTAAGAATGTCCAAAATCATCTAGGATAGACTCTTTCTGAGCCTAATTTGGTCGAATTTTACAAAAGTTATGGCACAATTAGTTTGGCCTAGGAAATATCCTCCAAAACTAGAGAGAACTCCAATTAATCCCTCTAATTTTGGAGTTCCACTGCAAATTTTGGACTTTGCCAACTCTGTCGCTAAGATAAGTGCGGTTTAATTAACTGATAAGTGATGCTTACTTATGGGATAAGTCTTATTTAGCACTAAATGCATGTTTAACCAAATCCTGACTTAATGAAGGATTAACGTGTATTAAACATTGATTATGGTTAATAAGTGTGGTTTAAGGGTTAACAACACACCATTTGGTTAGGACTCCACCATAGGTCAAGGACAATGGTCACATTGTTAGGGGGGTGGCCCCCTCCTTCGCCCGACGGTGTATTTGTATGAATTTAAATATATAAAAATGGCATAGTCTTATAAGAACTGTTGGTGCTAGTGGTATGACTTAGGGTTTGTGTGGGGGAGGTCGCGGGGTCGACCCTAACCTCCGCCTGTCATCCGACATAAATTTTTCACCATAATATATTCTACATTTGACCATGAACTTATCAAATTTTTAGCATTTAGGAGGGGACACGTGGCAGCCTTCGAGCTAGCCACGTATCCTCATCTCATTGGTTCATTCCAAAACCAATGAAAATACAAAAAGTCACCCAACCAGCTGTTACACAGCATTTTTTCACTGTCCCTGCAATCCCCAACTCGCACATTGGAGGGTCATTTCTATGACCAATAAGCAGTGTCATGCTTTGAAAATACCATCCTTGCATCCCTTTTGATGAAATCAACATTCTTCTTGTTGACAATTCCCTAAGCAGAGCTGTAAAAATCCCTGTTTTTTCCTTGGCGCGAGTAGCCAGTTACACCCTCGCGCCGATAGAGAAATTTAACACTGAGCCCGCGCCAGTTGGCACCTTGTGCTAGTTAGACACCCATGCCAAGATGTTTATGGAATGTTTTTAAAAAATAGAGGTGGAGGTTCCATTCCAACCACCTTGAGGATGAGTCATTGGGAGTGGTTGAACTGAAACAACCATGGACTCCTTCCTTTGGTTAGTAGTTTCCACCTCCCTTGGAACTCTCCTAAAGGATAGGACTCCCTCCCACCTTTGTAGAGATCCCAACCTCCTCCTTTTCCTCTATAAAAGGAACTATCTCTTTTAGTAGAAACTAGCTAAACTGGGAGAATTATACATACTATAATTGAGCTGCTAGAGAAGATAGAATAGGAAGGAATTGCGTTCAAGAAGCTTGAGTCGATGACTTCTAAGAGAGCTTGAGTCTTTTCTGAATTCCCTTACCAACATTTGAGATGCGCTTCGCCTAAACCCCGCTGGAGGAGACCATGGCATCAAAGCATCGGTTGTACTCTTCATTCTATTCATTTATATACATGACTACTGCTTGGTTCCACTATTGTGTTATGATGTTTATTTGATGCGATATGTTTAGCCCTCTTTTACTGGCTAATAGTTATGAGTGAAACTATTATGTCATATGTTTTTCTTGTTCTTTGTCCTATGTGCAGGTGTCTGAGTGTAACAGCGAACGGATTGTGATTTTCCAATGCAGGAGCGAGAGGCCACTACTCTTTCTGTAACGAAAACAGCATTGGATTCAAGGTAGGTCAATCTACCATGTCCTTTTTTCATTCATTAAATAGGAAGCAACACTTTAGCGTGTCCTTTTGTTACTAGACCCACCCTAGGGCTAGAGGGATCGTCTCTGTCCGCAGAGAGTATTTACCTTCATAAAAAATTGGCGACTCCACTAGGGAATAGTGCGAGTTTTTTGTTTCATCCTGTTGGGTCAGTTTCGATTATTGGTTTAGTTATCTGTCTTTTTCTGGTTTTTTTGTTGAGTTTCCATCCTTTGTTTAGCTCCAGAGTGTCAAGGTTGACCTTTGCTCATTAGGTTATGGTTTTTCCTCTTTTTCCCATAGGTATCCAGCTTGGCGCAGTTTTTGTCTGGACAGTCACGCCAATTGGTGCAGGTTGCTTTTTTAGAACTCGCGCCAACCTCTGTATGGCACAAATTACAGCCTGACAGTCGTGCCAACCCCTGTAGGTTTTGGTTTGAACTCCTTAATGAGTGTTTTGGCCATTTTCTCTTGCTTCTGGGTTATTTTTTAGTGTGATTAATCCTTTAATACTGTGTTAACTACCGTAGACTCGTTTCCTTCAATCGTTTTTCCATTTTCTTGTCGGTGTCATTTAAGACCTTAGGGTTTCTAAGTTTTCTTGCACCCCAAGCCTTCTGTTCGAGAAAAAGTCACTTTAATTGTTATCAGTCTCATTTCGGGTCATTAGACTAAGTTTTTCCTGATCCTTTTGTTTTGTTGATTGAACGATCTTTTCGTTTTTTCGATTAGTACTTCTTCTTCAATACTTTGAGCATCAATTACTTTGCTTGTTTGGGTCACTTTGGGAAACTCACTTTTTCGATTGAAAGTTTGCTCCATTAGCTTGCATGTTTTTGTGTCTGTTTCGCTTTGGTTGAGCCATTCAATTTCAAAACCCTACATTCGCAAAACTCAAACTAGTGTTTATTTTTTTTCCATTGAATTAGTACAATGTGTGCTTCATTTCATTTAAAATTCAAAAAAAAAAAAATTTGCATTCTTTTGTTGCATCGAAAGTGAAGCATTCCTTTACATAACTAGAATATGTCAATCTACGAAGGAATTTCATTTTTGATTGATTGCATTAAGGGCATTAGAAGTTTTCTTCACATATTTTCCTTGCTTGCTTGTTTGAAAGATTTCTATCCTTCTTATAACTAGCATTCATCGAACTGAAATGATGTTCATTTGCATATAGTATGCATTTAGGAAGTTGAGCTCCAAATTCATTAGGGCCTGGAAATTGAAACATAATTCAAGATTAACTTTAAAATTTACTCAATGAACCTAAGGCAACATTGAAACCTAATGAAACATTTCTAGTGGTCTAGGCTAGAGATGTGTTCCAGCGTCTTAAAACCTAGTAGTTGTCTCTCGCCTTTTGGCTTCAGACATCGCTAGTACGAACTTGTGCTCCACGTACCGTCACATTTATAAAGGGAGACCCCTCTAGGTTGCAATCCTTTATCCATAGGAAGCAGAGTCTGCCGCCTTGTAACCATGATACACTGAAAATAGCATTCGGGGAGACTACCTACACGTACGTCAAGTCCTTGGTCATTTCTGTTTCATTTGATCGCCAAGGTGTATATGGCAGTTCACGAAAACCTGGTACACCCTCTTGCTTAGAATTCCTAAGAAGTCATTTCGATCTTTTCTTGACTCCTTAAACAAGATAAGAGATCATCGAGCACTTGTCCTTTCACGCTCGTTTCAAATTGAAAGTGACTAGAGTCATCTTTTTCCTGTTTCTCGACTCATAAAACATGAAACAGTGAATTTGGTTTCAATTTTATAAAATTAATCACCTACGATTACACGCCCATTAAAAGTTTCGTGCTTGGCCTGATTGATTTCTTTGGTTCTTGTTTTGGCACCTTCGATTGGTTATCTCTTTTCCTTCCTGTTTTGATATACAGTCAAAGTGGCGGAACATCCAGTTTCGTCGTCCTCACTGCCTCCTAGTGGTGGTTCTTTTCCAGATGTTTCTTTCGAAACCCCTCAATCCACTAGGTCTGTCGAGTTCTGACAGTTGATTCTACCGGCTATCCAACCCCTTGCTACTCGATCTCCACCTGACGATCCGTTTGAATTCCATTGGCCTCCTTCAAGTGCTTGGTGTGGTTTTGGGGAAGAAGGAGAATTTCCTCCTCTTACGTCTGGATCGCATATTGTTTCTACTGTAGTACCTCCTAGTCTCGTAGTATTTTCGAAGATCTTACGGCAAACTCAGATATGGATTCCTCCAATTCTGTTGGCAGTGAAGGAATGCCTGTTTCCATAGGAGAATATCAACTCTTCCCTTAAGATCTCTCTCGTGCCTCCACCCAATCTTCACCACCGTCTGTCTCACTTCCGCTTGGATATAAATCCTTGAGTCAGATCATATATGGCGTTGCCTCCATTACGCAATCTAGTACAGTAACTCCTCCTCCGAGTTCGGTCCTACCTTCGTTGGGGATATCACCTTTGACTACTAGTTCGTCGGTTACTGTCACACCTGTTCCAGTTCAACCAACGGTTTGTGTGGCTTCTAGTTCGGTTTCCACTCCTCCTATGATTCCTGATGGTCTTACTTTTGAAGAATATCTGTTGGCTATTCAGCAGCAGAGTTCTTAGGGTTCTCAGCAGTCTCAGGCTCCTTCTAATCCTTTATTCCATCACTATGATGTTGTTGGTAATCCCATATATATATATATATATATATCCACACCATTACGATGAGTGTGGCAATCCGGTATATTTTCCTCCCATTGATCCTTATCAGGCTGTTTATGATCCTTATCAGAATGTTACTCATCTAGGACCTACTCTTCCTATGCAACCCCCTGGCTTCCAAGGAAAACCCTCATCGGGACAACCTTTAGCTCAGCAGGGCCCTGCTTCTAGTCCACAGGGACAACCATACGGTCCACAAGGCCAACCGCTAAAGGGACAGCCTTTGGTCCAACATGGACAACCCTCTGGTCTCTCAGGTCAACCTCTAAATCAACTCGGATCATATTTTGGTCCTGGGGGGGCAAGTCTATCCACCACAAGGACAACCTATTGCACCTCAATCACAGTCGCATGTTCGGTATGGCCCAAATGATGTGCAACCAGTACAACCCTTTGGTCCTTCTCCGGGTCAACCTAGTTATCAGGGACAACCTGGTCCGTCGCAGCCATCAGGCCAACCTTTCCCACAAGGTCAACCTAGTGGCCCTCAACAACCATTTCAACAGCCAGTTCAACCAGCTCAGCAGTCGTTGCAACATGTCCACCAACAGATTCCTTCGTTTCCACAACCAGTTTTACTTGTTTACCCTGCTCAACCTGCTCCGCAAGGTCAACCTATACAACCGCAGGGCGCGTATTAACCTCAAGCTTCGTATCAACCAGTATATATTGCACCTCAGATTCCTTACCCTCAAAATCAACCTGTATATCAGCAACCTCAAAGTCGTACTTACATTCTGCAGCAAAATCCTTATGCTACTCAGCAAGGACCTCAGTGGTCTACTTCGACTCAATATCTTGGTCCTCAACCCCAGTATCAACTGAATTATCCTGTTTCTAATCCCTATGGTATGAATCCTTCGGGACAGAATGTATGGGGACAGAATCCCACTCGGACTGGGTGGAATGTACACACAGGTCCTTATCAAAGACCTCTGATGACTTTTAATACTTAATTACTGTTTCTTGCTACGTTAGAATTACCCGATGTGTTGAAGTTGACAAATGATCCTATTCTTCATAATCCATATTGGCCTCCAGTTCTGACCAAGATTCCTAATGATTGTCCTAAATTTGAGGGTAAACCTAGAGAAGACCCCCAAACGCATGTTATGACTTACCACTTGTGGTGTTCTTCTAACTCTTTGGTTGACGATTCTATTCATATCCATATTTTCCATCAAAATCTTACTAGTGTCACTGCAAAGTGGTACATTGAGCTGTCTCGTGGATTTTTCCAAGATTTCAATTCTTTGGCCATGGCATTCCTTACACATTTTTAGTTACCGATCCGCTATGAGACCAAGATGCATCTCCTCACTTCATTGAAACAGGACCAAGCTACTCATATCTCATATCATATTCATGAGTGGCGACGTCGTCATCGCATGATCAAATTTGAGATACCTGATTAGCTTCTGACTCATTGGTTCACTACCTCCTTTGTCAATCAGATTGCCAAAGACATTGCTATGGGGGCATGTGTAACCAAGGAACAAGCCATTTCTTACGCCCAGTACCTTGATCTCGTGTACTCTCAGTCTGGCGCACTATATGATATCTTGCTTGATGCTCCTTGACCTGGAACTTCTAAACCGTTAGAGACTCCATCCGTTGATGGTATTATTGGTTCCATATCGCAGACTTCTCGGAAGTCTCCTTCATCTAACTCTAGGAAGCAGAAGTCTACTTCTTCCATTAACGTAGCTTCTCAGTCAACTTATAATTCTGGAAAACCCGCAGAAGTGAATGTTGTTCAGGCCAATCCTACATATAACACTTCCAAAGGTAAAAATAAGGGTAAAGGTAAGGCCAAAGCCGATACCCTGAAACGGAATTCTCCAAAACCTCGTTCTGTTGATAGTTCTCAACGCAAACTGAAGTATCCTTGTTTTATTTGTGATGATGAGTACTTCACCAAGGACTGTCCTCGACGGTCTGAAGTGAGTCAATTTCTCAAAGGCACCCAAGGAGCTTCGGCCATTCTTAAAGAACCTTTCCCTCAGCAGACCCAAATGGTAGAAGACCCTCAGTCCTCTGCCCCATCTGGTTCGCAAGTGTTCATGATGAACGGTTCTACACTCGTTTCTATTGCTACTCGATCGAAAGATTATTCTTGTTCACGTTAGGCAGTGGGGAAAGAGATCGCTGATGGTCCTCCTCCTCCACCTATTTCTATCTCTCTTGAGATTGAACGGCCTAGCGCCGAATTTGTTGTGCGACCGCCTTCCAAAGGCGTACTCTGTAAGTCTTCGTACAATCCTAACGCCTGTGCCGCTCAGCATTACAATATTGTTGAGGATTTGGCTCAGGCACCATCCACGATTTCTATGTTAGAATTACTTTAGATTTGTCCGTCACAACGGAAGGCTTTGCTATCTGCGATAGGTGGGGTCGATCCTGCCGACACTAGCCTTCTTGCTTTCGATTTGGAGAATTTCGTCCCGCAACTCCCGCACCAAATTGCGCTCATCATTCAAGTTGGTATTAATGGTTTGAACATTCACCAAGCAGTCATGGACGAGGTTGAATCTACCTGTGTTATGTCATCTGCTTGTTGGAAAGCCATTGGTTCTCCAGCTCTCACCTCGTCACCCAATTCCCTTGAAGCATCTGATGGAAGAGAGTCTAAACCTCTTGGTGTTCTTGCTAGTTTACCGATCACATTAGAAGGGAAGGCAGTCAATTTTGAGGTCGAATTCATTGATGCTAAACTCAATTATAATCTTCTCCTCAGTCGCGGTTGGACTCACGCAATTCTATGTGTTCCGTCCACTCTCTTTCATGTTTTGAAATTCCCGCACAAAGGAAAGATTATTACTGTCGATCAATTTTCTTTTTTCACTTCTTCTTCCAATAACAATGTTCCGTATTTGGATAAGATTCCTACTCCCTACGAGAGCATAGGGCCAGGCCCTTTCAAGGATCGTGCCCTCATGGGTGTTTTCCCTCTTCCACCACCAAATATTGTTCAGGTTAACATTATTTCTTGCACCGATGACCCCTGGGTTATCCCTTCTCCTAAACAGATCGATTAGTTCAAAGATTCGATGGCATTGAGTCTGATTGAAATTGATTATTGTGAACTCATTTCCGCATCGGGCACTTCGTCCTATGATTCTGCTCCTTTGAGCGTGACTCTTGACATTTATTCTCAATCCCCTTGGCTTGGTGATTTTGATTCACTGGATCCTTTGAAAGAAGTGTTTCCTTCCGATGAGGCTATCATGGAAACCCTATCTCTCGACGATCTACCGTGGAACAATGGTCATCATCGTTCCTCGTTTCTACCAAGTCTCGCAGCCATGTCTACCTGTTTTGAGCGTTTTTCCTCTCAAGTTCCTTCTCCTCCGCTTCAAACACCTGTTCAGGTCCATGAAGTTTTTTCAGAAGGTAACTTGAGTAACATTACTCAGACAATGCCTATCGACATTTCCATTAAACCGGAATTGTCAAGAACATCCATATTGGGGTTACTTGTTATTCTGATGAAGTGCAAGTCTATACTAGCCTTTTCCGCGAATTCCGTGATGTCTTTGCATGGTCCTATGAAGAAATGCCCAGCATTGATCCTAGCAGTGTGGTACATGAAATTCCTACTTACCCCAATTCAAAACCTGTTCGTCAGCATCTTCGTCTGGTGCATCCTAGGAAAGTTGTTTCCATTAAGGCCGAAGTGGAAAAACTTCTCAAAGTTGGTTTCATTTATCTGATTCCATTGACCGAAAGGGTCTCTAATATTGTTCCTGTAGACAAGAATTAGGGCACTATTCGTGTCTGCGTTGACTATTGTGATATCAATCGAGCTCGTCCTAAGGATAATTATCCTACTCCCTTCATCGATCAAATCATTGACGACTGTGCCGGGAGCGAGATTTTTTCCCTTATGGACGATTTTTCAGATTATAATCAGATCAACATTATCCCGACTAATCAACACAAGACTGCCTTCATATGTCCTTGGGGCACCTTTGCATATAAGAAGCTTCCTTTTGGTTTGAATAATGTCGAGGCCACATTTCAGCGCGCGATGTCTTATGCCTTTCATGATATTTGCCACATCATTCAGCCTTACCTGGATGACCTTCCGGCTCATTTAGCTAAGCGTAGGGACCATCCTGACCACCTTTGTCAGATTTTTCTTCGTTGTAGACACTATAACATTCGGCTTAATCCACACAAGTGTGTCTTCTACATCGATTCCGGTAGAATCTTAGGTTTTATCGTTTCCAAAGACGGGATTTGCCTGGATCCTCTCAAGTTTGAGGCTATTATCAATATCCCCTCTCCTTCCTCATTGCATCAGTTGCAGCGTTTACAAGGGAAAGCTAATTTTCTACGCTGTTTTATACCTAACTATGCTGAAGTGGCTAAAATATTCACACGATTGTTAAAGAAAGGCGTTCCTTTTTATTGGGATGAGATCGCTCAGAAATCTTTCGATGCATTGAAAACATTGTTGGTAAATGCTCCTCTCCTTCACCCTCCAAATTATCATCATGATTTTTCCCTTTATTTAGCTGCCGCTTTCAGCACAATTTCCATGGTTTTGGTACAAGACAATGATGACGGTCATGAGCATGTTATTTACTACTTGTCTCATAACCTTCTCGACCCCAAAACACGTTATGCCTATGTCGAGAAGTTAGCGTTGGCTGTTGTTCAAGTCGTTCAACGTTTTCGTCATTATATTCTTTTGCGTACAATGATGGTGATTTCTGAATGCAACCCCATGACCTACATATTGTCTCAACAATTGTTGGGGGTAAAATAATCAAAGTGGATTGTTATCCTCCAAGATTTTGACTTGGAATTTACTGCTGCCAAGTCTAAGAAATCATTGGTCTTTGCTAATTTACTCTGTTCTCTCCCTTCCGACTTCGCTCCTTCTCATTCTAAGGAATCCTTTCCAGATGATTCACTATTCTTGATTAGCACCCTTGATCCTTGGTACGGTGATATCATCATTTATCTCCAGACTTCATCTTTTAGATCTGAGTTGAGGAAGGATGCCTGCCGACGCATCTTCCATCAGTCGCAACCTTATCGTATAGTTGGAGATACTCTCTATCATATTGGAGTCAATTCCATACCCCAGCGATGTTTGACTCTTGAGGAAGCCAAGAAAGCTCTGAATGATTGTCACATTGGCGCCTATGGTGGTCACATGTCTAGTTATGCTACTACACAGAAGATTCTTCGTGTTGGTTATTTTTGTCCTTCTATTTTCAAAGACTGTATTGTCATAATTCGTAAATGCCATGATTGCTAGATTTATCAATGCAAGTTGCGTGCACCACCCGTTCCTCTTCATCATGTCATTAACGTTGGTCCCTTTGCGAAGTAAGGCATCGATTTTATGACGTGTAACCCTCACTCGGCCAGGGGGCATTCTTATATTATCGTAGCCATGGACTACTTCACCAAATGGGCCAAAGCAATGCCTACACTTGCCACTGACGGTAAGACAGCTACTCAGTTCATATTCAATCACATTATTGCTAGGTTTGGTGTCCCTCAAGCCATCGTTACCGATCATGGTTTCCATTTTCGGCATTACATGGTAGCAGATTTGACTTCTAAGTTGGGTATGTGTCACGACAGCTCAACGCCGTACTACCCTCAAGGCAATGGCCAGGTTGAAGCTGTGAATAAAGTTCTTATCACGATGCTTCAACGTACGATTGGGATCCACAAATCAAATTGGAATCTCATGTTATTTTCGGCTCTTTGGGCATACCGAACCTCAGTTAAGAATGCAATCGGGTTCACTCCTTTCTAGTTGGTTTATGGCCTGGAAGATACTCTCTTGATTGAATGTGAAATACCTTCGCTCAAGTTGGTTGTTGAATTACTGCCGAATACTTCGCCAGAAGAAGAGCATCTCCTTTATTTAGAAAGGCTGGATGAAACCCGCAGCTTTGCTGCTCTCATTATTGAAGCACAGAAAAAGCGGATCAAAGCTAATTTTGATCAGTCAATTTCCCCTCATTATTTCGTTGAAGGAGACCTCATACTCCTATATGACCAAGCTCATGATAAGCTGGGGGCAGGAAAATTTCAACCTATGTGGCATGGGCCCTACATCGTTAAACGTGTGTTGAAAAATGGGGCCTATGAGCTAATTGACTACGAAGGTCATCCTCTTGAACAGCCCAGAAATGGGTTGTATCTCAAGAAATATTATGCATGAGTAATTCATGCGTAATAGGTTTACATAGGTGTTGTTTTCATTTTTTTACATGTTTTTTTTTGGTGTGCTTTGGGAGAGTTTTCCTGCTTATTGGGTTTTACTTATTATGCAGATGTCTATTACCCCTTATGTCAGTTTCATGGATGATGCTTCCCACAGTACCAGTAATTTGTCTTCGGCAGCCTGGATAATTTATGTTCCTACTGGTGAGTTGATAGATATGCAAGGTATTTGTCTAGGACAAACTACAAACAATGTCGTTGAATATAGCATTGTCATTGAGCTATTAACCAAGGCGATCGACCTCGGCATACACGCATTTCTTTAAATCTAGATTCACAACTTGTCGTTCTGCAACTCAATAATCATTATTCAGTTAGAAATCCACACATTCTGAGATTGTATTTATGTATTCATTTGTTGGAAAGACATTTTGATTTTATTACCTATCAACATATTCCTAGACGAATGAACACATTAACTGATACAGTGGCTAACATTGTATTAGATATACATTTGCGTAAATTGTAAAATCATCATCAAATGTAAAAGATCCATGTAGGGAAATAGATGTATATATATATATATATATATATATATATATATATATATATATATATATATATATATATATATATATATATATATATATATATATATATATATATATATCACATGTTTGCAGTCGTGTGCATCATAACTTCAAAAAAAAATATGTGTGTTTCTGTTACATCCCGAGACATCATGTCTCTCAAATATGCAGATAAAATAAAACCTAGGTGTCTAATCAGCATGGTGCTTGTGATAACATGTCACTGCCCATACTAGCTGCCTCAGAAAGTGGTGAATTAGACTGGGCACCCCTACGGTATGTCTCTAATAGGTGCGAGGAACATCGTCAAAACGTGCATAATCCGGGACTCCTCGTGTGATCCCCTCCAGGTTGCGCACTATCTCATCTTCCTCGCCACCCTCACCTTGAGGGTCGAAATCGTGAGGGATTCGCCCCGCTATCGGTGACATGCCGGCAGGTCTCTCAGGGCCAACATCTGCAATTACATGGATTTAATGTCAGAAAATGCATAAATAGAAAAATTATAATACTCATAAAACTTAAAAAATGAGTCTCACCCAAATCTTCATCCAAATCTTCTCCTTCCGTGAGTGGGAGGTCTGGATCATCAGTGAAATCTGTACCACAGTAGGGCCAGTCCTCCACTACAATCAGTTGTTGGCGGAGCCAATCAAATAATTCTGGTCTCCAGGACATCTGTTGACTGCCCCCTGCCCTTGGCATCAGAGCTGCGCATCAAGCCATCCGTGGTTCTCTCACTGGTGGTGTCGAGACTATGACCTCCTATCGTTGGAAAATGGGTAGTCGTTCCAAGAAGAACGATACAATAATAGATCCATAACCAAATTGTTTCAATTTGGACTTCTTGCATTTTGTTAGCTGTCACTTCATGTTTATTGTCACGGCCTCTGCCTAGTTTTAGATGGTCGGTGCCAAGCAGACTACAGCATGAAGCAAATGTGTCTTTGTTGCTTCATGCGGTGCTTGTGACCCCACAGCTTGTGTGATGGTATGTAGCACCACTCGTAGTGTCAAATCTGGGATAGTTTGAATATCAAATTTCCCACTATTTGTTCCCTCCCATGCTCCTGGACATACCCTATCTATCACCATGGTCATGTTTTCCATGCAAGGCCGGGGGCTAATTAGGATTGGTGCTGCTTCTCTCCGCAATAATCCTGTGATGAAATACACGTTAGAGACTTCAATCTCAAGTTCTTGATCCTGAAGGACGAACTTCTCTTGATTTTCATCCCATATGCTGACCAGATACTGTAATAACTCCGGTTGGGCTCGGAGACATGGCATTAAAAAGAATTTTTTCAGACCACAGTTTCTAAGAGCTTCCATGACTCTCTCATTTTCCATGGCTAGCTCATCTTCTTCGCTATGTTCTCGTTCTTTCCATTCAATGGCCATTTTGCTTCTTTCTGCCTGCGAACACATTCATATGAGTAGTAATAGTCAATTTTGAACCTTAAATTTGTGAATAATTGGGTATTTGATCATCATTTTGCCTAAAAATGGTTTGCGTTGTTGGCGAGACTGTTTCACAAACAGTTGCGCTAATGGGCGCGCCCAAGTGTAAAAAATTGGGTTGTTGGCACGACTCCGTGCCCGAAACCCATGCCAACCATCGTGCCCTAATTTTTGCATTTCCTCCCCCAAAATTCGAAATTGAAAATTGCAGATAGTAAGAAATGACTTAAAATGACGAGACAGATCTCGGCTCTTACCTGGAGCTGAAATATTTGCGTTTGGTCTGTTGGATCAGCCGCTATCGTCACCGCAAGATTGCACAGTGAAATGGGTAACTATTGCTCCACAAGAGGTAAAAAGTTAAAAGTAATTATTTTTACCATTTTTGGCATTTTATAACTTTTTCACAACCCTAATTAGGTTTTAAGAAATGTTTTTCGATTATTTTATTATGTTATTTTCAAGAAATGGGTTTTACACATGTCTCTTGTGCAACAACAGGTTTTTCATGTGACAATGATTAAGTAACGAGTTATATTTTATACTTTTTCGGACTCGGTAAAAATACGAAAAAGTCACTACTGGTGTCATCTTTCAACTCTTTTCTGACTCTCTAAAATTGAAAATATTGCCGAGATTCTTGTTGTTTTGAACTCGTTAAATGGCTGCAAAACGATATCTACCCAATATATGTTTAACCCTTTTTTGGGTTGGGATGGATTATTTACGAAAAAGGAATACCTTAGCCTATTGTGACTAAGAGGTTCTCTCAGACACAATTTTCTACCTTTTCGGACCTGTGAGACTACCTACGAAAATGGATTGCTGGAGTTTTCTTTTCTGCCTTCTTTTTAAACTCTCTACACATGAAAAGATGTCGAGTTCTTCCTTTGTCAGACTCGTTAAACCCTGATGACATCGAACTTTGTCACCATGACGTTATTCGAGTTCCTCCTTCCTAGGGCTCGTAAAATGTACTAGGTTGGATTTGTTCGAAGGAAAAACTTACAGTGTAAGCATATGCTATCCCCTTCAAGCTTGTTTTAAAAAAATGATTGGGGTACTTGCCAGAAATGGTGGGGGAAAATGGAACCAAGTTTTAGTTACGTTGGTAGTATGTCGCTCTTTAACATGGCACTTGTCTGCATTTGTGTCGAGTTAGGGACATCTCATTTCGTCATTTTTGCCTCCATGGGTTTGGGTAATCTCTTTTTGACCTCTCATCTGCTCTTTGCCATGTCGTCATGACCTTAGATCCTTTGATGTCAAATACTACCAAATCCAGTGTCGTGCTGTTGATATGTTCAAGAGAAGTTTTCCTCTACAGTTGACAACCTTCCTCTGATCTCTTGTTGGTCTTGATCCACTTTCATCATGTTCCTCTGTCTTGTGTCGATGATGTGGGGAACATTGACCCTCCTTCGACCAGGTCACTTCCTGTCGACTTCAGCTCATTATCCAGGAATTTGATCTCGAGACTCCCTTCTGGTACCTTGGAGCCTGCATGCCTCAATGGCAGGTTTTTCACATTCGACGCAAGTGTTACACATTATTTTGTCACCATGACATTTTACTGTCTATATGGGTTCATCAATACCTATATAATGCTCACTTATAAGTCTACAACCCTAAAATTTTCTAGACCAAGTCCTGAATTTGGAGAAAAGCTTGTAAAAATCATAAAAACACTTGTACCGCACTTTTCCTTAGCTTTACCTGTGGCACCGCACCCTTTTGCTCTTAAAACTGCGGAGCCGACCACACGTTTTCTTCATTAAAAGTGCAAACCCCTATAAAAGTTAAATTGAAGGCAAAAGTAAATTCTAGAAGCCTAGCTGGTTGAATATTCTCCCAACTGGAAGCTTCTAGAAGGCGTTATCCAATCGAAGCCTTACTCCCTCCATTCATCATGAACATTCATTCCTTCATAAAAGGAGCCTATTCCTTGGTCTTTGGAACTTAATCCCTTGATAAGAGGACTCTATCCCTTCCATTTTGGAGCTATAACCACTTTCCTTCTCCTATAAATTGAAGCTTTGGTTTAGTCTCAAGGGTACATGTTGATATATGTAAAACTTCTCTATCCATTTTGTATACACTTAGTACTTTCTTTGTACTGGTAGCTACGATAGAGAAGGGAAATGCTGAAGAAACATACTCTTTGTGATAGTTGTTATCCATGCGAGAAATATTACACACTTGTATTTAGGCTGGTTCAAAGAGTGGAAGGGCTTGTCAGACCAAAGGAAAATGCTTGTTCCGGACCCTGGAAGGACCTGTACGACATCAAGGTGAATTCGGTTGTAAGACTCCTTCTTTTATTTAAAGATAATACAAATGGATCCTGTTTTCTCAATAAGTTGTTTATGTGTTTACTTGAATGACTTATTTCTTAAATTCCTTGATCATTAAGATAGATTTATGATTTATGAATTAGTATATTGTGCAGGTGCTTTTGATTCTCTTCCATGTCTTTGATTGCAGGTCTTAAAAGGTGACTTATTTGGAGCGACGAGAAGGAAGAATACAACTAGCATTGGATCACAGGTAGGTCCTTTCTTCATCATAGAAAATTCTAAATCATACATAATCCAGAGAAAGTAGTTCACATTTGTCCTGTTTGTTTTTAGCTATCCTTGTGATACTAGGGAGATCCTTCTTGTCCGCGAGAACAATTTATCCGCCTAACAAAATCGCGATTCCACTGGAGATCTTTCTTGAACTTAGTTTTCTTTTTATCTTTGAGTTTGACTTATGAAAGTATTTTTCTAATTTTGATTAGTCTACACTGGGTTGGGCAATTATTTCAGTAGAATCCTTGAAAAGTACTTTAGAATTTTTTATTTTTCTTTATGTTTTCTGGTCTCTGCACTTTTTCTTTGAAAGCAATGTGGTAACCTCCTTAGTCTCTCTGTGTAAACAGTACGGTACCACACCTTTTTATACTGAAACCTGCAGACCCAAAAAAAAAAAATTTAAATTTAAGATGCCCTTTTCTGGAACCAACTTACATGATTCTCTGTATTTTCCCAGACTTGTCTTGACTGTCAAAAGCCTTGTGTGAATTTATTTTCAACAATTTTACAATCTCATCAGTCTTCGTTAAGTTAATTGGGTGTTTTGAGTTTCTTTTTTGGAGAAATTCTTAATTTGATTT
The DNA here is from genome assembly GCA_034641835.2 of Pinus albicaulis. NCBI lineage: Eukaryota > Viridiplantae > Streptophyta > Pinopsida > Pinales > Pinaceae > Pinus > Pinus albicaulis. The sequence continues at coordinate 1,157,718,643 of CM076578.1, read as the reverse complement.
CCTTTGGTCATTACTTCGAGGTTTGTCTCAGTCTCTTAATTTCCTTTGAGTGTTTTTAATTTTTGACCTTTGGAACTCTCACCCAATGTTCTTTACTTACACTTGATTGGTTCTTTAGATTACATTAGAATCATATTGTGTTTGAGAATTCTCTTGCATATATTACATTTGCATAATTAGAATTCTCATTTTCAGAATATGAATGAAAAATGTGCATAGATTACATTTGCATACTTTTCAAGTGAATTGTGCATAGATTACAACTGCATAGTTTACATTCTGAAAAATCAACTGTAGATTTAGATCAGTTTCTTTGATTTGAATTTACATGTTTTTATGCTTGTTTTAAAAACACAAAAATAAAAAATGGAATTGATTAGAATTAGTTTTTCGTGATGAAATTAGTGCATTAGAGAATTTGTTACATTTTCTCTTATTTATCAATTTTTGCATTGTTGGAAGTGAATGGAAACTCTCTCCTTACTTTAGTTAGGATTCATCGAATTGAAAATATTACATTATCATATTCGATTGCATTTAGTTTTGGGTCAAGTCATAACACCATTGGTTTCATATCCATTTACCCTTTGAGTAATAACAGCCCAAATAACACAGCGCTTAATAAAATTCATCTAGTAATTTTTACATTTTTAGGGCTCTTTCCACCAATCTAGCTCAGGATTAGTGCTTTGGAATAGGTTGTAGTTAACTTTCCAAAGCAATTAAACAAACAGTAGCATCTTGCAGTAGGAAAAATTCCCATTGTTGCATGTATGCTCTGGGAAGCCCCTCCTAAAGGAGTCAAGCACAAGATCATATCCGAACCAGTGAGGTAATCATACCTATCTCATTGGGAAAGATAGGAGATTTGCACATATTAAAAATGGTAAACCTCGGATAGACCATTGTTGAGGAGCCTGGGGTCACTTGTTGGTAAACCTTGGATTATGTCAAGGAGCCTTCAAGGGGATTGAGCTAGTTACTCTGCCCTTGTGTGTATGTTGGATCGTATACTGTTCCCCCAGGTATATTTGTTCCCATTGGTGACTTTAGTGGCCATAATATTTAGGTTTTTTCCCAAGGTGACGGTGGAGGGAAGGTCCCATTGTACCTGGAGAAGACGTTTACTAGACTCACTTGGACTCTCCAGATGGTTCTCTTCACTCGAGATGGTTTAAGTGGAGAAACTTGAACTGGTCTGTTTCATTAAACAGGTTGTTAGGGTAACTTTTCCAACCGCCATTTCTACATTAAAATTCTATGATGTTGGATTTCATCACCAACTAGTGTTTTTAGTGTGGGAATCCATTGTTTGTGCATGGTTTGACTCTTAGATTTGATAGCGTGTGTTCATTTGTTTGTTTACTTTTTAGAGACCATAAGTGTGAATTGTGAATTGTTAAATTTTGTTTTTTAATTGTTGATAAAATTCACTGAAGTTGAATCTAATGGCAACTATTCCGAAATTTACCAACCAAGGAACCCCTCTTAACGAGAATCCTAGTACTTTTCCTTGCTTTGGAAATGTCAGTCCTCCTTATATTGCTACATTGTAATTACCTGGATTTACATTAAGTTTACCGATATGGTTCTTTTCAACTTTTTTGGCCCCGAATACTCAAATTGTTCCACCTCAACCAAATGCTTCACCTCAACAGAGTTCACCATCTCAACATCACCAACCTCATGTTGACCCTTTACCTTCTTCGCCCAATATTTCTTCCTCCCTTTCTTTCTCTTCGCTTGGTAAAAACCTTGACGCTAGTAACTAGGTGGCTAAGAATAAGAAGAAAGGGAAGAAGAAGAAGAAGCAAGATAAGAAAGATGTCAACTAGCTAACCATGGCTGTAAGTGTTAGTAATGTTGAGAAAACCTCCAACATGCATCGTAAACCCAAATACCCTTGCAAAATTTGTAAGGGTGACCACTTCCTTATCAATTGTCCTGGTATTTCAAAGGTCTTGGAAGTATGGTCAGAAAAATCTCATCAACTTTCTGTTGATCCATCAACCAGTGATTGTCAGGTTCCTGGGAAAAAGGGTAAAGTTAGGTTTCCTTGTACGTTATGCAAAGGGAGTTATCAAACTCACATTTTCCGTCACATGGATGAAGCCTCAAAATTTTTGAAACCTTACTGTTCCACAGCAAGAACTTCCAACTGGTTACCGTAAACTTTCTCCCAACCTACCGTCAACTGACGAAGTGATTGATCTAATTCCAAGTACATTCAATCCTACTCTTCCATCAAAGAGTGAAACTGATATCACTCTGGTTGATGATCCATTAGTTGATCAAATGGTCGATTTGATTTTACATTTGGTTGATCCCATTCTCCCTGTAGAGAGTGAAATTCATACTACTCAAGTTCTTCTTATTACATCAGATTCTTCTACGCTAGGGGGAATTTCACCTATTCCTACAGAACCCCCTCCAAGTACTGAGGTCTTTTCCTTTGATTGGAATAGACTGACAGAACCTCGTCTTCCTTCCTCCATCCCTTTCCAAATCGTTGTGAAGGCTTGTGGTAAGAATGTACGCCACACACATGTAGATTAAGATGCTTCTGTTAGTATTTTATCCTCAACTACTTGGCAAGCTTTGGGTTCCCCTCAACTTGTGCCTGTTACGTAGAATCTGTCAGCTTTTAACAGAACCATTAGTGAACCTTTAGGGATCCTTCCTAAGTTTCATATTACCTTGGAAGTTAAAACTGTCTGTATTGATCTTATGGTAGTTCGAGGCCCCTTGGATTTCAATTACTCCTTGGGCGAGACTATGTCTATGCAATGAAAGTTGTCGTATTGACACTCTTTCACGTTATGTATTTCCCTCACAATGGAAACATTGTGACTATTGACCAACTTTCATTCACTAGTCTTGATCCGATTACCAATAATCCGACACCCCTAAATGTTCCTTATACTGAAGTGGTATCTACCCCGCCACAGGTTAATTATGTGGCAATCGGTCCCATGTTTTCAATTACCAATGCAAGCAAGCCTTTCACTATTTGCTCAACTTCCTTTGTCTTAGATCCAGTAATTGACATGGAAAACTCTATGGGATTATTTGAATGTGATTTTCCTATCCCTTTTGAGTCCCTTGACATGTTTTCCTTCCAAATAATTGTTCTTCCATCTAATGAAGACCTTTTGGAAGCCATCATCGAGATGTGTCCCTTGACATGTCTTTCTTCCAGTTGGAAGCCATGACAAGGTCACTAAGAGGAAAGTTCCTTTTACTGTGTCAACCTCATTAAAAAATGAATCAGTGGGTAATGAGGAGAGTTTCTTTTACTGTGTCAACCTCGTTAAAAAATGAAACAGGTGTCCATGAGGATGGTTCTTTTACTGTGTCAACCTCGCTAAAAAATGAAACAGGTGTCCATGAGGATGGTTCTTTTACTGTGTCAACCTCGTTAAAAAATGAAACATGTCACCATGAGGATGGTCATTTTCCTGTGTCAACCTCGTTAAAAAATGAAACAAATCCTCTCCTAGTCAAGTCGAGTCTTTCATCTTATCTCGTAAATGCACCTTCATTCCATCCGGCTATTAGTAACTAGTAGTCTTCTTAGTTGAATGCAATGAAGCTTGGGGTGCATGTGCTCTAGCAAGTTATGCTTGGGGGGCATTCAAACTTATCTCAAGCATGATTTTTCCTTTATTTCAAGCTTGTGTAAAAATGAAACAAACCCATTCTCAAGCACAATTTTCCTACGTTTCAAGCTTGTGTAAAAATGAAACCACTTTCAAGCATGATTTTTCCTTTGTTTCAAGCTTGTGTAAAAATGAAACAAACCATTTTTCAAGCATAGTTTTCCTACGTTTCAAGCTTGTATAAAAATGAAACCTATCTTGAGTCCATTTCGGTTATTATTTTCAAGACTCGTTAAACTCATGAAAATCCTGAGATTCTTTTGCTATTCTTTTCATGCTCGTAAAACGTACATGAAAATGTCGAGTTCTTTCTGTCTTTTCCTGCTCGTTAATTAAATTCAAAGTCGACCATATGAGTACACTTTTTATCACTTTTTCAAACTCGTTAAAACTTATGAAAAAGCGAAAACCATGAGTACATTTTTATCCCTTTTTTGAACTCGTTAAAACTTATGAAAAGGTGAAAACCATGACTACATTTTTATCCCTTTTTCGAACTCGTTAAAACTTACGAAAAATCGAAACAAGATGAGTATACTTTTATCCCTTTTTCAAACTCATTAAAACTTACGAAAAAGTGAAACAAGGTGAGTATACTTTTATCACTTTTTTGGACTCTTGAAAATTACTAAAAATCGAAACCCTGGAGTTCTCTTTTAAGTCCTTTTCAGACTCTCTAAACATGAAAATATTGTCGAGTACTTGACTATTCGAACTCGTTAAAGGAAATGAACAATATTCCCTTCAGTATAAGTTTTCCCCTAATCCAGACTGAAATGTACTATTTACGAAAAAGGCATACGTTGACTAATCATGGTCAATAGAGTTCTCTCCTGTATTATTTTATCCTTTTTCGGGCTTTGGAGACTAAATTTACGAAAAAGTACACCCACAGAGTTTCCTTAAGTTTTTCTTTTAACTCCCTAAAATTGAAAAACACCAAGTTTCTCCTATACTGGACTCATTAAAACTAAACAGTAAAGCACCTTTCGATTACAAATAGGAACAAACCACTCCTTCTTGGGGTTCAATTTTATACTAAGTTGGACTCATCTGAAGGATGAGCTTATATAACAAGCAAATGTTATCCTCCTCAGGATTGTCAAAAATAAAGAGGTACTTTCCATAAATGGTGGGGGAAAAAGAGAGAAAATGAATCCAGTTGTTAAACTTTGTTTAAAAGTAGTATACCACTCTTGAACATGACACTTTTTGTCACACTTTCACCTGGGTTGGGAAAATCCTTTGCCTATCAGTTAATCAAACCATATTGAAAGTCTTCAGTTGGTTTCTGGGTATTAGCTTAGGTCAATTGTTACCAAACCATCTGCAGTGTCGTTATGTGTTCAAGAGATAGTTCAAATAAACCATTCATTTTGCAAACATTTGTCTCCATTCGCGTTGACCATCCCTGAGTCAGTCCTTGCCAAATATTTCTACAAAAATTGATCTAATGGTTTCGTGTCGTAGGCTTTCCTATGACGGATCACTTTCTATCAACGACAGCATATCATCTAGGAAGCTGATCTAGAATCCTTCAGTACCTTGGAATCTGCATGCCTTAATGGCAGGTCTCTCTCTTTCAACGGCAAATTAGATCATTGATCTTCGATCGAATGATTCTGTGAAGTGTTTGACTTCAAATCATTTATTCACACTTCATGGATTGTACTGAGTACTTTGAGAGCCATTTTCATTATTGGTGGTTTCTCTCACACTTGTTAACATTTCACATCATTGACTGGTAATCAAGTGGTTTCTACCATGTTCGACTTCGACACAATCAATCGCATGGATAGAATCGTACTAGTTCGGGTAGCAGAAATCAAGACCCTATATCTAGTTTCCACCATCCAAGCTCCGAGGAGTTTTATTATTCATTATGCAGTAGACTATTCAAGACAGATGGATGCGTCCATACTATGTCTACTATTGATGTAATATTAAAATCATTTCTATATCATAACATTTCAGTTAAGTTTTGATTTAGTTAGTTTTTTCTCCGAGTATGGGAATGCCTACCTCAGCGATGATATAAATATATGTTTGCATTGAATGTTTTTACAGGTTCCAAATAGCATCCACAAGCCAATCCTCAGAATGATAAAGCACTTCACTCTTCGAATTATCTCAGACTTCGCATTTTAGGGGGGAATCTGTTACACATTATTTTGTCACCATGACATTTTACTATCTATATGGGTTCATCAATGCCTATATAATGCTCCCTTAGAAGTATACAACCCTAAGATTTCCTAGACCAAATCCTGAATTTGGAGAAAAGCTTGTAAAATTCATAAAAACACTTGTACCGCACTTTTCCTTAGCTTTACCTGCGGCACCGCACCCTTTTTCTCTAAAAACTGTAGAGCTGACTGCACGTTTTCTGCATTAAAAGTGTGGACCACTGTAAAAGGTAAATTGAAGGTGAAAGTAAATTCTAGAAGCCCAGCTGGTCAAATATTCTCCCAGCTGGAATCTTCTAGAAGGCATTATCCAGTCGAAGCCTTACTCCCTCCATTCATCATGAACATTCTTTCCTTCATAAAAGGAGCCTATTCCTTGGTCTTTGGAACTTAATCCCTTGATAAGAGGACTATATCCCTTCCATTTTGGAGCTGTAACCACTTTCCTTCTCCTATAAATTGAAGCTTTGGTTCAGTCTCAAGGGTACATGCTGATATATGTAAAACCTCTCTATCCATTTTGTATACACTTAGTACTTTATTTATACTTGGTAGCTATGATAGAGAAGGGAATTGTTGAAGAAACATACTCTTTGTGCTAGTTGTTATCCATGCGAGAACGATTACACACTCGTATTTAGGCTGGTTCAAAGAGTGGAAGGGCTTGTCAGACCAAAGGAAAATGCTTGTTCAAAACCCCAGAAGGACCTATACGACATCAAGGCGAACGCGGTTGTAAGACTCCTTCTTTTATTTAAATATAATACAAATGGATCCTGTTTTCTCAATAAGTTGTTTATGTGTTTACTTGAATGACTTATTTCTTAAATTCCTTGATCATTAAGATATATTTATGATTTATGAATTATTATATTGTGCAAGTGCTTTTGATTCTCTTCCATGTCTTTTATTGCAGGTATTAAAAGGTGACTTCTTTGGAGCGACAGGAAGGAAGAATACAAATAGCATTGGATCATAGGTAGGTCCTTTCTTCATCATAGAAAATTCTAAATCATACATAATCTAGAGAAAGTAATTTACATTTTTCCTGTTTGTTTCTAGATATCCTTGTGATACTAGGGAGATCCTTCTTGTACGCAAGAACGATTTATTCGCCTAATTGCAAGGTTCACATCATTGACCTTCGATCGAGTGATTCTGCGGATGTTCGACGTCAGATCATTGTTCACATTCCGCAGATTGTACCTTTTTTACCTTGAGGGCCATCGTTAACATTGGTGGTTTCTCTCGTGTCTATTAACGACTTTCATCATTGGCTGGTAATTAGACGATTTTCCTGCATGTTCGACTTCAGCTCATATATTCGCATGCTCAAAATTGTACTTGTTCGGGTCGAGATGGAGTGCAAGACCCTGGGTTTTGCCTGATAAACTCCAGGTTACAGATTTTTGTGGATTATTATGACTTATTGCATAACTCTCTTGATTGGATGGTTGTGACCATACCTGAGTTTATTTATTGATCCTTCCTACTAGATGGTTGTGTCCATACCTCGGATCTTAGTTTTTATATACTCTATTATGGATGGTTTCGCCCATGCCACATGATTCATGTATCACAGATATCAGTTGTATTTGTAATTGCAGGTCTTCCAATAGTGGTTTTTGGTTCGAATGTGTTCTCATAAAGCATTTCACCCCTCCCTCTCTCTTGGACTTCATGCTTTACAGGGCATCTGTTACATAGCATTTTGTCACTGTCCCTGCAATCCCCAACTCGCACATTGGAGGGTCATTTCTGTGACCAATAAGCAATGTCATGCTTTGCAAATACCATCCTTGCATCCCTTTTGATGAAAGCAACATTCTTCTTGTTGACAATTCCCTAAGCAAAGCTGTAAAAATCCCTATTTTGCCTTGGCGCGAGTAGCCAGTTACACCCTCGTGCCGTTAGAGAAATTTAACACTGAGCCCACACCAGTTTGCGCTCTGTGCCAGTTAGACACCTGCGCCAAGCTGTTTATGGAATTTTTAAAAAAAATAGAGGCGGAGGTTCCATTCCAACCACCTCGAGGATGAGTCATTGGGAGTGGTTGAACTAAAACAACCATAGACTCCTTCCTTTAGTTAGTAGTTTCCACCTCCCTTGGAACTCTCCTAAAGGATAGGACTCCCTCCCACCTTTGTAGGGATCCCAACCTCCTCCTTTTCCTCTATAAAAGGAACTATCTCTTTTAGTAGAAGCTAGCTGAACTGGGAGAATTATACATACTATATTTGAGCTACTAGAGAAGATAGAATAGGATGGAATTGCATTGAAGAAGCTTGAGTCCTGTCTGAATTCCTTGACCAACATTTGAGATGCACTTCATCTGAACCCCGCTGGAGGAGACCACGACATCAAACCATCGGTTGTACTCTTCCTTCTATTCATTTATATACATGACTACTATTTGGTTCCACTTTCGTTATGATGTTTATTTGATGTGATATGTTTAGCCCTCTTTGATTGGCTAATATTTATGAGTGAAACTATTCTGTCGTATGTTGTTCTTGTTCTTTGTCCCATGTGCAGGTATGTGAGCGTAACAACAAACAGATTGTGATTTTCCAAGGCAGGAGCGAGAGGCCACTACCTTTTCTGTAACGACGACAGCGTTGGATTCAATGTAGGTCAATCTATCGTGTATTTTGTTCATTCATTAACTAGGAAGCAACACTTCAGTGTGTCCTTTTGTTACTAGACCCACCCTAGGGCTAGAGGGATCGTCTCTGTCCGCAGAGAGGATTTACCTTCATAACACCAGCAACCAACCATGAAGTGACACTTGTCATAGAGTCATTGGGAAAATTGAAGGAATATTCCCATAATATTCTTATTTGCTGACTATGCTACCATATATCCTGTCATTTCTACAAAATTTTTAGTTATTTAGGAAAAATAATAGCAAGCTCTATCTTCCCCATACAGAGTCATTTTTCGACGAAACGAATTACGACGGATTCCTGGTGATGAGAAATTCACGGTCGTTTAGGTTTTGATCGATTCTTAGTAATTCCATTTTTAAGCTTAACATTAAGCACTTGATCATTCCTCCCCACAGCCTTTTGGACCCCAAAAGCTATTTAATTACTGAACATGTGGATGAGGGTACAGTTCCCTCACCCTTCTAGTCTCAATCCACTAGAATTTTCCCATTTTCATCAAATTGAGCTTTTCACAAATACTAATATTTTTCCTTGACTCTTGAGACCCTCTCTTGCCGTTGTAGACACCGTCATGCTAAAATTTCCCTGAATTTGCAGAGCAGCAAGTTGTCCTTGCAGAAACAAACTTGTTCCCACCTCATTCGTCAATCAAAGGAAACTTGAAAACTGTCTCACCTTGAACACTGCCTTCATGGCGATTCTTAATTGATCTTGCTTTATACTTGCGTCGACTTTTTACCAAGTGTTTTCGCCATTTCCATGTACCTTTTTGAAACCAAAAACAATCCCTTGTGGAACCTATGCCTTCTTTGCCAAATTGCTTTGGCGCTTTCTATTTGACCTTTGCTCTATCTTTCACAAACAACTTGTTTCCAACATTTCTCAACATTGATGTTGACTACTACAAATCTTTCACATCTTGTTTACCTCCTTTCAAAGGAAACCTATTAGAGTCGTGAAACATATTATTAAAAGCATAAGAAACTTAAATGAAATCAAATTGTTCATTTGATGCATATTTTTTAAAGGTCTCATTCAAAATATCTCTATGCTTGATCATTAACAAAGTCAAATTTTGATTTGAATTCACTATTCTCTTCATTTCTCCTGCATGTATAAGAGACAAAATTATTTTCTTCTTATGTGCTCTAACTATGTACTAAATTCCATCCTTAAACAAGTGATACTTATTCTCATGGCAATGAAATACTGCTTTCCTATCATAAAGATAAGTACTTCCCAAAACAATACCTGAAATATCAAGCGGCACTACATCAATTTCAACTTCCTGAATAATGTTTGAATTGATTTCAAACCTTAGAATGCACTTCCTTGTTACGTGCAAGTTTCCATTTTTTCATATCCACCCTTAAGGATAAGTTCTTGGATGTATAACAGTTTCAAGGTTTAGATCCTTAACTAAGCCTTCGAAAATCAAATTAGCTTGAGAACCACTATCAAATAGTGTGTCTATATTGCTATATTTAGAAACGACTCTAATGTGAAATAGTTAAATTCTTGTATCTTCATCTTGAGTTACATTGGAACAACTTGAAGAAATAGTGCTTGCTATGTTCTTACCTTTCAAACCCATTGTTGTAATATTGGTTTCATCTCCTGAATCTGAACCTAGGTCATGTTCAATGATTGCAAAAGTTTTCTCTTTCTCTTTGGCTTTAAATTTGTTTGGCTTAAATTCTAGATGGAGTTTCCAACAATGGTCTTCATCATGGCCATTCTTCGAACAATTTTTACATGTGAGTTTCTCTTTCTATTTTTTTATAGAGTTATTTCTCTTTCCTCTTCCATTAAACTTTCCCTTTCCTTTACCCTCATACTCAAGGAAACTATCACTTTTCTCATCTGCACTCTGTTTCCCTCTTGCTTTTAGATGTGTGGCTTGAATGCAAACCTCATCTAAGTTTTTGGGATTGAACATGAGAATAGTATGTCTAACGTAACTGTGCAAACCCCCAATATACTTTAACAAAGTTTTTTTAGAATACAAATTGAACCCAAAATAAGAGCTCTTCTCCTAAATTCATGAGTATAATCTTGCACACTTTTCCCTTTCAATTGTCTAAAATTATGCCAGTCCATAATGACCTTTTGCATGTAAGCTAGAGGATAGAATTTCCTTTTAATGGTAGCAATAAAATTTTACCAAGACATTGAGATCTTCAAGTGGTTTTTAATCTCTTCTTGAGTCCTTTCTTCCCACCATACAAGTGTTGATCCCTCCATCCTTAAGGAAGCCAATTGAATATTTATGTCATATTCTTGAAGGTTCTAAATTATTCAATAAACCTCCAATTGACAAATTCAATTATCCAACTTCTCTGCATTCACTTCACCATTATACATTGGAAGCTCAATTTTGACATCAAGTTTGAGTAAGGGAGTTTTTCCTTTTGGGGTTTTTGAGTGAGTATGGGTGGTTTTGGCTGTGGAAGTGGAAGATGATGTTGATGGTGATGATGAGGGTGATGATGAAGATGGTGGAGATGGCGAAGGATTTCCTCCACTACGCTTTGAATCCTTCTCTTCATCCGTGTTGTCTTCTGAGATTCTCTCTCCATGTGGAGACTTATAATTCTCTCCAACCATCCTGGTTCTCCTCTCTTCAAAGAGGATCCTAACCCTTTAATTTAGGTCATAGAAAGCCTTCTTGCATACTTCCTCTTCTGAAATACCTTCAGTTTCTCCTACACCTGATATGATGGCTATGGATTCAAGCTCAGCTTCTGGTGCATCTTGTACCTCCTCAATCTCAGCTAGAGATAAAACTTGAGGTGCTTTAATTACAGCTGGGAGTGAAACTTTGGGTGGAGATGGTGGCCTTGTGGGTCTCCCTCTTCTGGTCCTAACCTCGGGACTAGCAACCAACATTTTCCCTTCTCCTCTCTGCAATTTTAACATTGTAAGCATCATAAATTTGCAATTATTAAAACCCTACTTGCACAAAACTCAAGAAAATATCAAGCAAATAACCATTGTTCTAATACCACCTTGATCTGAATCTGAATGTTAGCTTTGTTGTGCTAATTTCATCTTCATAATTATAAATAAGTTGTTGATAATTTGCTTCATGTGCATAGGTTTCTTGAGGTGTTTGTGAGTGTTAAACAGGTAAATGTATTGAGTTTTATGTTAAATTAATGAGCATATTAACATTAAAAAAAAACTTTGAACAACAGTAATAAAATGTACAAAAAAATATCAAATGATCCATTAACACATTATTTTGATGAATGAGTTCACCCCTCCTGGGCTACATCTCCTTGGTCCGACTTCCATGGCTTGTGCCTCTGTATTAGCTCAAAATGGAAAAAAATGATGTTTACAATCCTCTACTGCACCTGAAACCTACTCCAACATGCTCATAATGTCCAAAATAATCTAGGATAGCGTATTTTAGAGCCTAATTCGGTCAAATTTTGAAAAATTTATGGCACAATCAGTTTGGCCTAGGAAATCTCCTCCAAAACTGGAGATAACTCCAGTTAATCCTACTAATTTTGGAGTTTCGTCGCAAATGGCGAACTTCGCCAACTCCGCCTCTAAGATAAGCATGGTTTAATTAACTAATAAGTGAGGTTTAATTATGGGATAAGCCATGTTTAGCAATAAATGCACGTTTTACCAATTCCTGACTTAATAAAGGATTAACATGTATTAAAAATTGAGTATGGTTAATAAGTGTGGTTTAAGGGTTAACAACGCGCCATTTGGTTAGGCCTCCACCATAGCTCATAACCAATGGTCATATTGTGAGGGGGTTGTCCCACGGGACTAGCCCCCTCCTCCGCCTGACGGTGTATTTGTATCAATTTAAATATATAAAAATGGCATAGTCTTATAAGAACTGTTGGCGCGGCTTAGTGGTATGACTTGTGGTTTGTGTGGGGGAGGTCGCAAGGTCGACCCTGACCCCTGCCCGTCCTATGACATAAATTTTGCACCATAATATATTCATTATTTGACCATGAACTTAACCAATTCTCGGCCTTTGGGAGTGGGCATGTGGCAGCCTCTGGGCTAGCCACATGTCCTCATCCCATTGGTTCATTCCAAAATGAATGAAAATACAACAAGTCACCCAACCAGCAACCAACCACGAAGTGAAACTTGTCATAGTGTCATTGGGAAAATTGAAGGAATATTCCCATAATATTATTTTTTGCTGACTAAGATGTCATGTCATCATTTTGTCATTTCTACAAAAGTTTTAGTTATTTAGGAAAACGAACAAGAGGCTCTATCTTCCTCATACGGAGTCAGTTTTCGATGAAACGAATTGTGTCGGATTCCTGGTGACAAGAAAATCGCAGTCATTCAAGTTTTGATTGATTTTGAGCACTTCCATTTTTAGCGTAACACTAAGCACTTGATCACACACACTCCCTATAATAGTGTTGGTCATGCATGCTATTAGGGTGAAGTCTAATTTGAATTGTGAAGCCAATGCTTCACCTTCTTCTACTCTTGGAGGCTTCTTGGTAGACTTATTGTGTGGGCATTATTTTGCATAGTGCCTGAACTCGTGGCAGTGGAAGCATTTTATCTTTCTCTCGTCTTTATTCTTTCCATTATTTTGGTTGGACTCCTATTTTCCCTGGGTCTTCTTCCATTTTCCCTTCTTTCCTTTTCCAACCAATGCAAAATTATCATCATCCTTAGGCTGATGATTCTTCATTTCCATGGATTGCATTGAATTCACCAGTTGGAATTAGAGGACTATTACTTTTAGATATTAGCGCAACTAGGATTCCACATAGAAAATTATTTCTCCTGGCCATGGAGATTTGAGACCACATGATCTATCACACCTTCCAAAATAATTCTCCCAGTCTTCACAACATCCTTCTTCCATTGGGCTAATTTTTGTGCATCCTATTGGGGTCCTGTGATTTGGTAGATTGGCATACCAAATGACAAGGCAACATCAGAACCACTTTGGAATCCTGGGATCTAGCCCTCCTGGATTCAGAGAGGGATCTCTCTATATGCGTTTTTAGAATTATATGCCTTTAAATCTTATGATATGATATTAAGCTAGTTATGAAGTACAAGGGATTTGTTTGTTTGTTGGTTGGGGACCATTAACTGAGAAGGTCATGTGAAGTGTGAAGGAGGGAATAAATTGAAGGATATTTCAGCATGGGAAGATAGGTCAAAAAACAGTGCTAAACCATTGGGCTATGGAGTCATAAAAGGGTTTACTTGCATAACAAATATTCAAGGGTTTTCATAGGGCAAGTCATCTATATCAGAAGATCTCTTTAAGTTGAGTTGGTGGTATGAAACATTAAGAAATGTGGTGAAAGAAGCAAACATGTAAGAAAACAAAGTGCAGCCTAAGATCAGGTAAGGACTTTGAACCTATCCTGATTTTTGCATACACTCAAGGGAAAATCATTTAAGATAAACATAAAAAGTAACCTAAGATTAGGTAAGGACTTTGAACCTATCCTGCTTTTGGCATACTCTTAAGGGAAATCTTCAAAAGAGTTGTTTAATACTAAATAAGGGACAGGGCTAACCATAAACTTCCTTGATTAGGACTCTACTTAGCATGCAGTGAAAATATCATTCAAGAACAGCATCTCAAGTTCTACTTAGCAAGATATGGGCTCACCAACATTCCTTGACTGGTTATACTCTATTGAAATCATTCCCAAACACACATTTAGAAGAAAACATAAAGATAAATATTATCAGTGAGAAATAGGGTACTTTAGAATTAAATCCTAATCTATATTTGTTGTTCTTTATCAGAGAAAATGGACAGTATGGAAACATAAGGAGAATAACAATTACAGTAAGAAAAACATCACCAATAATATAGACCAGGATCCTGTGAATATGCTTGTTTATTTGATGTCCAAGACCAGTTACATACTCTGAGTCCAAGGGATTTCTACAGTCTGATACTTCTCTTCCCAGCCTACTATATTACAACTACTCAACAACTCTTACTCAATAACAGTTCAACAATTAACAATTTTCCAACCCTTTACAATGAGTTTTCTATGAATACATATAGGTGCAAAGAGGAAGAGTGCTGCAGAAATGGTAATAAATATTAATTAAGACAGAGTGGGAGAGGTATTTGAATGCCTGTTCTGCTTGATAATCATAACAATAATTGTTTGTACCACTGTAGTTGCCTTTAGTTGAATCTGAAACCAACTAGCAGGCTGGTAATAACTCTGAAGCCTGTCCTTTGAAGCTATCTTGGTCTCAAGTACCCTGTTTGACCTCTATGACAAGTAAACTGTCATTTTTTGGGTTTTGAAGCCTCCCATGACTGTGCAATAATTGTTCTGATAGTTTTGAAGAGGTTCTATCATCAGGATGGCTGTCAAGGTGTCTTTGAAAGGTAAAGTAGACTACAGGTGTCCTTTTGGTCCTTTGGTGAAGTAATAGCTTCTGTAGATGTGGCATTCGAGACCTTTCTTCTGTTGATCTATCTTGTTTTAGTACTTTAAACACTGATATTTAGCTTTTAATTGTGTTTTTAAGGCTTTATTAGGCCTTCTCGGATCATCTTTTGTCTTTAAACTCTGTTTTTGTCTTTATCCTTAATTTGTCGGTTAAGCCTTTGATCTTCGGATTTATGCTTCAACCTCCAACTTTCACTGATCTTCTTTGTTTTCCTTTGTGTACCGATGGCTCCTTTACCACGCTAGAGGGTTTTGCTGTATAACTAATGCTTCACAAAACAATTGGTTAAAATGTGGAATTAACCCTTGATATCCGCTTTTTGCATTGAATTTGTCTTCGAGGATCGTCATCCTCAGTTTCTTACCACTGGTCTGGCTGTGGGGGGACCCTTTAACACCTTGGCCGCCATTAAAACCTGCAAATAAAACATCGAACGTTATGAAAACCCTGCGTTTTGGTTTAACTACATTCAGAAGCTTGGGAATGGCTCAGGAGAAATTGCAGAGGAGGAGAATTATGCAAAGGAGGGGATTCCATGGTCGAAACTATGAAAAACAACAAAACAAATTGAATTTGAGTGTGAATAGGGGTAAGCGGTTTTGCAGGAAAAACTGGTGGTTTTTGCACAGTCAATGAGCGGTATGCGGTAAAAACCAATATGAATGTGATTCCATACATTGATCGCCACACGGCTTCTGAAACACTGGCCATTTCGTGCTCAAGATGCACGGCGGGGGAAAGGGGGCATTGGATTGCGTCAGCCGTCCGATCTCTGGGGATGCAGATCAACGGTGGTAAGCGAGTGCGATGGGAGGAAGATGCTCGGGTGAGGAGATAGTGGAGGACAGGTGGCGTGTAGGGACTGGATGATAGTGGAATTGTGGGTAGTGGGCCAGCGAGTGATGTCAACATCTTTGTCGGGAGGTGGAAAGGTGGGGATGAGCGATGGCCATTGGATCTTTGAAGATCAACGGTAGTGAATCTGTTGCAGGGGGACTATAGAGGTACAGACCAACTTTTGGTCGGGTGCCTCCGTAGTGGATCAGCGTCATCTGATCTGGGAGAGATCAACGGCTAAGATTTAGGGAGGAGAAACATCGTTGCAAAGGGAATATATAAGAAAAGGGGCTAGAGGTAAGCGTGGAGGTAGGGTCCCGTGGAAGAAAGGAGGACCAGAGCTAAGGAGAAAAGGACTGAGGGCTAGTGCCTGGTCATGGGCGTAGGGTTATATGGAAGAACGGGGCTGAGGACTTAAGCCCGTAGGGGCCTAAGGCATAATTTTTTTTAAAGGGTGGATCATAGGCTAAAATGGGTTTTTTTTAGCATTTTTAGAAGTTTCGATAGGTATAAAAAAGGTTTTTTAAATCATTATAAAGGGATTTTATAAGGCTTAAAGGGGTTTTATGGGAACATGATGGTAAATGAGGGAGAAAAGGGGATTTTTAGGGGAATGAGCTGATGAGTTAGGATAAGTGAAAATGAGTGAAGAAATGGGTGAAATGGACCTTTAGAAAACAATTTTTTCTTTGGAAACAGCAGGGTACTTTTTTTAGGAAATCTGAATGAAGGTTATCAATGGAATGAATTTCTTGAGGATAAAGAACACAGAGAGGCTTCAAGAAGTAACAGATTTTGCATGAAATTTGTTTCTTGAAGACAAATAGACCTATTTTAGCCATCATAGTATATGAAAAACTTATATATGGCTAACAGTGGCTCCACTTGGGGATGGCAGCTCCTTGGAGGTGTCAAGAACCTCTGTAATGTTCCAAATGGGGAAAAATAGGCTCAATAGGGAATATCTTAGGATATTCCAATATGGATTCACAGCAGTATGGAAACACACTAGCAATTCTAAACCATAGATAGAATGAAGGGGCTTTTACTGGATATGTCTCCTTCCAAAGAAAGGAGAGATCTTGAGGCTACCTGGCCCGTTTCAGACTCTGTCTATAGAAATAGGTGCAACACAGCAAGGGAGGAGATAACACATTCCAAATGGATTTTTAAGCCCTTTTTATTCTTATATCTTCAGATCTAAAGAAGGGATCCAAAGAGGAGGAAAAACCAAACAAGGAAGGAGCGAGAGTTTTCTACTTCAAGAAATTCAGCAAGAGGCTCAGTGAGAACATTGTATAAGAAAATGGGTGCAAGAATAACACAGGTAAGGGCTTGGTTCCCATAGCTTAGGCTATTTGGGACTTATGTGATTAATTTCAAGAGAAAAAAATGAGTTTAAGGCTTTTAAACAGATCTCCCACGAAGCTGACTAGCTAAAAATCATTTAATGAGAAGAGTTGTTGCAACAAGGAAACCCAGCAACCAGAATTGCGCAGTTTTGCCCAGTAATCACTGGATACCAGCCATAAGGCTCAAAATTCAGTCATAGAACATCCAATCAGCATTATTAAATATTATCCCATTAACATACATCAAATCACATGAAAGAATAGTGCAGAAATCCATTAAAATGACATCTCCGTCATTTATAAAATTGCAGAAAGGAATGGATTGTGTCCCTCTAAGTGTGCTTCACCAGATAAATAATGGAGCTCATATCTATGGCAGATCTATGGCTGTAACATCAGATCCATACCAGATCTGGAAACTACTAAGCCTCTTCCACAAGTCCCCTTTGGGGTTTTTACCAAATATTACACAAGAAGATGTAGATCTGATTTTTAATACATGAAACTGCAGGAAACTTCCAGAAATTGCTGAAGATGATTATTATTACAGTATATCATATCTGTACAATAGAAATCATCAAGCTACAATATGAATATTCAATATGAGAGGCAAGCCTCAATCATCAGAAAGCAAGTACAAGGAGAGAAATACAACTAGCAATGAAAGAAGTACATAAAATAACGCAGTTCACTAGAGAAACAGAGCTGTAACTTGAGATGAATGTTAAAATAGATGAAATATATAGATCTGAAATAAAAATACAACAGAGATCCTCTTCTGGGTGGCACAGGACACCCTCCCTGAGAGAAATCCCTCAAAACATCTAGATCCTTACAGATCTAAATCACCACTTGCTGCAACTTCATAGTAGCTGCAAAACCCTCAATAGGACCAGCGCTGCTAATGGAGATGTAGCTTGTCCAAAATTCCGGATAGTTGAGAAATGCATCACAATCTCGTCCAAGAGCTACTCCATGGAAGGAGAGAGGATTCCTAAACAGGAGATCCTCCTTCTCTAGCTAAACAGCCAAGAGAAGTAGAGTTGCTCAAGCAAGCTCTATTTCGGAAATACTCCAACAACCACTTCATGTGCCTTCTCCTCCTTTTTATAACATTAGGGTCTCTTGGCAAACCCTAAACCACTTCATCTCTTTGGCCCCTTTCACACTAGGAAACCCCTTCTAGAACAGCGCAGTCCATCAAGGAGGTTCAATGAACCTAGACAGCGCTGGTTGACTTGGTAAAATAGGATCTCCTTTGGTGGTCTTGACCCTTTCACACCTACAAGTTTTATTCAAGTAGCTCAAATATGCCTCTTTTCACATAGGCACTGATTTATTCTTGAGTTTTAGGAGTTTTTCCATGTGCTCCTTCCCATTTTACTCATCAGTACATAAAATCAAGACAAAATGAAATGTTCCAATTAGCTTGGGCTAATTAGGAACATTACAGTCCTCCCCTTCAAAATTGTTGCTTGCCCTCAAGCAACAGCAAGGTGAGTGCTGCAAAATTTCCTCCTTGGTGACACCAACATAGGATAGGCTTCCTCCATAAGCCAAGTTCTCAGCAATCCATCCATGTCTTGCTCCTCCAATGTTCTCATGAGATGAAATTAGCTCATCCCATAAGGATACAATAGATCATATGAAACAAGCATGGTTTGCCCCATGCTCTCTCTGGAATATGAGACATTCAATACATGGAGAGTGGTCCTCTCATGAGGCACATTCCATCCTTCATTCTTGCTGCCCATGCCACATCATCATGGCTGAAAGTGTGATGCATGTTTGGTGATTTGGGGCAGCACCTTCTCTTTGCAAAAATTCCCCTTTTTCCTTTCAAGGGAGTGGCTCAAATCAGAAAATTTTGGAGCCCAAAATTGGCCAAGAGGCTCTCATGATATATCTTTTCTCCTTGGAATATTTGGCCTACAAGAACATGGTGTAAGAATGCATGAAATAAAAAATAAAAATATGTATAACATGATCATGTCCTTCACCAATGATTCTTCTCCAATTAAGGGAGAAGTGCATGGTTCTATTCCCTCCCTCCATAGAATGAAGAGTGGGTTGATTCAACTCTCCCAAAGAGTCATGTTGCTGATCCACCTCTACAATGCCCATGCCTCTTTGAAAATGCTAATGTAGCCCTCTTTCAGAGCCCTTCCACCAATAGCTTCTCAAGGTGTATGTTGGAAGGCTCCCCTTCCCATGCTGCTCAAAAGTAAGTGGCCATCCCACCACTTGTTTGCTGAAATAAGCTTCTTCGAAGCTTGGAAATGATAGAGGATAATGCTTGTGGGCTGAATGGAATTCAAGAAACATATTCCATGCTCCAATTCCCCCCCCCCCATGTGAGGGACTTCCCTTCATGATACCAACTCAATACATGACCTTTTACATAAGGAAACATCATACATAGTGCAGCATTCATATAAGGTTCCATCCTCTCCTTGAAATATCACTGAATTTGGGAGATTTCATTCACCATGAACACACTCACCCAATGTGTCATCCCTCCTCTCATGTTTGGA
This sequence comes from Pinus albicaulis, assembly GCA_034641835.2. Classification (NCBI taxonomy): domain Eukaryota; kingdom Viridiplantae; phylum Streptophyta; class Pinopsida; order Pinales; family Pinaceae; genus Pinus; species Pinus albicaulis. Next base: position 1,157,698,959 of record CM076578.1, on the reverse strand, counting down.
GCATCATTATGATTTGAACAAACCTCCTTATGCCAACCCATGAGAAGGTTACAATTTCTCCCAAGCCCAAGTACATACATGATTTTGAAATGCATTCTAAATAAAAATATTTGCACATACATGGTAGGAAAAAGTAATAGTATGGACATGGAGCTTAGCATGTGATGTCCATACCTCTTCCTTGTCAACCCAAACACCCATGCCTTCTTCTTATGCAGCCTCATCTTGAGATACAAGGCATGTGACAATAAAATCAGAAAATTTGGGGAGTGTTTAAACTCACCCCATAAGAACCAGCGCAGGCTATCCCTTTCCTGCATCAAATCTGAATGTTGTAAGTGGTTCATAAGTGTTGTCTAACCAGCTCCAAAAATAGAAGAAAAAATATATCAACGCCTTAGAAATAAGCCACTTCAAGGGGGAAACCTCCAATACATTACATAAATGAACAATTCTTGGATGATACATGTTACAAAACCTCCTTTCTATATATAGGAGTCCATGGGGCCATAATGTAATCCTAGTGGGCCACAATGTAATCCTAGTCGACCTAACAATAATAATTTAAGGGCACAATAATAACAAAATGGAGGTTACAAGGGTACAATAATAACAATAAGGGGGTTACACTAACAATAATAAGGGACTATACTAGTGATATAGGGACCTAACATGCCCCTCTCCTTCAAAAAAGTGTTGTCCTCAATGCTTGAGTAGCTCTGGGTGCTTTTGTATAAAATTTTCATCCTCCCATGTAGAATCTTCAGTGGGTAAGTTCTTCCACTTGATGAGATACTCTGAAATTGATCGATTCCGTAGCTGTTGAGTTCTTGTTTCTGTGACCGCTTCAGGTTCCAATATGATTTTTCCTTCCTCATCAAGTTCTGGCAATATTGTTTGAACTAGAATATTTTCACCTATAACCTTCTTTAAGCATGAAACATGGAAAACTGGATGCACTCGCGAAGAAGCAAGTAGCTCCAATTTGTATGCCATAGTACCAATCTTTTGCAACACCTTGTAAGGACCATAGTACTTTGGCGATAATTTATTATCCTTCTTAGCTTGCTTGAGGGACATTTGTTTGTATGGTTTTAGCCGTAAAAATACCCAATCTTCTACATCAAAACTTATCTCACTGCGATGTTGATCTGCATGTTGTTTCATTCGATTTTGTGCCAAATTCAGGTTATCCTTTAAGAGTTGGAGAACTTCTTGCTGATGCTCGATGTGATCTTCCACCGCTTGAACCTTCGAATTTTCCCTTAAATATGATGTGATGGATGGTGGATGATATCCATAAAGTTCCATAAATGGGGTCATTTTTGCTGCAGTATGGAAGGAAGTGTTATACCACCATTCAGCGAGAGGTAACCACTTGACCCATTGTGTTTGTTTATCAGATACAAAACAACGAAGATATCCTTCCAAACATTTATTTACTATCTATGTTTGACCATCAGATTGAGGATGATAAGATGAGCCATGAGCTAATTGAGTACCCAAACAAGAAAATAACTTCGTCCAAAAATTTCTCGTAAAAATGGGATCTCTGTCGCTCACAATAACCCTTGGGCTTCCATGTAGCTTTTGAATTCTGTCCACAAATGTAGTAGCAACTGTACTTGCTTTAAATGGATGAGATAATGCACAAAAGTGTGCATATTTGGTAAGTCTATCAACTACCACCATGATGACATTCTTGCCTTCGGACTTCGGTAAACCTGTGATAAAATCCATTGAAATCTCCTCCCAACGTTGACTTGGAATGGATAAAGGTTGTAGAAGTCCCGTGGTCTTAATTGTCTCCACTTTATTCTGCTGGCAAACCAAACATTCCGCCACAAACTTTTGAATATCAGATTTAAGGCCATCCCAAAAAAAATCTTTCTTCACCCTGTGGTAAGTTTTTAAAAATCCTGAGTGTCCTCCTAAAGGAGAAGTGTGCAATTCCAGAAGAATCTTTTGTTTTAGTTGAGAATTCTTACAAAGATATAAGCGATCTTTGTACCATAAGGAATCATTTTTCCAACTAAATGTATCATATGTCCTAGGATCTTGCTGCAACTTTTGAATGAGTGTCCATACATCTTTGTCCTTCTTCCATTCATCTCTTGCTTCGGTTATCCAATCTGGTTGGATAATAGAAATGGCACAAAGCAATGCTTCCACCTCTTCATTCTTTCTTGAGAGTGCATCCGCAACAACATTAAGCTTTCCTTTTTTGTAGATTATTTCAAAGTCATAACCCAACATCTTTGTGACCCATTTTTGCTGCTCTTCTGAAGATAGTCTTTGTTCCAAAAAGTGTTTAGGACTATCATGATCAGTTTTTACCTTGAAGTGTCTTCCCATTAGGTAAGTTCGCCATTTCTTTAGTGAATGTAGTATTGCTAACATTTCCTTCTCATAAATAGGTTTCTGTAAATACTTTCCTTTGATTGGACGACTTTCAAAAGCAATGGGTCTTCCTTTCTGCATTAAAACTACACCAATTCCATTTCCTGAGGCATCACATTCCACAATAAAGGTTTTTGTGAAGTCTGGTGTAGCTAAGACCGGTGCTAGGCACATTGCCTCTTTAAGATGTTCAAAGGCCTTAGTTGCTTCAGGAGTCCATGAAATGCATCTTTCTTCAATAATGTTGTTAGAGGTGCTGCTATTCTCCCATAATTCTTAACAAACTTGCGATAATACCCTGTTAACCCGAGAAATCCTCGCAACTGCTTTATGGTTGTGGGGACTTTCCATTCCTTAATGGCTTAATTTTGTTAGGGTCTACTTTAACACCCTCGTGAGATACAATATGACCCAGATATTCCACCTCTTGTACTCCAAAGAAACATTTGGATGTTTTTGCATATAATTGTTTCTCCTGCAATAGTTTGAGCACCCTTTCAACATGTTCAACATGATCCTTCCAAGACCTGCTGTAGATTAGTATATCATCAAAAAATACTAGCACAAATTTCCTAAGGAAGGGTTTGAAAATGGAATTCATCAACCCTTGAAATGTAGAAGGTGCATTGGTAAGGCCAAAAGGCATGACCAAAAATTCATAATGACCCTCATGAGTTCGAAATGCTGTTTTTGGAATATCTTCAGTCTTCATTCTAATTTGATGATATCCTGAACGAAGATCCACCTTGGTAAAATAAATTGCTCCATGTAATTCATCCAATAATTCATCAATCACGGGAATGGGAAATTTGTCTTTAATGGTGAGCTTATTGAGCTCCCTATAATCCGGACACATTCGCCATGATCCATCCTTCTTGTGTACCAATACTACAGGAGCAGAGAAAGAACTTTGACTAGATTGAATTATACCCGCCTCTAACATTTCTGCAATCATACGTTCAATTTGTCTATTTTGGATGTAAGGATATCTATAAGGCCTGATGTTTGGAGGAACACTTCCTGGAATCAAATGAATAGCATGATCATGATCACGAATAGGTGGGAGTCCTTTGGGAGTTTCAAACACCTTGGAATGATTGTCTAAGACTTTTTGGAGATCTGAAGAAATAGATGATTTTGATGTTGGAACTTCTAGTGAGCATAATTGTGCAATTACGCCTCATTGTTCTTTCTTTAGAAGCTTTGTCATGACATTAGAGCTTATTATCTTTCCCGGCTTCTCCGCAATACCCCGTAATTCGACTTCCTTTCCTTCTGAAAAAAATTTCAAGAAAGTTCTTGAAAATTAAAAGCTACCGTCCCCAAAGATTGTAACCATTGTACTCCTAGTACAACATCAGCACCTCCCATAGGAATGGAAAGCATTGGACTAGTAAACATATATTCCCCCATGGTTAGCTTGATATTATGGCATTTTCCAGAGCAATTTATAGTTCCTCCATTTGCAACCATCACTTGACATTCTAGTGCTGGGTATAGGAAACAATTTAATTCCCTGGCTACCTTACAATGAATAAAATTATGGGTGCTACCTGAATCAATCAACACTATTACCTTTCTCTTCTTGATTTGTCCTTTTATCTTGAGAGTTTGAGGAGTGGTAATTCCTGCCAGTGCATTACACGATATGGCTGGATTCATTTCTTCCTCTTCTGGGGCTGGTTCCTGGTGTATATCCTCTTCTTGTTCATTTTCTTCTTCCTCTTCACAATCTATGTAAAATAATTTCTTCTCAGGACACTTATGACCTTTAGTGTATTTGCTATCACAACTGTAGCAAAGCCCTTTTGCTCTTTTTTCTTCCAATTGTTGTGGTGTCAACCTTGTAGGTTGTGGAAATCTAGGCGTAGCAACACTTCCTTCTTTATAGAATTGAGGGGTAGGCTTCCTTGTCGCCATAATTTTACATTCAACTTTTCTTGCCAACCTGAATGCCTTCTCCAATGAATCAGGTTCCAAAACGCGAACTTCATGTTGGATGTTATCCTTTAGAGTACCTATGAAGAGATCAATCATGTGTTCCTCTGGAATATCAGTTACCCTTATATTCATTTTTGGAAGTCCTCAATGTGCTGCCCCACTAAACCCTTTTGTTTGAGATTTATCAATTGGCTAAAGAAGGTGTTGCTCTTTGTATCCTCATAATGTGCTATCATTTCCTCCGTAAAAATTGAGCAAGTGACAATTTTTTTACGGGAGAAAAGTCATCGATACCATACAAATGTATTTTTTTCTAAATGTAAAGTTGCAATGCGTACCTTTTGTGTGTTTTTCACGTTATGGAGATCAAAATATTGCTCCATCTGTAGTATCCATGTTACAGGATCCTTTCCATCAAACTTCCTCATATCCATTTTTGGAATATGGTGGTTCTTCCCTCCAACATTAGAGTTTATGAAATCACGATTAACATTTATTTTGTTCTCATCATGAGTTTCCTCTACTATCTTTTCACCATTAGGAAAAATTTATTGTATCAACTTTTCCAAACCTTCGATGTCTACTTTTAGATCATCCATCTTTAGCTTCCAGTGCCACTTTCCATGCCATCCATCTTAGCCCATGCCATCCATATTAGCTTCCATGCCTTTCTTCAAACCATCCATCTTCACTTCCACGCCATCCATCTTAGCTTCCATGCCTTTCTTCAAACTGTCCATCTTCACTTCCACGCCATCCATCTTAGCTTCCATGCCTTTCTTCAAACCGTCCATCTTCACTTCCACGCCTTTCTTCAAAACTTCCATTTCATTTTTTGTTGTTTTTTGCGAGAGTGAAATTTGTTGCACTTGCTCTTGTAATTTTGATAGATCATGTTGCAATTCTTCATCTTCATGAGTCATGGTAGAGCCTTCTGAAGGCTTAATGGGTGTTGAATTCTTTTTAGGCGCCATTTTAGAATCCAATATTGATACCTATTCTACAATATTCCCTTGGAATAAATTCAACTTGATTCTTCAAACAAGACTTATGCAATTCGGAAAAAAAAAATACACACCTTTTACTTGCTTTGAGGAGCTCGATATTGAAATTGAATTATCTCTGTAATTGAAAATCTTAAATATCTGAAATTCAGCCCTGTAGTAGCCCTCTGAAGCTTCTTTCAAATGCCACATGTCTGATCTAATTTGGATTCCCCAAGACAAAGTTGTGTCCAATCTCCCACAATGACCTAATTTTGGACTGGTTCAGTAGAGCAAACTTGTAGGACTTGCCACGTGTCACTGTTTCATCCTTTGTCTTTGAAATTGATAGCCAAGAAACTATAGTCTGTGTACTTGCGACTACTTTTTACGGCACTCAAATCCACTGCCCAGAGAGAGATTTATTGAACTTTTCCCACGATCACCTCTTTGAGATGCAATTCAGGAGCCTGAAAAAGCACTACCTTCCACAGATCATATCTCCAAAAATATTAAGTAAACTGCTGATCTGAAATTCTTGGACGAATTTCCTCCAGATTTAAATCCAGACCATAATGGAATTGATTCTGAACCTTCGTAGAAACAAATCTGATAAACAGTACTCCATGATGATCATGAGATCTTGAAAAGACCTAACCTCCATAGATGATATCTCTGAAAATATTGTGAAGCAAGCTCTGAAATTTTTAGACAATATTCCTCAGGGTTTCAGCTTCGCAGCATAAAAATTTCAGCTTCTGAAACTTCGTAGAAAAAAAGTTATAGCTAAAATTCCATGATGACCTGTTTGGAGCAGTGAAACCCTAGAATCCCAAGCTCTGATACCAAATGTTGTGTAACCAGCTCCAAAAATAGAAGAAAAAGATATCAACGCCTTAGAAATAAGCCACTTCGAGGGGGCAACCTCCAATACATTACATAAATGAACAATTCTTGGATCATACAATTTACACAACCTCCTTTCTATATATAGGAGTCCATGGGGCCATAATGTAATCCTAGTGGGCCACAATGTAATCCTAGCCGACCTAACAATAATAATTTAAGGGCACAATAATAACAAAATGGGGGTTACAAGGGTACAGTAATAACAATAAGGGGGTTACAATAACAATAATAAGGGACTATACTAGTAATATAGGGACCTAACAACAAGCCACTTACTTGCTACTCCCTTCATCTCACCATGGCTGAAAGTGAGAATTATATTTGATGCCTTAATACAGCACCCATCATGGTGTAGAATCTCCCTTAGCCCATCAAGGGAGTGGCCATGTTTGAGAACAATCTTGACCCATAGTTTTCCATGAAGCTTGTATGGTATAACACTCCTCTTGGGAGTCATGGGCTACAAATATGAAGTAAGAAAATACATGCAACCATAAAATGAAATGTGATTCTCATAAGCATTCATCTTACCCAAAGTCTCCAGCACTGTGATAGTTTCCCCCTTGGGAAGAGATGACATTGATGCACAAGGTTGAGGGAACACTTTTCTCTTCTGCTCATCATGGGAACTCCTTGGTGTAATTCCCTCAAGTAAGGAGACATCAAGGCATAGATAATGAGAATATGTAAGGACTGATATGTCCTTGCTTTGCTTGCATTCATCCTTCAGCCTTCTTTGTGCAACATGTTTCTGAAATACAAAGGGGAAAAATTTTCTCATCATTTGAAGCTTTCCCTTCCCTCTGTCTTCTGCAATCTTCAAGATCTCACCATCTGATAAGTATGGCACATGCTTCCCATGGATTGTTCCATAATCTCTATGTGTGAGATTCTTAGGAACTCCTTGCAAAAATGCAAGAGCTTCTTTGCTTGGACCAGTTGCTCCTTTTCCTTCTTCATGCAGTACTAGAGGACCTCTTGCTATGTCTGGCTGTCACCCCTAGCCTTTTCTTTAGATATGGAACATACCTCATCCTCAATAGGAGACCTTAGATATTGTTTTTCTCTTTAAGGATGGATCCCCATGTCTTCTTCTTTCTCTTGAAACCTCATAAAGGTTTCACTGCAACTTCTCTCTTGAGAAGAGGACCCTTCACCCAAAGGAGATTTGACCCTTGGCAGTGCATCCAATAAACTCACTCCTTCTCTTTCCCTCTTCATGAAGGAATCACTAAAAAAATGTTTGAGGCTCTGATGATATGGTTGAGTGCACATATCCATAAGATAAGGATTCTGGATGTTCCTCATGCACATATCTGACTGGAAGATCTTTTCTTTCTTGAAACTCCTTGGGAGCTTCACTGCTTTTCCTTTCTTCTTCTGGCACAACCTCTTTGGAGAGGTTCTTCTTAGATCTGAAAAGAGATGAGGGTAATCTCATCCTCTCCATACTTCCTGCTTTCTGCTTTCTGCTTTCTTCTTTCTTCTCAACACTTCTCTGATAGCTTGATCTCACAGGCTGAGCCAAAGATCATGCTCTGATACCACTGTAATGTTCCAAATGGGGAAAAATAGGCTCAGTAGGGAATATCTTAGGATATTCCACTATGGATTTACAGCAGTATGGAAACACACCAGAAATTCTAAACCAAATATAGACTGAAGGGGCTTTTACTGGATATGTCTCCTTCCAAAGAAGGGAGAGATCCAGAGGCTACCTGGCCTGTTTCAGACTCTGTCTATAGAAATATGTGCAACACGGCAAGGGAGGAGATAACACACTCCAAATAGAGTTTTCAGCCCTTGGGATTCTTAGATATTTAGATCTAAAGAAGGGATCCAAATAGGATCAAAAACCAAACCAGGAAGGAGCGGGAATTTTCTACTTCAGGAAATTCAGCAAGAGGCTCAGTGAGAACGCTGTATAAGAAAACGGGTGCAATAATAACACATTTTAGGTCTTGGTTCCCCTATCTTAGGCTATTTGGGACTTATGTGATGAATTTCAGGGGAAAAAAATGAGTTTAAGGCCCTTAAACAGATCTCCCACGAAGCTGACTAGCTAAAAATCAGCTAATGAGAAGAGCTGTTGCAATAAGGAAACCCAGCAACCAGAATTGCACATTTTTGCCCAGTAATCACTGGAGACCAGCCATAAGGCTCAGAATTCAGTAATAGAACATCCAATCAGCATTATGAAAGATTATCCCATTAACATACAACAAATCACATGAAATAATAGTGCAGAAATCCATTAAAATGACATCTCCGGCATTTATAAAATTGCAGAAAGGAATAGACTGTGTCCCTCTAAGTGTGCTTCAAAAAATAAATAATGGAGCTCATATCTATGGCAGATATACGGCTGTAACATCATATCCATACCATATCTGGAAACTACTCAGCCTCTTCCACAAGTCCCCTTTGGGGTTTTTACCAAATATTGCACAAGAAGATGTAGATCTGACTTTTAATACATGAAACTGCAGGAAACTTCCAGAAATTGTTGAGGATGATTATTATTACAGTATATCAGATCTGTAAAATATAAATAATCAAGCTACAAGATGAATCTTCAATATGAGAGGCAAGCCTCAATCATCAGAAAGCAAGTACAAGGAGAGAAATACAACTAGCAGTGAAAGCAGTACATAAAATAATGCAGTTCACTAGAGAAACAATGTTGTAGCTTGAGATGAATGTTACAATAGATGAAATATATAGATCTGAAATAAAAATACAACAGAGATCCTCTTCCCGGTGGTCACAAGACACCCTCCCTGAGAGAAATCCCTCAAAACATCTAGATCCTTGCAGATCTGAATCACCACTTGCTGCAACTTCACAGCAGCTGCAAAACCCTCAACAGGACCAGTGCTGATAATGGAGATGTAGCTTGGCCAAAATTCCGGATAGTGGAGAAATGCATCACAATCTCCTCCAAGAGCTACTCCATGGAAGGAGAGAGGATTCCTAAATAGGAGATCCTCCTTCTCTAGCTAAACAGCCAAGAGAAGTAGAGTTGCTCAAGCAAGCTCTATTTCGAAAATACTCCAACAACCACTTCATGTGCCTTCTCCTCCTTTTCATAACATTAGGGTCTCTTGGAAAACCCTAAACCACTTCATCTCTTTGGCCCCCTTTCACACTTGGAAACCCCTTCTAGAACAGCGCAGTCCATCAAGGAGGTTCAATGAACCTAGACAGCGCTGGTTGACTTGGTCAAATAGGATCTCCTTTAGTGGTCTTGAACCTTTCACACCTACAAGTTTTATTCAAGTAGCTCAAATATGCCTCTTTTCACATAGGCACTGATTTATTCTTGAGTTTTAGGAGTTTTTCCATGTCCTCCTTCCCATTTTATTCATCAGTACATAAAATTAAGACAAAATGAAATGTTCCAATTAGCTTGGGCTAATTAGGAACATTACAACCTCAGAGATTTATCTCTGGAATGTAGACCTATGCTTTGCATTTTGACAACCTCTTTCTTCTTTGATGATGCTGCTTGAAAAGATGATCAACATTAAATCATAATAAATCAATTTCTTTCCCCAAACAACTACCTACACACCTACTTTCCTAACATTTTTTCTTCATAAGGTACACTTGGACTTGCAAACCTTTGACATCAACATTTTATTCTTTTGAAAACATGAAAAACTAATCTAAATCTACCCTTATAACTTCCATGAGTTCAGATTAAACAGTTGAACTCATAGCTTCTCTACCTAATCTACTATATGTCAGGATTAAACTATCTGACAGATCTGCATTCTCTATATTCTAAAATAGAAATTGAAAACACAGCCAAACCAGGATTAAACTGTCTGATTTGTTGTAAGACTATGGCATAAAAACAAGCTGCACATAGACCTTTATTTGCAGAAAATTAAAACAAACTTGGAAGGCTTAAGATCTGAAAGCAATGAGAGTCCTTCCTTTCCTTTTCAATTCTGATTTTGATCTTTTTAGAACTGTCTTCTTCTTCTTTTCCTGGTTCAAGTTTTCAGCATGTTAGAACCGGTCTTCTTCGTATCTTTGGCTTAGGTTTTGATCTAATTAGAGCCATTCCTTTCTTTTTATTCTTCGGTTTGGATTTTGAGCATGTTTGAACCATTCTTTTCTATCCTAATCTATTCTACTGATAAGCCAGGATTAAATTGTTTAGCAAATCTTATTCACTAACCTATCAGTAGTAAATTGAAATCTATTTAGTCATGATTAGGCTGTATGACTAAATAGCAGTGCTCTTTCAAGTAGTGTCATTTAGGCTTGCACACTTTTATATTTTTCTTTGGTATGGGGTTGTAACTTTCTTCTTTTATATCTGCCCTCTTTTCTCTTTTTCTATTGTTTTTGTATTTTTTTTTTCTTTCAAAGAAAAAAACAAAAACTAACTAAATGCTCACAAGCTGAGCTTTATTGACATTCCTACCTACCATAATCTAACTCTGAAATATTTACATGTTTAGCTAAAAAATTCTCTTTTCCAATACATCCAGTCAATCAGATGGTTCCATGACTAGTCATTGCTCATCTCTTTGAGCAGACAGAAATAGTGCAGCCATTTGATTGGTAAAAAATGAGTAGAACATATGACTAATTTTCAGAGATAACCATGGTATTATTTGAATGTGAGTCTTTAAAATCAAGGTCACCATAGATGGTGACAGCCTCTGCTGTATTGGGATTTTGCAAAGAATCCATTCTTGTGAATTTGCGTCCATCAGAACCTCCATGTATTCTAATATAGGATCAACAAAAATCTGACGTGGACTTTCTTCTTCTGGGCCTCCCATGACTGATTGATTGTCTGCATCCCAGACAACTTGGTTCACTGCATCTTCAGTGTGGCTCTTGAAAGCACAATCATCCTTTTCCTACACATCAAAAGGTAGTGAAATTTCTTCTTGCTTAGGGGGAGGGAGACTTTCCAAAAATGCTCTAGGGTCCCTGAATTGGTATGACTGATCTTGTGAATTCAACATTTCAATTTCAGTTTCATATCTTTCCACTACCAATTCTAGAAAAAATTTCAAGACCTCAGGGTTCCTATTTTGTGTCCTTGAAATGAGGAGAACAACCTTTGGATGGTCATCATTTTGCCACCCTGATAAAATTTTTGACATTTCATAGCGAAGTGTTGCTCTTACCTTTGGCTGCATGCTTATAAAGTGTTCAAAGTTTTCTATTAGTGGAGTGATTTGGTCTTTGTTATGTTGGGATGTGGAGTGGCCACTATGTTGAGTCTGAAAGTCTTGAATGGCTTCCAACATATCTTCAGGATGCATGTTTACCAAATCCTCATCATTGTCTATAAGGTATTGAATGATATTCTGAGATTGATCACAACAGTTTTCAACCCATGATAAGGATGGAGAGTTTTCTTTATATTTTTCATAAAATACTTTGTGCATGTCTTTTAAAGAAAACAAGCTCTTAGGTTCTAACCATTCATACCAATCCCTTGCCTTTCCTTCTAATGTTAACATAAACATTTTCATAAGGCAATCTTCATTCCATTCAGTCTTTATCTTCCATACATGTATATGAAATTTGATGAGATGTAACAATGGGTCATCAAACTTTTCACCTTGAAAAATAAGAAGGTTATCATCCCAAAACACCTGGGGCATCTTATGTGGGAACCCAAGGATATGATCTCCACTCATTGGGGCATATCTTCGTTGTATCCTTGGAATCATGTTTGTAAATCAGAAAAGAGGCCAATGTGTCTAGTCAACCAGTTCAGAGTCTTCTACCAGTGGAGTCATTTGGTCTTTTGGGAGTTGTGGAGTCGCCAGGTGGAGGATTTCAAAATTTGAGATGAGTTGTTGTCCACCATCAGCAATTGAATACCAATCTAAGGAGGTTTGTGGGTATTCTGAGGCCTGAGGATGTATAAGATGTAATTCACTTAGAATTTCCCTAGTGGAGTCGCCATTATGTTGATTTTAGACAGACAGAAATAAAAGTTAGCCAGATATGACAATCTTTTTAGAGGTAAACTAGTCTTTAACAAAGAAAACTTAACCTCAAAGTTTCCTAATCATGGGTGTGCACAATGTTTTAATGGTAATGTGGGCTTCCCCAATGGAGTCTTTTTGAAACCAGGGGTAATTAGCAGGCCTACCGATCACCAGTGGAGTCTTTTGGTCTTTTAGGAGTTGTGGAGTCACCAGGTGAATGATTTCAAAATTTTTAAGATGAGTTTTTGTCCACCATCAGCATTTAACTACCAATATAAGGATGAAGTGGGTCTTCTAAGGCCTTAAGGATGTATAAGATGTAATTCACTCAGAATCCGCAGTATGGTCACCATTATGTTGGGGTCCTGTGATTTGGCAGATTGGCATACCAAATGACAAGGCAACATCAAAACCACTTTCGAATCCTAGGATCTATCCCTCCTGGATTCAGAGAGGGATCTCTCTATATGTGTTTTTAGAATGATATGCTTTTAAAGCTTATGATATGATATTAGGCTAGTTATGAAGTACAAGGGGTTTGCTTGTTTGTTGGTTGGGGATCATTAACTGAGAAGGTCATGTGAAGTGTGAAGGAGGGAATAAATTGAAGGATATTTTAGCATGGGAAGATAGGTCAAAAAATAGTGCTAAACCATTGGGCTATGGGGTCATAAAAGGGTTTACTTGCATAACAACTATTCAAGGGTTTTCATAGGGAAAGTCATCTATATCAGAAGATCTATTTAAGTTGAGTTGGTGGTATGAAACATTAAGAAATGTGGTGAAAGAAGAAAACATGTAAGAAAACAAAGGGCAACCTAATATCAGGTAAGGACTTTGAACCTATCCTACTTTTGGCATACACTCAAGGGAAAAACATTTAAGATAAACATAAAAAGTAACCTAAGATCAGGTAAGGACTTTGAACCTATTCTACTTTTGGCATACTCTTAAGGGAAATCTTCAAAACAGTTGTTTAAGACTAAACAAGGGACAGGGCTAACCATAAACTTCCTTGATTAGGACTCTACTTAGCATGCAGTGAAAATATCATTCAAGAACAACATCTCAAGTTATACTCAGCAAGATATGGGCTCACCAGCATTCCTTAACTGGTTATACTCTATTGAAATCATTCCCAAACACACATTTAGAAGAAAACATAAAGATAAAGCTTATCAGTGAGAAATAGGGTACTTTAGAAGTAAATCCTAATCTATATTTGTTGTTCTTTATCAGAGAAAATGGACAGTATGGAAACATAAGGAGAATAATAATTACAGTAAGACAAACATCACCAATAATATAGACCAGGATCCTGTGAATCTACTTGTTTATTTGATGTCCACGACCAGTTACATACTCTGAGTCTAAGGGCTTTCTACAGTTTGATACTTCTCTTCCCAACCTACTATATTACAACTACTCAGCAAGTCTTACTCAATAACAGTTCAATAATTAACAACTTTCCAACCCTTTACAATGAGTTTTTTGTGAATACATATAGGTGCAAAGAGGAAGAGTGCTGCAAAAATGGTAATAAATATTAATTAAGACAGAGTAGGAGAGGTATTTGAATGCCCATTCTACTTAATAATCATAGCAATAACTGTTTGTACCACTTTAGCTGCCTTTAGTTGAATCTGAAACCAACTAGCAGGCTGGTAATAACTCTGAGGCCAGTCCTTTGAATCTATCTTGGTCTGAAGTACCCTGTTTGACCTCTATGACAAGTAAACTGTCATTTTTTGGGTTTTGAGGCCTCCCATGACTATGCAATAATTGTTCTGACAGTTTTGAAGAGGTTTTGTCATCAGGATGGTTATCAAGGTGTCTTTGAAAGGTAAAGCAAACTACAGGTGTCCTTTTGGTCCTTTGGTGAAGTAATAGCTTCTGTAGATGTGGCATTCGAGACCTTTCTTCTACTGATCTGTCTTGTTTTAGTACTTTAAACATTGATATTTAGCTTTTAATTGTGTTTTTAAGGCTTTATTAGGCCTTCTCGGATCATCTTTTGTCTTTAAACTGTGTTTTTGTCTTTATCCTTAATTTGTTGATTAAGCCTTTGATCTTCGGATTTATGCTTCAACCTCTAACTTTCACTGATCTTCCTTGTTTTCCTTTGTGTACAAGTGGCTCCTTTACCGCGCTAGAGGGTTTTGCTGTATAACCAATGCTTCACGAAACAATTGGTTAAAATGTGGAATTCACCCTTGATATCCCCTTTTTTCATTGAATTTGTCTTCGAGGATCATCATCCTCAGTTTCTTACCACTGGTCTGGCTTTGGGAGGACCCTTTAACACCTTGGCCGCCATTAAAATATACAAATAAAACATCGAATGTTATGAAAACCCTGTGTTTTGGTTTAACTGCATTCAGAAGCTTGGGAATCGCTCGGGAGCGATTGCAGAGGAGGAGAATTATGCAAAGGAGGGGATTCCATGGTTGGAACCAAGAAAAACAACAAAACAAATTGAATTTGAGCGCGAACAGGGGTAAGCGGTTTTGCAGGAAAAACTGGTGGTTTTCGCACAGTCAATGAGTGGCAAGCGGTAAAAACCAATATGAATGTGATTCCATACATTGATCTCCACGTGGCTTCTGCAAAACTGGCCATTTCGCGCTCAAGATGCACGGTGGGGGAAAGGGGGCATTGGAGCGCGTCAACCGTCTGATCTGCGGGGATGCAGATCAATGGTGGTAAGCGAGCGCGATGGGAGGAAGATGCTCAGGCGAGGAGAGAGTGGAGGACAGGTGGTGTGCAGGGACTAGATGATAGTGGAATAGTGGGCGGTGGGCCAACGAGTGATGTCAACATCTTTGTCGAGAGGTGGAAAGGTGGGGATGAGCGATGGTCGTTGGATCTTTGAAGATCAACGATAGTGAATCTGTTGTGGGGGGACTATAGAGGTACGGACCAACTTTTGGTCGGGTGCCTCCGTGGTGGATCAGCTCCGTCCGATCTGGGAGAGATCAACGGCTAAGATTTTGGGAGGAGAAACATCGTCACGGAGGGAACATATAAGAAAAGGGGCTAGAGGTAAGCGTGGAGGTAGGGTCCCGTGGAAGAAAGGAGGACCGGGGCTAAGGAGAAAAGGACTGAGGACTAGCACCTAGTCATGGGCGCAGGGTTATATGGAAGAACGGGGCTGAGGACTTAAGCCCGCGAGGGCTTAAGGCCTAATGTTTTTAAAAGGGTGGATCATAGGCTAAAATGGGTTTTTTTGAGCCTTTTTAGAAGTTCCGATAGGTATAAAAAGGTTTTTTTAACCATTATAAAGGGATTTTATAAGGCTTAAAGGGGTTTTATGGGAACATGAGGGTAAATGAGGGAGAAAAGGGGATTTTTAGGGGAATGAGCTGATGAGTTAGGATAAGTGAAAATGAGTGAAGAAATGGGTGAAATGGGGCTTTAGAAAACAATTTTTTCTTTGGAAACAACAGGGTACTTTTTTGAGGAAATCTGAATGAAGGTTATCAATGGAATGAATTTCTTGAGGATAAAGAACACAGAGAGGCTTCAAGAAGTCACAGATTTTGCATGAAATTTGTTTCTTGAAGACTAATAGACCTATTTTAGCCATCATAGTATATGAAAAATTTATAGATGGCTAACACATCCGACTATGGAGATTTTCCAATTTCAGTTTTAACATATCCTAACACACCATTTTCATTGACCATTGCTTCCATTCGATCCTTCCAGGCTATGAAATTTGAGCTACCCTCCAGGGCATACTCCAATCTCAGTCTGTTGAAATACATCTTCCCGATCCTGAAGAAAATATTCTACACAAAAGCTGCAAAGAAATTCCTTGAGAGACAAGTTCAAAATACTGCTTCTAATGTGAATTCTGATGCTCTTATACCATGTATAAATTTGATTGAATTGCAACTGTTCAATAAATTTAATCTAGAGACACAATTCTACTCTACTAATTTGCGCAATGAAATTCATATATTAGAACAACATGCATAGACATGCAATAAGAAGAAAAAAAATACACAATAATTTCTAGGGGAACCCAATTGGGAAAAGCCCCTAAGCCTCTTTGCATTAATCAAATGAATAGAGAATCTATTACAACTTCTAGCTCTAGCTCTGAGCTCAACCTACAAAAGAATAATTTTTCTCTCTACTCAATGAGAAAATCTGGCCAACACTTAGTAAACTATCTGCTCACCAAGCCTCATATTTCCTTGCGCAAACCTTGAGGAAATTGGCCCCTATTCTTTAGAAATTTCCTCCAAATTTATTGTGTAATTCCCAAGGATTAATCATTGATTGCCTGCAACACCTGTACACTTAAGACTAGTCTACAAATGATGTTACACTGCCTTGGCATCTCCACTTCAGTTGAGGAACATGAATTCTCTACATGAACTAGCTATTTTTGGTTGATTAATCAATTAACTGACAGATCTCTGAGTTAGACTATTGTCCCACTGCACAACTGGCCTTCAACCGACTCTATCAATAGTTAAAGATCAATTAATTGAATACAACTGAAAATAAATGAACTGGATTACTAAAATTTAGCAATCGCACATGCATAATTGAACTTCGAGTATAACTATAATTTACTGAGCTAACTCAGTGACAAGATCCATGCCATATTAGTTAACTGCCTCCAAGTTGTCCCATTGATGTGGAAATTTGATTTTACTCAATTTGACTAAGGATAAAGTCAAATTGAGCCTTGCTTGCTACATTTTTTCAATGCTTGAACCCCCACCATTGTTTCTTTTAGTTTCCTTAATTTTAGCACAACTTTCCATTTTTGGTACTTTTCCAGGTCCTAAACTTCCTGAGCCATTTTGATGTACTAAAAGAAGTTTCATGGGAAAACTGATAGGTCGGAAAAGTGCCAAAATATGTTTCACAGATTTTTACTTTTTGTTTGCATCCTCATGGATATCTTCGAAACGAGCTATTATGATAGGAAAATAGAGATCGTATGCCAAAGTTACGACCCTGGGAAGTTGGCAGTCCAACTTACCCCAACGGGGCCCAAAACTGTTGGTGCTTCATCTCCTAGGGTTAGGGTTTCACACTTCTTATTTATGATAAAAATGCCTCTAAGCATCATTGTAATTCAGTTCAGAAAGCATGTAGTCGTCACATATCTTCTCAAAGATAAGCTACTATCACCCAAGCTAGTTTGTTTCCATTGTGCATGTTAAAAAAAAATAGTATTTGTTATTAATCAATTGAAGTTCAATTTCCACAATAGCTCTATGTTTCTATTCTATTATGTATTTCATTTCGACCCTGCATAAATCCAGATAATGAAGATATAAAGGAGAATTATATCAGATCTTATTTTTCTCATTAGATGTTGAACCCAAAATTTAATCCCTGCCCTTTACTTATTTTTAATCTTATATTTAATCCTTGTTATCCTTTTTTCTTCTCCTAGACTCTTTTGTCTCAATAATGAATGTGGTTATTTGAGTCGAAAATTTGACCTATCAAAATGTCTACTATGGAGTCTACTTTGAAAGATAAAATATTATAACTCATTCCCACAGGAATCCCAAATCAACCATTACAAACCTGTATGTATGGGTTATATGGAAAAAAATCCATTTTTTAGAGAAGATTGAGGTGAAGATAGAAAATATAATATTATGTCTAGTTTTATCATTATATGTTGAAACTAGAATTTATCCCTATTTTTTCTTATTTTTAATCTTATATTTAATCATTATTATCCTTTCTTCTTCTTCTCTTTGACTCTTCTGTCGTAAGAATGAATTTGGTTATGTTATCTAATTTAAAACATCGATCTATAAAAATATCTACTCAAAAAATCAAAACATCATAATATAATATAGTTTTATATCAATCCTTCTCAAAAGAAATATCTAGCATTAACATTTTTTTAATAACTAATCTCCTTTTATAATATATAAATTATGTATTTATCAAATTAAATTAAAAACACTTGCCACTTAATCATTATCGAAACATTAACATTACATTGATTACAAAAATATTCCATATAATCCTTTCATCATCAAAACAAGAGCCACGTCGTGGCATGTCACTACTTTTTGTTTTTTTTTAATAAATGAATTTTGTGCATGTAGTCTTAGTTTGTTTGACTTGGAAATAGGGATAAATTATGATCCTATGTCAAGTCTCAATAGCTCTATCTCAATTAGTTTTTAGTAATTTGGTCTCTTTCAAAGTTAATAACTCATTCTCTCTAAGTCTTCATATCTCAATGTATCAGCTAGAAAAACATAGTTACTTATTTCGATTTATAGGCCTCTACAATGTTGATAACTCATTCTCTCTAAGTCTTCATATCTCAATGTATCAGCGAGACAACCATAGTTACTTATTTCGATTTATAGGCCTCTACAATGTAATCCTTTTATACGTCAACCACAATTTTTATAAATAAATAACATTTACCAATTATCTCTCACACACACACATGACTAACACAACCACATTTATTTATAAATAAATAATTATTAAAAATTATTAATTTTAAACTTGATTAATATTAATTAAGATAATTTAACTATTAACTAAATTGATACTAATTAATCAATATTCATTTATCGTATTAAATATTACTCATTTATTAATTTTCAAATTATTAGTTAATTAATAATTAAGTCATTAAATAATAAATTTGTAATTCTTAATTATAATTAATTAATTTTAAAATTAACTTATTTCTATTTAAATATAATAGACTATTAATAATTAATTATAAAAATTAACTAATTATTTTTTAAATTTAATAAATTATGAGTAATTAATAATTATAATTATTAAATACAATTATTTATTAATTATAGATTTTATTATTGATTTATTAATAGTTAATTCATTAAAAGGCGGTTTAGGAAAAGTTTGACATTTAAAGCCATACCCATGTCTAAATTTTACCAAGAAGCGACACCTCCAAAAGTTGAAATCAAGAAGGTATATAGGTAATACACTTCATTGCCTTAGCTTATAGTATGATTTGTGTAGTATTAACTATTTCAGAATTGTTGCTCACTTAGCTGGAATTTGTTTTTCAAAGAACACATTTAACTTAAGGTGGGTGCCATGTTATAAATAAGGAATTTTGAAATAATTGATTTATCATTTTTGTATTTTCTTTCATGCTTGATGTTTTTGTGAATATCTATAGGGTTAGCTATGTAGATCCTCTCACATCATGTTATTTCTCATTATGTTTTATGAAATGCAGATATCTCCCACCTGTGCAAAGTCTCCTAAGCTTGAAAGTCGAAATACTGGTAAAGAGGTTTGTTTTAGCCTTGATAAGAATAAATACACTAGAGCTCTGCAACAACTCATTGAAAATGAGAATGCAGACAGGGGATTTGGTAAATACATTGCTTCTTCAAAGAAGGATTTGAGGAGATCACTATCCAAGACACCTTATACACAAAAAAAACTCCTATATCGAATTTTGATGAAATAAAACTAAAGCAATAGATTGTAGATCTGCCAAAAGTTAAATATCTTTCCACCGAAAAAGGTAATCTCACTGCAACCAGGGTTCAAAATACTTCATCGAGTGCTTGTAATGAAGATAAAGTTATCTCGAAGGAGCTCGATCCCATTAAAGAAATTAAATGTTGAACCTTCACAATTTGATGATGAGATTGCCAAGATCATGATCATCGATAATCAACCAGGTGAGCTCGATGAAGGAGTGATTGTGTAGGAATATGAAGAAGATAAAGTAAAATATAGTGTTGAACCTCTAAATCGACATAATGAGATAATAGAAGAGGAGGTTACTAATACAAGTCAATAGAGGGAGTCTGATGAAGGGAGAATCAATGAGAAAGTTTTGGTAGCAATTAAAGGGAAGAGCAGTACTCAACCTTTAAATGGGCGTGATGATATTGTAGAAGTCAAGATTAACAATGATCAACTAAGGAATTCTGATCCTCTTGTTCACACTATTAAAGTTGCTAAAAATGGATGCACGGAGCTAACAACAGATAAATTAAAGGACTCCCATGCCTCAAAATCCGAGATCAATGTAAGCAAAGTGCCATTGTGTTCTAAGACTTATAAGGTAGAGAAGATCCCATGTAATGGTGTAGATGAAAATGGAATCAAGACTAAATTGTCAAGGTCTAGTCAACAAGGTTCAACCGAGGAGTCATTTGAATCAACTGGGAAAGGCATACAAAAATCAGGACAAGAACGAAAAATGAAACTAAAAAATTCTTCCAAGGAGACTTCTAATCACATTTCTTCTAGAGAAGGGTAAAAAGTTAAAAGAGTAATATCAGTGTCCCGTCAGAATAAATTCCATGGGAAACATGTATGAAACTTTGTACTCTAGAATAACAATTCAAAATTACAGTATATTTTCTCATAGGATAGCTATTAAATTTGACAAATTGAGGCAAATAATAAGAAGATTCTATCATAAAATATTATTACAAGAACCTACTTAAAGTTAGTCAAAATTTTGACTAGAAAATAGTTGAACAAAATCATAGCAGAAGGCAAAAAATATGATCCAATTATATTAGAAAATATGAAATTAAGATATATGGAGCTATCAATTCTTAAGTTGGACCATAAAGCGTATGGTTTATGTGACAGTAGGATTTCCTGAAGCAAGAGTGTCTTTGATAAGAGAGATGTAATCCAATAATATTACTGCAGGAAAATAAGTGTACAAGGCATTGTTGAAGTCTCTTGCTTGCCAGGATAATGCTGATGGTGCCCAAAGGGTGTTCAACTGTATCTAGTTTCCTAGTATTGTGCTGAATCTAAATTCCTGTACTGTACTCTTGGATGCTTATGCTCATGTAGTTGACCTAGAACAAGCTAGACATTTTTTTGAAAATATAATAAAAGCTGACTAAAATCCAAATAATAAATGTAGATATGTCATGATATATGCATATAAAATAAAAAATTTACTTGGAAAGGAATTAATCTTTCTTTGAACCTTGAAAAGGATGGTTGCAAACCAATAGATGAAACATCATCCATTTTAATTGATTGACATGTTAAGTTAGGATTGGTTGAGGAGGCAGAAATTTTTTTTTGATGAGATAACTAAAATAGAAGTTCCTTTAAAATTTATTGTAATCCTCTAAAATGTATGCTAGGGAAGGTATCCAAGAAAAAGCAACATGTACGTTGGGCCTTTTGCAAAATAATTCTCAAACTTTGAATGTGAATGGTTTTCAAAGGTTGATAAGTGGCATTTTAGTAGGTGGTTTCATGGATGAAGCAAAGAAAATGCATGACCAAATGAAAATTCAAGGGTTGACTCCATAAAAAAAAAAATCAGTTGCATTACCACCTTGCTCAAGGCATATCACATGGCAACCTTGTGACAATGGAACATAAAAATAAAAAACTCTTGGTATTTTGGTATTGTTATGTCCAAAGCTAAATTCAATGTTCTCATTGTGATTTTGTCCCAATTGCACCAACAATATTTCTTATTGAGATATTTTGTGGATGGCCACTATTTGTTATGGATGTGGAAGAAATACAATGCCAAGACAAAACAAAACACATATTTTGTGTCTATGGTGATTAGTTATTATTCTAGTTCTTGCATCTAGGTTGGTTATAGAATTTGGAAATCGACAATGCATTAATATACTTTGATAGAAATATGGTTACTTTTATTTAAAGGGGCCTTTTGATTAATTATTTATGTACCTTTTATCACCAAAAGGTGGATCACATTAATTGGTTCACAATCATATTGTTGCAGAACATGGAAGGCAATGGCATGCTTCCAAGAAAAATAATTTTGAATTGAAAAGTGGACAACCTATGGAATAAATTTCAATTGGACCATTAAAATTTGTTTGTAAAATCATCATATGCTAAAAAACAAGTAACGACATTACAAATTTGCAATAATGATAATGGAACTAGAACAATGGTTCCTACTGGTTTCCCTCTAAAATATACTAATGATCATCGAAGAGTATCTAAAGCATCAACAATCGTAGAATGTGGTTCAAAGGAAGTATGAGTTGATTGAGGTGTGTCTGCAAACAATATTATGCCTGGTGAAGCATACCTTCAAAGTGTGTGTCTACATTCCTAGAATGCAAGTGTGGAGACATTGCAGAAAGTTCACTGAGAGACATTTCATCAAAATATCTTTGACGCTCAATATTTATAGGCCTTGGCTTGTCAAGAACTTGCATTCCTAGAGTCAAAGCCAAAGTGAAGAACCTTCTACCTGATTTGGAAATCACAAACATACAATATTATCTCAGAAAAAATGAGGTCTTCCAAAATGTGAAACAAGAGACTCAGGTTCATAAAATAAGAAATTTATCTAAATTATTATTAAAATCAAATTCTATTTGTACAAGTAGGTCACTTGGATTGACACATAGTTAAATTATAAATAAATAAATTTGAGTCTGTTATTACGTGACGACATAAGGAACTCGACCTCGACTAGTCAGAGGTCGGGCCTCTAGCTTTATTGATTTCCATGAAGGTGAAAATAAACTCCAACCTCGACCTGACTTTAAGTGAAGATCAATATGTGGGAGAAAGGGCAGAGGTAAACAAAGGTTGACCTTCCGACCTCATTTAGGTGGACCCTATGATGGTGACCCAAGGTACGGGAACTTAAATTTAGGGAGGTAATTAGCTGGTGTTTCAATTATTTATATGGACAGCATACTATCATAGAAGGAAATATCACAATTACATAGAGCCATACATAAGTCAGTCTCTTGGTTGAAACAGACAAAAAAATGAGTCCAAATCCTGACCCTAACAATTGGTGACACCATTCAACGGTTGGGCTTGAGAGCATTCAGGGACATCACATCAAATAGCACGGTGGTAACAAGGGTTAGAAGTCCAACATCCTACCTTCAAATTAAAGTCTCAAACTTCTTTTTGAGGCTAGAATTCACATGGTTTATATGGTTGGGATCACTACCAGTAAGGATAAGATCATCAACATAAATAAAAAGGATGATGAAATACTTACCCACTTTCTTGGTGTAGACAGTGTTGTTAGAATGACACTAGAAAAGCCCTTATCTAAGAGAAAGCTATCCATTTTGGCATACCAAGCCCAAGGAGCTTGTTTGATACCATAGAGAGACTTTCTAAGGCGAAAAACAAGACTAGAGTCATTTTGGATAAAGCCAAGGGGTTGTTCCATGTAGATTTCTTCATGCAAATCTCCATGTAAGAAGGCAGATTTAACATCAATCTGATGGACTTCCCATTTAAAGGAGGCAGCAAGGGAAAGAACAAGGCGGATAGAATTCATTTTGGCAACAGGGGAGAAGGTTTCAGTATATTCGATTCCTTCAACTTGTGAAAATGCTTTAGCAACAAGACGAACTTTATGTTTATCCACTTTTCTATCTAGTCCAAACTTTGTTCTGTAAACCCATTTGCATCGGACAAGTTTTCTTCCCTTTGGAAGAGGAGCAATATCCCAAGTATTGTTTGCTAATAAGGAACGATATTCTTCATTCATAGCTTCATCCCAATCTGGATGACCTGAAGCTTCTTCAAAGGTGTCTGGATCAGGAGTTTCTGGAACTTGAGCCAATAAGGAAGAGGCTCTTTTGAACTGCGAACATGTACAACGTCGATCTACAAGGTCACCTGCAAGAGAACCTGCTGCATCCCGAGTAGAGCAGACCCATCTAGGAAGTTGTGGAGCTAAAGGAACATCTTCAAGAGGAGGAGGATTGTCATCCTCGATGTCATCATCTAAACTAGAAGGAATTCTATAAAAAATAGAAGAGATAGAAAGAGGTGGCACATATGTAGAATCAGGCTCGCAGGCCAAAGGTGGCTCACCTGCCGAACTAGGCTCACAGGCCGATATATTTTCATCAAATTTTACATCTCTTCGAATGATTATATTTTTGGATTTTGGTTGAAGAAGTCTATATCCTTTGACATCTTCATAATATCCAACAAAAATGCATTTTTCACTCTTAGGTTCTAAGGCTTTATGTTTTGCATCTGGAGTATGGGCCCAAGCATCACTTCCAAAAACATGAAAGTGACTTACATCTGGTTTGATTGAGCTCCAGGCTTCTTCTAGATTTATATTCCTTAAAACCTTAGTAAGAGTGCGATTTACGATGTAATTTGCACAATTAATTGCTTCTGCCCAAAAATTGAGACCAAGTCCTTTAGATTTAAGCATACAATTAGCCATTTCTTTTAAGGTGTGATTCTTCCTTTCAGATACACCATTTTGTTGTGGAGTATATGGAACATTACGTTGCAATTGAATGCCATGCTCAGTACAAAAGTTGAAAATTTGGTTGTTAATGTATTTTCCTTCATTTTCTGATCTTAACTTAAGAATTGGATGTCCAAATTGTTTCTCAACAAAGGCCTTAAAGGGCAAGAACATGTTAAAAACTTCACTCTTGATTTTTAATAAGTATACCAAAGTGCGTTTGGAAAAATCATCAATGAAATTTAAGAAGTACTTGCAACCAAAGAAAGAAACAACAGGAAGTGGACCACATAAATCACTGTGCACAAGTTGCAAAGGGGTTGAAGCGTGCCAAGAGGCACATTTTTCAAAACTATCCTGTTGATGTTTTCCGAGTACACATCCGGAACAAACACCATCGTGGAAAGATACCATAGGAAGACATGTCACCATATTTTACTTACATAGAGTTTGAAGAGAACGATACTTTAAGTGACCAAATCTCTCAGGCCAAAGTTTGCTCACTTCATCATTATGAGCAACAAAAACAGAGGGAAGACATGATGACCCAAAATTGTCAAAATTATGCAACCTTTTGGAATCATCAACAATGCCAGTAGCTAAAATATGTCTAGGATATTTGAGGTCCTTAATTACAGCATCATGAGGTGAGAATTCTACTATTTTCCCTTCACCTGAATGAGCTATCTGATAAACAGAAACAAGGTTGCAAGACAAGGTAGGAACACATAATACATCATTAAACTGATCATTATCTAGATGAATGGTTCCAGACCCTACAACACTAAGAGATCTATCATCACCAACATAAATATTTTTGGTGTTACAATCATTTAAATAAGAAAACATGGCTTTATTTTTTGCCATGTGGTAAGATGCTCCAGAATCAATGATACACTCATGAGAATGAGAAGAAGAAGATACATTTAATGCATAACCAGATCTTGATGCTTGACAACCACAAGCAGAAAGTGTCATTCCTGAAAATGAAGGTGAAGAGTTCTCCAAATTGATGTTGTGCTTCTTCATTGTTGCTTCTAAGGTTTCCATATTCTTAAAATATTTGGACTCTATATGGCCATCACGATTACAAAATTTTCAATGTCTATCTGTCTTCTTCCCTTTGTTTTTATTTTCCTTATCATTTTTTTGAGTTGCTCTTTCAGTTTGTGGCTGAAATGGCTTAAGACCCTTGTTTGGTTTAGGACCATTCTTTTTAGGATGCTGCTTCTTAGGATTCTTTTGATATGGTAGATGCTAGGCTGCTAAGGCTTTCTTAGAAGAGTTTCCCATATTAATAAGACCAAGGTGTAAGAGTTTTTCTTGTTCTCTTATCAAAAAATCACAAAAGGCATAAAAAAGGGGTTCTTGTAGGTTGTTCCTTGATAAATGATGGCTTCTCTAGTGGAATGGAAGGTGGAAACAAATACAGAGTATGTAGGGCCAATCTTAGCACTTCCTTTTTGACCTTACAACCTTCTAAAAGAAGTCTAAGGGTTTTGAATTTGGACAAAAAGTATTCAATAGAGGAAAAATTATTGGGGTCCAAAGTAAGCAACTCATTTTCAAGCTGTGGACCCTGATTTAATTTTGAATGCCAAAAACAATATTTAGCTTTTTCAAGGCTGCATCAGGGGTGTCAATTTCTAGGATATGAAATCGAAGATCTTAAGCAATGGACATTCCTATCAACCATCGTGCTTAATCTTGTTTATTTTCCCATTTAGAGGCCTTTTCTCCATCGGTAGGTTTATTTTCTTGTCTTGTGGCTATTCTATAAAGCCCTTTACTTCTAAGTAAATCTACCATTTGGGGTATCCATTGGAAATAATTGGTGCTGTTAAGAATAACCGAGCATGCACTTTCCATTTTTTTTTAAACTAGAGCTGAAAAGGCTGAAACTGACTGCTCCAATGGAAATATCCCAAAAAATTAGGCTGATTAAAAAAAAATGGCTTGAAAAACAGCTTCTGGATGAAGAAGTTATGCCTTTTTGAAAAAACTGTGTTGTAGATGCCGAATAGTTACGGGAACAGTTGAAATTTGATGATAAAGTTCTACTAAAAAAAAAATCTCGCCCCTTTAACAATTTTTTTTTAAAAAAGGAAGCTTGAGAAAGAGACTTGAACCCAAGACCTCTATTCTCATAAACTAACTTTACACCAAGTGAGCTAGTAAAAATATTTTTTAATTGTTTGAAAGGAGGAAGGGTTTTTTTTTTTTTTCCTCTTTGATGTGCGTGCTTTTTCCTGCAAAAAAACACAAAATACATGCCAAAAAAAAAATTACTGCAGAAAGTTAGATTTTCGGTTAGCCTTATCAGAAACTATCTATTTTTTCACTATTTTTGATTTCCTGAGATCGCACAAAGACACGAGGAAAGAGCATACGTAGCAAAAAAAATTTGTCTTCCTAATTTTGATTTGCTAAGATTTCACATAGTGCAGAGAAAAGAGCATACAGAGAAGAGGGTATAGATCTGGCAATAGAAAAAATAAAAACCAAAATAAACAGAGGGAACCAAAATAAACAAAATGATTAATAAATATAACTGCAAAACAGATACTTTATACCTCCAGATCTAAAATGACCTAACTTGGGCAACAGGAAACCTTTTCGCATGAAACGAAAGGGTTTCCTTACTGTAAAAAACTCTCTAGACACAACAAAGTAGTTCTCCAAGCCCAAAAAACTTCAAAAATAGTAGATCTAGAAAATGGCAGTCACATGCAGTCAAACCGGCTTTGAATTTGGATCAACAATGGATGCGACCCTCAAAATAGCTCTGACACCATGTAGGAATTTACAAGGTAAGTTCCTTAGATCAAAAACCAAAGGTCACCGCTCACAAACAGATCACAAATCAGTACACCAGTATATCACTTGGTTAAAACCCTCGAAGAGGGAAACAGTCCACGGCCCGAGCCAACACAGCCACTTCAGGAAATTTATTAATATAACAAAGAAAGTTTATATATGTTTTTCTCATAAACGGTTTCCAGAAAAATGACCCTCCGTGCTCTTTAAATAAATATCATGGACCAATCAGGTGTTAAGCCACGGATCAAGTGTCGTTAATACCTAGGAGAGAGTGAATCTTCGGATCACTACAAATCATGATCGTCAAATTATAAGTTACAAATGTACATAGCAAAGAAACACACTTTACCTAACTCTACACTAGACCAAGTTATACTTAACTATTTCCTATGTGTCGGAATATCCTAACAAAGTCAACCCCGACCCCTAATTTTTCGATTATGTGATTCAAAGGGTGTTAGGTCCCTATAATACTAGTGTATCCCCTTATTGTTATTGTTAGTGTAGACCCCTTATTGTTATTTGTGTGCCCATGTAGTCCCCATATTTTTAATATTGTGCCCCATAGAAGGCCACTATTGTTATTGTTGTGCCCTTACATTATTATTGTTATGTCGGCTCTGATTATATTGTGACCCCTTAGACTCCTATATATAGAAAGGAGGTTTTGTCATTTGAATAATCCAATATTCTTCATTTATGTAATGTAAAGGAGGCTTGCCCCTTGAAGTGGATAATTTTTAAGTCGTTGATCTATCTTTTCTTCTATTTTTTTAGCCGGTTGCATAACATTTGGTATCACAGCTTTGGATTCTAGAGTTTCGCTTCTTCAAACATGCCATCTTGGAATTTTCGCTATAAATTTTTTTCTACGAGGCTTCAAAAGATGAAATTTCAACCACGTGGAGCCAAAATATTGTTTAATATTGTATACAAATTTCAGATATTTGTTCACTATAGTTTCAGAGATATGATCTATGGAAGTTAGGGTTTTGGCAGACTCCAAAATTTAGTATCAAACAAGTGATCTAGGGAAAATCATCATAACTTTTGTTTCGGGCATGGGGTTTGAATTATGTAAAAAGTGGCTGAAAGTGCACAAAATTTAGTTTTTTGTGTAGCAATTTATGGGCCGAAGGTAGAACAGTGACACATGGAACTCTGTACAAGTTCGCTCTATTGAACTAGTCTATAATCAAGCCATCATGGGAGATCGAGCATAACTCTTTGTTGAAGACTCCAATCTTAGTCTGACTTATGGGTTGGAAAGTAGATTCAAAGTGATACAATAGGACTAAATTTCAGACCTTGGATGTATGAAATTATAGTTATAATTGTTTCAATATTGAGCTCCCAAAAGCAAGAAAAATGTGTGTATTTTTTTATTCTTTTTAAATTGCATAACTTTTGTTTGAAAAATAAGTTTGAAGTGATTCCAAAGGCATATTGAAGCATATATATCAGTATTGGGTTATAAAATTCCCCCCAAACAAAAGAAATCCACACCAATTAAGCCCTCAGAAATCTCTACTATGACGCATGAAGAGGAAGAATTGCAACATGATATCTCAAAATTATGGGACCAAGTGCAACAAATTTCGCTCTCACAAAGAACAACCAAATATGAACTAAATATGACATGGATGGTTTAAAATTAGACATGAAAGGTAATATGGATGGAATGGAAGCTAATATGGATGGTTTGAAGGATGGCATGGAAGCTAAGATGGAGAGTTTGAAAGTAGACATGGAAGGTTTGAAAAAATTGTTGCAAGAAAGGCTTCTCAGTGGTGACAAGGTAATCCATGAAAATCATGATAAGGACAACAAGAATATGAATTGTGATTTTAGAAAATCCAATGTTGGGTTTAAGAACCACCACATTCCAAATATCGATATGAGGAAGTTTTATGGTAAGGATCCAGTAACATGGATACTACAAATGGAGAAATATTTTGATCTCCATGATGTGCAACACTTATAAAAGGTTATAGGTGACAAGCTCCCAGTTCAAACAATATTTCCAGAATGTGACGAAGAAGGAAAAATCATATTGGAACCTGAAACAGTCACATAAACAAGAACTTGACAACTACGAAATTAATCAATTTCAGAGTCTCTCATCAAGTGGAAGAATTTACCCGCTGAAGATTCCACATGGGAGGATGAGAATTTTATACAGAAGCATCCAAAACTACTCAATCATTGAGGAAAATAATTTTTTGAAGGAGAGGGGCATGTTAGGTCCCTATAATACTAGTGTATCCCCTTATTTTATTGTTAGTGCAACCCCCTTATTGTTATTGTTGTGCCCATGTAGTCCCCATATTGTTATTATTGTGTCCCATATAAGCCCACTATTGTTATTGTTGTGCCCTTACATTATTATTGTTATGACAACTTTGATTATATTGTGACCCCTTAGACTCTTATATATAGAAAAAAGGTTTTTTCATTTGAATCATCCAAGAATAGTTCATTTATGTAATGTAAATGAGGTTTCCCCCTCGAAGTGGATAAATTTTAAGTCGTTGATCTATCTTTTATTCTATTTTGTGAGCTGGTTGGATAAAAAAGGGAGGATATAAAAGGAGGCTTTTGCTTCACAAGAAGATCCATTTCCATATTTTGAAAAGAGGGTAACAAATAATTTGGGTCAATAATAGGCCTTGGTATAATTATGAGAACTAAAATGTAGGGATCGTTGTCGACTGGTAAGAATCAGTTCATATGCCAAGTATTGAACTCTTGTTGTCAATGCATATTTTTCTTAAGGTAGTCAACCATACAAAAACCATCGGCACAAAGGAGTGTGGGAAACATTTCAAATCCTCTTAAAAGAATAATTTCATCATAAGCCTCATTCCTTGTTGACAGTCGTGCATATCTGCTAGTGAATGATCTCAAGTAGACTTTGTGTATGCTAATGCACGTAATAGGATGATCCACCAAAATACATAATCAAGAGGAGCAACTCTCCCTTTTTCACATCACGAAGTACTTTGAAACTAGCAAACATGACCCCTTCTCCTAATGTGAAATGGTCTATGTGTTTCATCCATGCCTTAAGTAGAATAGTCTTTAAAAGGAAATTCTTTACTATATCTGGTTCACCATCGATCAAAAATTTCAAAGCACTTGCAATAAAGTCCCTCACAAATACCTGCAATTGTGGCAGGAATCATATACATGCTTGAAACTGAATCACTAATAGCCATCAAACTCACCCATAATTAAAAGGGGAAAACAAATCATCAATGAAATGTCTGGTTGTCACAACTCAAAAATACCGGTTAGCTCTTAAAACTAAGCATAGATGATTAATTAAATGCTACAAAAATAAACAATCAAAATTTCAACAACCACTACCAAAGTAGGAATTTTATCTGCAAGAATACAAAGGAAAAATAATGACTCCTTGAAGGGTAGCAAGGAGAAAGGACCAAGAAGGACGAAGTAGGAATTCCATACCCAAGAAGGTAGGGGACCAATAAAAACCCCTCAATAGTAGTAAGGACATAAGTTTAACATGATAAATAAAATTTGGAATGTCTCTATTTGAGTACCCTTAACCATTGTGTATAAACTTTGTCCCACTTGAGTCGGACTTGACATCCTTTTCATTGACATATTATGATAAATGGACAAAACACTTACCTTTTAGAACTTAATAATAAATATCGATACATCATGGAAAACTAGGAGATCTTTAAATATTATGTAGTAAAAAATGCATGCCCATCTGTAAAATTTCCCTCTAGCATCTCGATCCAGAATAACAACGGAAGCATCAACGAAAAATGAAACTAAAAATTTCTTCCAAGGAGAATAAATATGAGTGTACAGTCATAATAAATTCAATGGGAAACATGTATGAAACTTTTAACTCTAGAATAACGATTCAAAATTAGAGTATATTTTCTCATAGTCTAGTTATTAAATATGTCAAATTGAGGCAAATAATGATAAGATTCTATTAGAAAAGATTAATACAAGAACCTACTTAAAATCCGTCAAATTTTGACCAGAAAATAGTTGAACAAACTCTTGGTAGAAGGCAAAAAATATGATCCAATTATATTAGAAAAGACAAAATTAAGAGAGATGAAGCTACCAGTTATTAAGCTGGACTAGAAAGCATACAGCTCAATGGTTATGGCTTATGTGAGAGTAGGATTCCCTGAAGCAGGAGTGTCTTTGATAAGAGAGATGGAATCCAATAATATTACTGCAGACAAAGAAGTGTACAAGGGATTACTGAAGCCTTTTTATTTCCATGGTAATGTTGATGGTGCCCAAAGGGTGTTCAACTATATGCAGTTTCCTGGCATTGTGCCGAATCTCAACTCTTATAGTATACTCTTGGAGGCTTATCCTCATGCAGGTGACCCAAAACAAGCTAGAGTTGTTTTTGAAAATATAATAAAAGCTAGCCAGAAGCCATATGATAAATATATATTTGTCATGATCTATGCATATATAATAAAAAATTTCTTGGAAAGACATTAATCTTACTATTGAACCTTAAAAAGGTTGGCCTCAAACCAGGAGTTGAAACATCGTCTACTTTAATTGATTGGCTTGGTAAGCTAGGGTTGGTTGGGGAGGCAGAACAACTTTATAATAAGATAGTTAAAGCAAAAGTTCCCTCAAAATTTCTTGTAAGCCTATGGGAAATGTATGCTAGGGTAGGTATGCAAGAAAAATCAACATATACATTGGGCCTTTTGCAAAATAATTCTGAAGCCTTGAATGTGAATGGTTTTGAAAGGTTGATAAGTGGCCTTTTAGCAGGTGGTTTCGTAGATGAAGCAAAGAAAATGCATGACCAAATGAAAATTCAAGGGTTGACTCCATTAAAACCTATTGCAGTCGCGTTAACACCTTACTCAGGGCATCTCACATGGAAACCTTGTGATAATGGAACATAAAAATCAAGAAACTCTTGGTATTTTGGTACTATTATGTCCAAATCTAAATTCAACGTTCTTGTTGTGATTCTGTCCCACCCACACCAACAATATTTCTTATTGAGATCTTGTGTGGTTGGTCACTCTTTGTTATGGATGTGGAAGAAATATGATGCCAGGACAGAACAAAACATGTATTCTATTCCTACGGTGATTAATTAGTATTCTAGTTCTTGCATCTAGGTTAGTTATAGAATTAAACAATTGACAATGCATTCATATGTTTTGATAGAAATATGGTTACTTGTATTTAAAGGGACATTTTGATTTGTTCTTTATGTACCTTTTATCACCAAAATGTGGATCACATTAATTAGTTCACAATCACATTGCTGCAGAACCTGGAAGGTAATGGCATGATTCCAGGAACAATAATTTAGAATTGAAAACTGGACAACCTGTGGAATAAAATTGTGATTGGACCATTAAATTTGTTTGTAAAATCATCATATGCTAAAAAAAAGCAGTGACATTATAGATCTACAAGAATGATAATGGAACCAAAGCAATGGTTCCTACTAGCTTCCCTCTAAAATATACTAATGATCATCGCAGAGTATCCCAAGCATCAACAATCGTAGGATGTGGTTCAAAGGAAGTATGATTTGATCGAGTTGTGTCCGCAAAGGATCTCCTGCTTGGTGAAAGCATAACTTCAAAGTGTGTCTTTGCATTCCTGGAATGTGGGTGTGGAGACATTGCAGAAAGTTCATTGGGAGAACTTTCATCAAAAGATCTTTGACGCTCAATATTCAGAGGCCTTGGATTCTCAAGAAGCTTTGAGAAATCAAAAGCACCATTATCATTGAGAGTGTAGACAGGCTCTGTAGTCTTCATGCTTGTTTCCTGAGGAATTTCTGATGGAAATATCGAAACAATCAACATGTATTTAGGCATATATGAAACTTGCTTTACTTCAAAACAAACTTACAAACAAGCGAATTCAGAAAAATGACCTAAGTCGCTTCCATATTACTCACATGCTTTACAAAAGTGTTTGATTTTTGTGTTCATGAAAATTTGTAGGTATGTGCATTCTGAATAGAAGATGTGTTCCAAATAACCGATATGAAGTATGAAGTACCAAGCTCGTTGGTATGGAGTGAGCACCGCATATTATCATAATTTGATTGGCCTATTGATGAATACATCTACTTAAGCATGATACTGTATTACACAGTACATTCGAAATCAGAACTCAAAGAAGACTGTGAAAATGACGAGAAGAGCATTGTAAACGGTTGAGGGACGAGAATAATGTATGAATGCTATAACCTGTTGGTAGGTGTAGAAATTATACAACATGCATGTATATCTTGGATTCAACTGATCTAAAAATGTACTAAAGTTAAATACTGAATCACTTCTACAAATATTTTGCGGAATTAAAAAACACAATCGCTAATCACATGAATTAAAGAAGAATCAAATCATACACAACATAGATAATTTCTCGGGGAAAGTTTGCTGCTCAAAACCCCACTATATTCTATTGTATATTCAACATGGATCATGAAACAAATAAAATGTCTACTCTTCTCACAAGAGTATCCAACACTCAACTATCTGTCTCACACTGTCCTCACAGAAAACTGTCCAATACTTAGTCAATTTCCAGCCTCCTGATAGCTTGCCTTGCTTGCGCAATCCCTGATGGATTAGATCCCTAAAAGATAGGAATTATGGCCTTCCTTTACTTCGCAAGTATCATGGTCACTCCAATGGGTGTTATTGCATGTGTGCAACCCAATAATCCTACAACTGATAGTCAACTTCCCTTTCACCTAGCTCTCAACTGGGTCTCCACTGGATTTGACATGCATGCATCTAATAATAGTAAATCCTCAATTTCACGTGAGATCACTGATTGTGGATTCATTAATATTTAATTCACTTGATATTCCACTAGTGTATCTTCAGTTACAACTAGCACAACTGAGTTTAACTCACTTAACTGAGTTAAACTGATTACAACCTGCATTAACTAATGCACCACTGCACTTCGAAATCTGTTACAACTAGAATTACTCTGCATGCCTCACCAACTACCTCTAACTCGAAATCCACTAGCTAACTGAGTTTATCACTCTCAGTTAAATGTTACAAGTTATTTTGAGATTTAGATTACAGTTTATTGTCCATTCTAATTAAGGGATAACTAAAAGTAAACATGCATGGGCGGAAACGTGAAGCTGGGTTACACTTTTTTGAGAATCGGGGGCCGAAAACTTTTTTTGGCAATAGTTCGGCCGAACATTTTATAAATTTCGACCGAACTCGTGATTCCGTTTAGATTGACGGCACACAGACAGCGCGGGCAAACAGAATTTTTTCCAAAGATGGGAAAATCGGCAACAAAAGTTCAGCCGAACTTTGAGCTCGGTCGAACTTTTACTTTCAAAATAGTTCAGTCGAACAAGTATCTATAAATAAATCGCCCGCGAATTTGATTTGTTTACCGGTCTCATTATTCGTGCGTAATTTCTTCACTTTTGCTGCTGGTCTTTTCGCGCGTTTGTCCGCGCTGTTGCTCGTGCAGTCCGCGTTGTTGCTCCTTTCGTCTACTAAAGGTATGTTTCTCCTCCCGTCCTTGCGGAATGTTGCTGTTGTTATGGAATTTTTTGTGAATGAGTGTAATAGACATTTCTTTCGTTTATGTTACCACAATCTGTATATAGATTTGGTTTCAAATATTATAAGAACATTTTTGATATGGTTTAGAGAATGTGATACTCGCTCCACTCCACTGTAGAGTCTCATCGTAGAAATAAGAGGCCACCCAAAGATATTTTAGGTGTTGTGTACTTTTCTTTGTTTATGTTATCTTTAGCTACTAAAGCAAATGATATGAGCTTGCTGCCAAGTGAAGGCGTATCCAATTGAGGAGAGTGCTTTTAAATAAGTCTGGGTAAAATGCAAGGGTATAGTATATACACAAAGATCTGAAGGAGTTATTCTCTTTATTTTAGTTACTGGCATTTTTGAGCTTGTGGTGTATCCCATTGAGTAATCCCTTACAGAGAGTGCATTTATGCACTCATTAAATGTGAAATTCATAATCTATTAGGAGTTTGAGGGAAAAATTATAAAGAATAGATTCAGAGTCTACATAAAGATGCTTGTTGTATTAATTTAATGTATTGACTTGTATCATGATTGAGAAGGAAAAACAACAAAAATTTCCATTAATCAGATCTCAAATATGGTTTTACATCCACCGTTACCTACGATATAATTCTTAAGATCTGATCAAGGTGTACCTCCAACAGACTTCTTCATATCTGCAACGGAAATCCACTTGATAACATTGCTATACATCCATTTTTACCTACCGCAAAGTCCTTTAGACTAGAGGATCACATTGAAAACATGGCCATCCCTCCGCTGCTAGGTCGCCCATACAGCTTCACAAATGGTAATTATCTTACAGACAATGATGTACCTCCATAGTTACCTCCATAAAATTTCTTCAGATTTGGTGATTGCTATCACCTGGAAAATGAGGCTATATGTCAGCCACAGTTATTTGAACATGACAACGATGATTTACAAGCTCAGGAAGATCCAAGTCATGATGAACAAGTATCAGAAGCTGGATACACAATTGGTATTCCTATGTCAAGTAGATATGTCTATATATAGACCGATAATTTATGTGAGCCTATTTTTACATCCATAGTAATATGATCCAGCTGTCAAGAAAATTTTATTATTAGAAATAAAATAAATAAACCTAAACACTTACATAAATTATGCTATAAAAAATACATGCCATTTTTATATATCTATACCATATAAACTAAAACTCTTTATGTTGTCTTCCCATTTCCTAACAATTTGGTGGTATCAGAGCAATATGCACTCCCATATGAGCACCACTCTATTCGTAATCCTGTACACATTTGTTGAACCTAGGCATGCCAGAAAACCCTACTAATGTTGGTTTTCAATTGTACTATTATATCAAATTTCTACAAATGTCAGGTCTTTGTGATGTACCAGCTTGCTAATTCTGCTTTATATAAAAGATACCTAAGTTTTTGGGTTACCTGAAATAGGGAAATGGGTACGGTTTTCAAAACCACTGGAAAGATACTTTAAAAGTTCTAGTTGATTGGGGAAACAGTGGTGTGTCGTGTGTGTGAGAGAGTGATTAAGTATGGAAAAGTTCTAAACATTCTAAACATTTTAATAATGTTCACATAGTTGACATTCCTTTGGTTTCTGTTACCACAATCTATATATAGCTTTCAATGATAATAGAAAATTATGAAAACATATTACAAATCATATTTATTATAAAGTATCAGAGATTTATATATATATATATATATTGCATAGTGTTTTTCATTCTAAAATATATAAAATACAATTCTTCTAATTAGGAATAGGTTAACAACGATCCTTATTATTTCCTACACTCCCTTCATATACAATCCTTTTTAGTGGGAAACGAATTATTGATTTATCCCTTGCACTCTGTCGTTGAGGGCTGGAATATGGTAAAAGTGTTTCACTGTTAGTTATTTATTTTTTATTTATTTTTTTATAATTTTAAATTATAAAATTGATTTTTTAAATTATAAAACATATATTTTAATTATTTCTAAAAATATATAAATATTTTATATTATTAGTATTTTTTGAAAAATATTAATGTATTTTTTAATATTTATAAATGTTTATGAAAATCATTTCAACACATTGTTCACTTTAATAAATTTAAATATATAATGGTTGACTGAAAAAATGACTAAGTTGTGGATATTCCGAGTCCTACATTTGAAAAATATATAATGGTTTTTTTTATATTAATATATGTCTAAATGTATCTAAAAGTTATATGTATTTTTTTTAGGTTGGAGAAGTGTAGATGTTTATCAATACAAAATTTTGTTATTTAATAGTCAAGTTTTATAGTTATTATAATGAAATAGTTTCTCACAACAAATTTGATATCATGGGTCGGTCTTCCGGAGGGGGAGCGCCACCCTGCGCATTTCCCCATGGAAAGGACCTGGGCAGCCCACATGGCTCCCGGTATATGTCATAACTCTGTTATTAATGACTCCACTTGCGCGATGGCTACCAACCTTGGTCGGCTCAACCCGGAGGAGAATATGGCGGTGTTGCATGATTTTATGGCTCAGTTGAACGATACAGGTGAATTCTCTGGAGCGGTGAGCTCGCCTACCCCGCTGCTCAGAATCTGCAACTCTGAATCGCTTGAAGCCAGTGTGAAAACGTCGACAGGGCGGCGTTGTTCCTTGCAGGCTTGCATCGAGCCGGTCCCAGGTATTCATTACACTCAGAGCTCCCACTGTATTTATAATTCTATGCCCAGAGGTGGCGCGAACCTGCATGGTCATCCCCTGCTTGCTCTCTCTGCCGCTCCTGGTAACTTTTGTTCCGCTCAGCCCGCTATCAATTTCACTGTTCCCCTGGACCATTCTGTCTCTCCTTCAGTTCCTGCTCGCCCCAGTCGTTTCTCTCCGGCAATGCCGCGTCTTCGTGAGAGGATGAGGGCCCGACGTGGCCTCAGCTGCGGTAACAGTCGCCCTCCTCCCAACACCTTTTCTTCTGATGAGACTCCGGACCCTTCTCAGATTCTGCACGGTGGCAGAGGGCGAGGACGTCGTCGTGTTGGGGATTCGATTTCAGTTCCTGGAGCCGCCGCTTTGCCTCCTTCCTCTCAGGTCCTCGACCATGGTGGCAGCTCCTCCCGGGCTGTCCCTCCTGCCCCTCTTCGGCCTACCTTCAGAAAATCCTCGCAACATGCTGAGCTCAAATTCTATCCCACCGCTTCCAACTCTGTCCTCACGGCCCTCATTTCTCTCACTCTGCGGGAGGAAATTCCCAGCTACCCTGCCCCTACTCCCGCTTCTGCGCTCTTCACTCCGGGTTCTGGACCCTTGAACGCTGCTGCTCCGGTCACCTCTCCTCTCAGTCCACAGGAGCAGCAGAAAATCATGGAAGCAACTTCGGTAGGCATGGACGCAGGCTACTCTGGCAAGGAGGACAGTCGGGAGTTTTTTGGTTGCAGAATCATTGAAGAGCCACCGTCTCCAACTCATGACTAGCTCCATCTCTACGCTCCAGGTTTTTTGGTTCAGTTTCATAGTTAATGTCAGTTTTTGTTGCTGGGATGACCAGCTAACAGAGTGGTCTATGAACAGTTGTTTTTATTACTATGTTTTCTCAGTTTCTAAGACTTTCAAACCGGTTTCCCTTACGAGGGTGGTTAGAACTCGCTGTCTAAAAGGACTGGTTTCCCAATATGGGCGGTCTAAGTACTCTGTGATCGGCTTGACTTTTAAACACTGTGTTCAGGCTTTCATAGCTGACACAGTGTCTGATTTGTACTAGTTTCCTTATACATAATAGAATTAGTTACACTTAGAAAGAAAAAAATTCAAAAATACATATAAATAATATAGATTATTAATGAAACAATAAATTAATAAATAAGAAAAAAAAACACCTCAACCAATAAATATTTATTTTGTGATATATAGCAACTATTTTAGTTATAACGAACTTTTAAATTTTATTTATTTATTTACATATAACCATTATTTTAGTTATAAATAATTTTTAAATTTAAGAAAAA
The DNA here is from genome assembly GCA_034641835.2 of Pinus albicaulis. Taxonomy (NCBI): domain Eukaryota; kingdom Viridiplantae; phylum Streptophyta; class Pinopsida; order Pinales; family Pinaceae; genus Pinus; species Pinus albicaulis. Next base: position 1,157,660,140 of record CM076578.1, on the reverse strand, counting down.
TATTTTTTAAAGTTTTTAAAAAATAAACTTCCATTTTATTAACAATTATATATTAGCTCATCTTCAAAGAAAAATAAAACAACTTTATCCAAAAAAAATACAATTACTAAACCATTTTCATTCCATTAGTCTTTATCTATGAAAGTGCAGTATGATTCAGTGCGTACATTTCATCCATTACCACACAATTCCGGCATAATGCTATAGTTCGTTATAGTGCGTACATTTCATCCATTACCACACAATTCCGGCATAATGCTATAGTTCGTTATAGTTCTCAGCACAGTTGAACTTTCTGGCATAATGCTATAGTTCCTCTTTTATTCTCAGCACAATTGAACTTTCTTGAAGACAAATATATAATAGGAATAATAGAGTCACCATGAAACCAAAGATCAAGAGACAACACACAGCGAAATTTGCATTTGAAGACATCTTAAAAATATTGCAACCATGACCAAAAATCAAGGCATCAGAAACAATAAATGAAACCTAACATAGTAAAAAATCTCCAAGTTCATAGCTTTATAGGAAATCAAGAAAACTTTTTTATGCTAAATTACAAACCGGAACGACTCTCAAAAATTGAAAAATAAATGTAGTTCTATAAAAACCATAAAATACCTAAATTATCAAAACTTTATAGAATTTATAGGATTACAATACTCTGGAATAAGACAGTGTAGATATTGGTTTTTCCAATAACAGTCATGGGTACGTCATGAGAAAAACAACATGAGAAAAACAACACAGTTACCCTAATAATGCTCAGCCATAATGTTTCAAATTTGTCAAAATTTAACGAGAAGCGACAAATATTCTTCCAAACACACAGCAATCCAATCTTATAAATAAATAAAGAAGGCTGAGTTGCCATACCTATAAATAAAAGCTGTCGAAAATATTCACAATGAGATAGAAAACCCAAGCGCGCCTATGAGGATCATGGGAAGGGTGGGTTGTATTTATAGGATCCGTGAATGCAAATCGTAGGAACCA